>JALGBA010003847.1:0-537500 GCA_023970755.1 Azemiops feae | reverse complement strand
AGGTTGGAAGGATATAGCTTTAGTGTGGCAAGATTCTGTCCATTAAATGTAAGCAAACAGTTCGGACTTGATTGGATGTCACTGTGTCATCTTTGAGCTAAGGATGACAACAGGTTTCTCAAGTTCATAGAGTGAGTTTAGTTCACAGTTTAGGAATCGTGAAAATGGGCTTCTGAGTAAGAAAGGCTTATTGAGAATGTTCACATGATAAGCATTCTTACTTTTTGAACTTCTGAATAGGGCTACTTACTCATTAAGTGATATTGACCTAATTCTCTTCTGATGGACTCAAGCTTCCATTTGCTTTTATTTGAGAAAGACAAATTATATAGCTTTATCTGCCTTCCTGAGCTATACAGTATGTCTTCTAAAACTGACATAAAAGAATATTAGAATTTGTGTGAGTTCCTTCCAGATGTATACAAAATCTATTATTCAGATGGCAGAAGTAGGATCTGTACATTTATCTTTGCTATTGTAGTGAGGGTTACATAGGTTTCTTTGAAGCTTGTTAAAAGATAGTTGGATGCAATTTATTGTTTACATAAATAATTCTGTTGGCTAAGTTTCTAAAGTCTGTAGCTTCATATTCTTCTGAATCTCACAGCTCACGTTAGCCCTTTTTCCACAAATCATTTAATTCAGTCAAATTTCTTTATCATTTTTGGGGGGAAATACACGTTTATGCTAAGTTCTCATTTTTACATCCTGCTCCATCCTGAGGACAATGTCTAGCTAACTCTTTTTGCTCTGCATCTAAATTAAGTGTTGCTATGAGGTGTCTTTGTGATGCTTCATTTCATCATATAAAATATTTCCACCCTAATTATCTAGGGTATGTCAATACAGGCATGCTACCTCCCCTCTCTTGTCACTGGAAGCTGTCTTCCATTGCTCTTTCATTTTGGGGTTCTGGGCTACATGCCCTCCTTTAGAAACTTCCATGTAAACCTGAATGCATTTTGCTTTGAGAAACACATCTTAGCTTTATATGGGCTTCTTTATAAGCCCAGGTATTTTGGAACAATAGGACATCAGCTACTGTGTGGATGAGGCACTGTTGTGCTGCTGATTAATTTAAGAATTTCAGCTGGTTTCAATGAGTAATGTGATAGCTGCTTCCACCAGCAGGTCTATCATCCTACAGAGAAATATTCTCATGAATGCAGTGGACCAGTGCCATTTTAAATGCCATTTCATTCTGGATGCTCCACCTATGTGCTGCCATCATTTGCTTGTAATAATTACCAATTTTGGATATGTCAGAACTGGGGCGAAAGTGACAAGAAGACTCCTAGTTTTCCCTTCTAGACAAAGTGGCATAAAATGTAACATTGATGGACCTTTGTTCAAAAATAGCTCAATTGAATTTGGTGGCTGAAAGATGGACAGGAGCTTCACCCAATACCATTTTTCCACCACACTGACTTTCCAGAATCTCTATTTTTGGACACAAATGTCAGTCTTAAAGAAAACTGATGGACTTGGAGATTGGTTTACTGTTCTTCCTATTGGCTGGGTTTCCAGAAGGCTGGTAATCTGTACTGAAAAAAAAACAAGTAATGGGACATTTCCACAATGGTGCTCTGGCAACTTGAAAAGTGGTTAAAATAACTGTTCTTGGTATCCATCCAAACTTGCGCAAGCCTGCTAAACCACACTTTAAAAAGATAGATTAGGAGTGTTTTCCCTTTGCTGAGTTTGGAGGGTGGCTGGAATATAAAGCCAAGGAATCTTGTCATGGGTAGTGAAGAAGGAAGTAGAGAAAGGATGAAGAGTTCCTTTGGAGAACTAAAAGCAAAGGACAAAGCAATCTTTTGCTGCTGATAATTGGCACCAAAGGAGGCATTCTCTATCCTTCTTGTCAACTTTTCCACACTTCTTGTGAGGATATAACTACCTTGTTGCTAAAGTAGCATAGAGGGATTGGCATATATTTAAGCTGGCTTCCACTCTGTATAACAGCATTTCAATGCTGTCATGTGGAAGAGCTCTAATTGGGTCAGTATCCATCATTTTGAAGCAATAGAGTTTCCATCTTCTTACTGGTACCTGCCTAGAAAAATCATGCTACGCCTTATTTTCTGGCTGGGTCTTACTTTCAAGGAAACACGGTAACTGTTCTTGCATATCTCTATCAAGGCAGATGGTATAACTGGGACTGTTTTTGGATAGTGCTAACTTTGAAGGAGTTAATTTTTTCTTTTTTAGTATTTGATCCCTCCTATTGACCCAGTTATGGGGAGAAGACTCTTAAGACATAACCTATTTGATTGAATAAATTAAAGGCTTTGTCATCTGTTTCTGTCTCATAATTTCTTCTCTTATGTATGTCTCATATTATGTAGAACAGAGTAGCATGGAATATGGCATTCATGGGGGGGGAAATGGCTTTCATTTACTTTAGTTTTTTATGCCCTAGTCCTTTGGGAGATATGAATGAATAGAACATGATTTTATTTGAACTGGACATAAAATGCATTTGATTGAATACATTTAATGTGATTATCTTTTGATATCACAAAAGTAAATTGTTTATCATAAAATAGAAATCTGTAAGCAGGTGACTTTCTTGAGGGGCAGGAATTGTGATATAAAGTAAGAGAAATGTATGCAGATATATTCTGCAAAATTGTACAGCAATTTGAATCCCAACTCAAACAGTTTCACATCAGTTATTGCTTGTCCCGCCACCAGGGGATAAATTAATATGCAAAAGCATGAGATTCCTTTGTGATTTGCAGATTATGTTAATGTTTCATAGGAAAGTTTTAGTATCTTTTGAAATATCTCTAACTGCATGCCATTCCAGTTTTTTTTTTGAAGGACAAATGTTAATTATAATAAAAATGTATCTCATTCCAAATGAAAATATTGAACTATCTGGGACTTAAATTTGAACCAAGGAGTAATGTCTAGACTCTAGAATCTTCCCAGCAAATATGTAAGTTATTGTTAGAGTTCAGCTATTTTAAGACAATGTGAGAATAGTTGACAACACTCCTGAAATATTTTCCTTTTTTTTTTTGTTGTCTGATTTTTAGCATGGATTTCAGGACTCCAAATTTTTGTAAACTGGCAATGTTGAAACAGAACTATATAGTTCTATTTTTTACTCTTAAATTTTGAAAAGGCAAAATGGTAAGCAATCTAAACATTAAAGGGAGGTTGAGGACTACAAAATAGGGAGACTATTTAAATGTGATGGCTTCTTTTAAAATTTGTTCTACAGCACGGGTATCAAACTCGCTGTGTCATGTGATGTGTCGTGACATATCGCGGCTTTTTTCGCATTGCTGGAGCTGGGATGGGCACGGCCTGTGCATGATACAACTGGCCCGCAGGCTGGCAGTTTAACACCCTGTAAGTCACTGCTGTTGATTTTCAGAATCCCTAAGGGGGGAGGAGAGAAAGAGAGAGAAAGAGAGAAAAAGAGAGAAAAAAAGAGAGAGAGAGAGAGAGAGAGGAAGGGATTTTGCTTCGGTTTCGAGAATGTTGTTATTGTTTTTTGTTTCCCTTGCCTTGTTTGAAGTTGCTAGTAAATACAAACTTCTTTGAATGAAAAATGAAATATGACACATTATTGGGCTTTTGAATATTACAGCCATGAATGTTTGGATAATTTTTCTGAGTAGGTAACAAGTAATTTGGCAGCATCTAAGCACAAAAATATTTTGCTTTAGGCTATATCTGTTCTTGCTGTTTTGTGTTTATCTTTTGCATACATTCATGCCTTATCAAAAACCTTATTTCTAATATAAACTTGCCTGTAACCATAGCTGCACTTCTTTTGTAGAGGTTAAGCATGTGTGATTTTAACTATTAAGTGACTTTAAGGAAGTTGTAGTAAATCTCTCCCTTTTATAATATGGAGAAAACAACAACTTGTGATATAGGGTGTAGGCATTACTGAGAACTTCCAAAACACTATGAACATTTGAGATGTACAATCCAGGTTATTGTAGATTAATATCACTCTACATATAAGTTATTATTCCAACTGCAAAGGTAAATTTGCTCAGACATTACCATAATGATACACCAGGATCATTTGATGTGTATGTGGACAATGTGGGCAACTGTCTAGGACTCAGATAAGGAGGAAGCTCTATTAGTAGCATGATTTAATATTTGAAATGATCAGATGACTTTGCTAATTTTCATTCAAGAGACTAAAATTAATAAAATCCATGTATTATTTTCTCCATACCTTCCTCTTTGCTGGGTCATTACATTTAATTAAAAAAAGTTGAGAAAAGAATTGCATTTGACATATGGTACAGTTAGAAAAAAAGTGAGACATTTAATTAACATGTTGTCCTGGCCTTTCAGGGGTTAAAAAAGTTTGCAACATCTAACATCTAATATTCTCTTACATATATTACAGATAACAAGTAGTTACTCCCTACAGTTTTTGCCGATATGTATAGGCACACTTGCTGCTGTATGTGCAAGGCAATTTACAGTTCAGAACATCTATATTATTACTATTGGGCCTTAAATAGAGGTTTCTGTGAACACAGTTGTAAGAAAGCCCTCTGGGCGATATTTTTGCCATGCACGTGGACATTAAGGGGCCATTTGGGATATATTATGCCATGGAATAGAACTACTCCCTGCATGTGAGTTTGGGTATGCTCATATCAGAAGCCCCTTCCAGCTGTTTAGTATGTCAACTGAAGCAACTAGACCTATGCAACATTCGCTCTTGCAAGTAACAGGGAGGTATTCCACAATGCAATTTCCAGAAAGGGCTTTACTTAATTTTTGTCAAAGCCAAAGATCAGCTTGAAGTTCTGAGTATCTTTTTTTTTTTTACAATACAATTTTATTAAACTTGTTAGAGTATAAAATACAAATGAAAATGAAAATAGTGGGAAAAGAGAAAAGGGGAAAAGGGGAAAGAAAGAAGTACAGAATGAAGGGGGGGGGAAATAAAGCATTAACTTTCTACTCTTTCAAGGGAGTAAAATGAATATAATAATGTTGCAGCTTCAACTTTTTACTTTGCTTATTATATACTAGCCAGTTCTATAACAACCCCTCCCCCCTCCATGTTTAATCAGTAAATCCCAGTCCAAGTTTCATTTTTTTCTACCTCAAGCACAAAATCCGGGAGCTTGAGATAGAAACAAAGTTAGATGTGTTCTTCTCTTTGATTAAACCTGTTAATATGGACATCTGTGCTAGTTCCATCAGTTTCTCCAACCATTCTTCCATTGTGGGAATTAATATATCTGTCCACTTTTTTAGCATAAAGCATTCTCTCTGCTGTCAACATGTATAACAACAAAGTTCCAAATTTTTTCAAGTTCTTTAACTATTAAATCTAAAAGAAAAGTCTCTGGTTTAATTTGTATATTTTGTATTAAAATACAAATCATACTCCAGTATTTCTTTGTTTGTCACAAGTCCACCAAAGATGGCAGAAGTTCCTTCCTTCCATTTCCATTTCCAACATACATTTGAAGTATTTTTTATGTATCTTTGACAACTTATCAGGTGTTAAATATCAATGTTACATCATTTTATTAAAAAAATCTTTTAAGTTATAGTTCAATGAAAATTTTAAGCCTACATTCTGATCCTATTGTTCAAGCATTATATTATACCCAAAATTCTTTTCTCATTGAATCATTGTTGTTTGCAAGTTCTGAGTAGCTCTAACATAGTCTTCTCTTTTGCTGTTTTGATTATGTCCCTACACATCCCTAGCATAGTTTTGAAAGTGTGAATGGGAAGCCATTTGATTTTTGGGTTGGATTGAAATGCAAAAACTCCAATTACTAAAATCCAGAAAAAAACTAGTATGGATTAATGGTTAAAGGGTTGGATTAAAATTTAGGAGATCCTGGATCACACACATAGTGAGCCATGAAGCTTAAAAGATCTTTGCTCTATTTATCTTACTTTCCCCAATTTTGGGACGAATACAAATGGACACAATCTAAAGCTGCTTTGAGGAAAATCAGGATGAATAAATAAGACATAAAGTAACCTGCCTGTCTTTTCTGCTCAAAAGAATTGAATTGAATCTAAACAGAAGCAAGTCAATCTATATTAACTGCTTATAGCAGCTAACACAAATACATGAACATAATCCTTACAAAACTCAGTAGTGGGTTTTTTTGTTTTGTTTTTTAGCAGATAGGTATATAATTGCTTGGTTAATTGTAACTTAAATCTTTGGTAAGGGACTTGGAATTTGTGCAAACAGAAAATGTGTACCACCTGCTTTGGGAACTGAAGTTTCTAATTAGTTTCTAGTTTCTTGAATGAAAAAAAAATGTATAACCTCTAAACTACCTAGTAATAAAATCCACTAATAAGGCAGTTCTATTACTATTTTTATACATACTTTGTATTATATAGCCTAAAGCAGTCTTAAAAACACGCTAAGATAGTGTTTTTCAATCTTGGAAACATTAAGATGTGTGGACTTCAATTCCCAGAATCCTTCAGCTAGAATGCTAGAACCACACTTCCAACATCATACTGGTTCAGGAACTTTGGAAGTTGAAGTCCACCCATCTTACAGTTGCCAAGGTTGAGAAACCTTGTTCTAAAAAACCAATAGGCTAGCGTGTTGCTTCTACCAAATAATAATAATAAAAAAACAAACATTTCCCCCTTTTAAAAAAAAATATAATTTCCATAATAAAGGTGTGTTTCCATGGCTAAGCAAAATTTAACATTTTTTTTTTTAAAAAAATTGGCATTTGTCAAAATGATAACTGAGTTTCTGTTCCCAATCCAATTGCATTTTATTCTCTGATTATGTTTTCTTATCTAAAGAAATCCAAATAACTGTTTGAGGAAGAGTGATTCCATGCAGATACATTATATATAACAAGATAAAAGTAGATTTATCATAACTAAATCTAATGCTGTTGCTATGTCTCATGAGTGGAAAAAATAAAAGAAATGGTACTCTTTTACATCAAGTTTTAATGATTTTAAAAAGTGGTGATATATCTAACTTTCCCAATCCTTCTGATTAAGTCTGTCCACATTACCCTGTTTTTAACTTTAATAATCCACATCAAAATGGTATAAAATCAATAGGCATTCTGTTATTCTCTGAAAGGATGCACTGATCATAGTAATCCACTCTATACTTTTGAATAACCTCTCCTGCTCTCTTGATATTAAACAGTATCTGGGACAAAATGGATCTCCATGGGAACAGTATTTTAGAAGCAGAGTAATAGTCTCATAGGACCGTATTCTGGATCTAGCCAATAACTGTACAATGTCTCAGACCAAGATATCACTTCCTTGTTGAAAGTCTTCCCTCTGCCTCCTTTAAGAAACATTATATCTGCAAGGAGGTATTAATCACCTACTTTAATCAGGAATCCAATGCTACCTTTGCCAGCAAGGATGAATTTCATTTCTGTAAGTTCTGCAAAATAAAAAAAAATCTTATACCTCTATGACCAGTTTCAATACTGGACAGCAAGAGGATATTAATTTGTGCAAATGTTAAGACTTCTCCTACCTGGCAAAAAAGACATAATGCTATCAAGTGTTATATAGATTCAAGGGGGCAGAGAGGTAAGCACTTTTCATTGGCACATGATATCCTTTCTGGAGGTCTTGTTCTGTGCTAAATCTAATCCCCTGAGAGATCCTCTATTTGTGCACCATTTGTCATCCAACTTACTATATCACTCTCAGATCCTTACTAAACCAAGAAGATAGTTTGCCTCCAAGAGAGGGGAGAGAATGCTTAAGAGGGGTAGTTGACTACCAAGATCATTTTGGCCTTCAGCCAGGGCTCCACCAGCATTGGCAATGGATGAAATAAGAAATTCCTCAAGTGTATTAAAAAAAGCAACCAGATATCACTTCTGGGTTGGGCCACTTTGATGGTCCTCTATTCATAGGAGTCTGAGAATCAGTTTGGTCTAGCTATTAAGTCACTAGGCTAGAAACCAGAAAACTGTGAGTTCTATTCTTTGCCTTAGGTGTGAAAGCCAGCTGGGTGACTTTAGGCCAGTCACTCTCAGCCCACAATGTCAAACTCAGGTGACAAGTCAGTTGATCAATTCCTATTGCAACCAATGGATCAATACTCAATTGATCTGAAAAAAGCAGATCCTGCATTTGCAGAGAGAACATGAACAAAAATATGTCTCTGTCTCTCTGTCTGTCTCTCTCTCTCTCATCTATCTATCTATCTATCTATCTATCTATCTATCTATCTATCTATCTATCTATCTATCTATCTATCTATCTATCTATCTATCTATCTATCTATCTATCTATCTATCATTTCCCATTCAATAGTTTCTCATGAAGAATTGTGGAGAATGCATTTGTTTTATGATTTTTAAAAAAAATAATGTAGAAAGGCATGCACAGTATAAAAAGGCACATCTATGGACTTATCTACAGCAAGTTATGATAGCCTCCAATTGGCCTCTTTGAAATAATTAGCAGCTATAATTCTGACAGTTTAATGGCAATACTGTTAGGTAACTGTGGATAAGGTTGCATCCTGAAACATTTATTTAAATTTGTGGGTATAAGGTATTCCATTTGCTCCAATTATTTTGAAGTTAAAATTGCTTTACAGGAATATCATCTGGATGATTCAATTTTATTGCCATTTTGCATGACAACAAAATGCTTTGATTCTGTTTGTGTGAAGCATCTATTTTGCATAATGTTTCTCAATGTGGAAACCAGCTACTGTAGTGAGAAGTTCATTTCAATTAATACACTGTTATTCCTCCCACAAGGCCAATGGCAAATGCTTTCTGTTGTTATGCAAAATATTGATTGAATCTGGCAGCTGTTCATTATTGCAGAAATATTACTTGTAAAGTCATGGCTTTAATTTCATAATGCTTTACATTGGAAAGTTGCAGTTCTATATTCTAAGTATAAAATTGAGCTTCAGTTATCTTATTGCTTATTTTATGAATGCATTTTCAATTTATTCAGTGTTATTCCCTTCCTCATAAGGACTGCTGTTATCTATCATTTGCTTTATTTACACAAATTGCAATGTGAAATTATTTCCAACATTGCATCACAGCAGGAATAGAACCACTGCTGTTCCTGCCATTTCCCCCCCTGTAAAATAATTTTGTCCATTACCAATAATTGGAACAAATAAATTTAGGTTAATTCTACTAGAGTTGGTCTAGATTTTGGAACATTCTGGAGTGATAGCAGAAACCTGGAAGAATTTAGGACCATTCATATACAAAATACAGAATAACAGAATTGGAAGGAACCTTGGAGGTCTTCTAATCCAACTCCCTATACCATTTCAGACAAATGGTTGTCCAATCTCTTCCTAAAACCCTCCAACGTTGGCACACAACTTCTGGAGGCAAGTCATTCCACTTATTGTTCTGTTTGTGTGTTTGTGGGCTGGGGGAGGAATAGAGCAGATTCTGAGTTTAGTGCTTTCTCCATTGCAAAGTCTGATGATAGTGAATTGCTCAAATTATATTACCAAAAATAATCCCTTCTGTTGGAAATCTTTTATATCTTTATGCATAGTTGGTCATTAATGTAGGACCAAAAAGAAGCTTTCTCTACATTTTTTTTAAAAAACCATAATTTCTATTTAGGGGTATGGGCATTGTCTCATTCTGGAGAGTTCAATCAAACTAATTGCTTGCCTGCTTGCCCATCTACTTACCTTTTGATTCTCTGAATTGGTAAGGAAGGTATGAATAGCTGTGATGCTGCTACAATCACCCATTAGGTGTTTGGAAATGTTGGGCAACTTCAGGAAATGTCATCAAATGGAGGAAGACCTTTGCCTCCTGTTCAGAAACAAAAACATCAAAGACAGAGAGAATATATCTTTGAAAGCTTTGGCGCCTGACCCCAAAATTATATATTTTATTCTTTCTCTGTCAATCATATGGGAAGAATAGCCAACAGCATTCAAACTTTAAAAGGAGAAATGGTGGAAGACATAGAACAACAGAACAGAATAAAATCTGAGAGGGAGAGTGCAGGCTAGGGCTTTCTCAGAAGAAATAAAAAATATTGGCTCCAAAAGGGTGGTATCGAAAAGGGGAGCTCTCTATCACAATTAGGTATATTTGGGGAGAGAAGTAAACCATACAAAATGTGTCAGTTTGTATATAATAATTACTGAATAAGTGATTAAAAATTCTAACAACGTTAAAAGGTGAAAGAAACGTATAATTGCATTTCGGAGTAGCATACTTTCAAACAATAGATTAATGAATGGAACATGGTTGTAGATTATGAAGATCTGCAAGAAAGATGTAGGATTAAAGATAATTACCGAAGGAATATCTAAGAGCTTAATGCTGCAGCAAAGATAGAATTTTGTTCTTTTGTTCTCTTTATTTCATTTTAATATGAAAAGATGACAATGTCCAATAAAGCTAATAATTGTAATGAAAGTAAAGCAATGCTGGACCATATCTACAGGAAACAGAATTTACATATATGGATACACACATTCCAGACTGATACTTTGAAAGCTTAAAAAATATAATTTTGCCCAAGAGACATTCAACAAGTATCTTTATCTAAACATTAAGAAATAAGGAGAAAAAGGGGGCATGATGGCTCAGCAGTTAAAGATGCTGAGCTTGTCAGCTGGAAAGCTCACAGCCTAGGTTCAAGACCCAAGTGCTGTATGACGGGTGAGCTTTCCTTACTAGCCCCAGCTCTGTCCACCTAGAAGTTCGAAATTATGCAAATGCAAGTAGATAAATAGGTACCACTTTGTTGGGAAGGTAACAGCATTCCATGTGCCTTGGCATATAGTCAAGCACATGATCACAGAAGTGTCTTCAGACAACGCTGGTTCCCTTGGTTAAGAAACAGAGATGAGCGCCCCCCCCCCGAGGAATCAGACACGACTGGGTAGGGAAAAACTTTACCTTTAAGGGTGGGGGGAGAAAATTGATAGTTCTTGAATTCATTTTAGAATTTACAAATTAAAAAGAATCCTTTAATAAATTAATGAGAAAAATAGCATCCTAAAATGTTCAAACCTTCCTAATTCTACAAGTTGCCTTTTAGGACCCCTTCCTAATTGCGAAATGAGATTTCCTTTTAATTTTTATCCATTGGAAGCTTGTAGCCTTTTCCAGGTATCACTTTCCCCTCGGCTTAAGTTATTTTTATTTCTCACTGTCTCAAAGTGGACTATACCTACCTGTGCAAAGTTTTCATGCAAAGCATAATTAATTAAAATAATTTCTTAAAGTTTTCTGACACAAGATTTGTAACGGCCATGATTTAAGTTAGCATTCCAATGTGATGGGAAAAACAGTCTGGAAGAAAATGTCTGCTGTGGTAATTGGCCATACCCAGATGCCAACTATGTGGCAGTTCCATTCTCTTCATTGTTTGCTTGAGTGCTTCCTGGACAATTTTTGTCGGTCACTTGTAGAAATAAAATTCTGCTGCCTTTTAGCGTTCAAATAAATATGTAGGCTGTGACAACTTTGTTCTTCCAAGGTGCCAGCAGCATTTTTGAGTAAAGCGACAGATTTTTCCTCATCTCTTAAATGACATCTTAGACATCTTGCCTCTAAAGACCATTTTTTTTATAAACAAGTTTTATTGGTATTTTTTGATTTTACATCAAAGTGCTTTAAGAATCCACGTGGAGATAGGGTGGTCAATCATCCAAAAAGAAAAACCAATATAATCAAACATAAATAATTCAATAATTCCTTAAAAGTTCCTTCTCTATTCCCTCAAGCTATAACCTATTATTAATACATTTCTAAATAAAATTCAATCATTGTAAAAAAAATATCAATAGTAATTCACTTATATCCATCAAAATCCTGTTTTAGGTTTAACTATTTTACCATTACCATTTTCCACTTTAGCCTAAAATAAACACATAGGTTACATTTCGGGTCTCCCAATTTCCCATAAAACAATAATTATTTCTAAAATATACATATTATATCAACTATTATACTTTAATACTTCCCAACTATATTCTATTTCCTTTACTCTATCAAGTATATATTTTATAAATCAATCCCTATCTCTAAAAATTCCTCAATTGCTTTAACATAATCAAATTAATACCTTTCTAATTAGCATTCAATCATTATAAAAGAAAAAATGTCAGTAATATTTCACCAATATCAATCCAACTCATTTTTAAATTTAACTGATTTCCAATTTGGCCTTGAATAAACAATAAGCTACATTTCAAATCTCTCAATTTCCCTCATAAAACCATAATTATTTCTAAAATATACATATTATTACCATTATATTTTCCTACTTCCCGACTATATTCCGTTTCTTATTCTACTCTAAAATTTAAATCCCATCTATTCCCAACAACAAAAAAAGAAAAATATTTTCTTACTTCTTTTCATATCTATATTCTATTTCTTATTCTATTCTTCTTGTTTACCAATTCCATATTACCATTCCAGACCATAATCAAATCAATAATTTTCATCTCAGTAGTATTATCTCAAACCAAAATCTTAAGCCTTTTTAACCCTTCAAATAGATTTTTAATTCTCATTTTTAAATCTAATTCTAGCTTTCTTTTTGTGCCAAACAGGCTTCCATAAGAGAGCCTTTAAATCATCAAATCTCCATATTTGATCATGTATAGTCCTGAACAATTCAGTCTGATCATGTTTCTTTTCTCTTTTTTCCAATATTGTCAAAGCTGCATAGTTCTTTTTGTTCAATGTAATAATTACTCGTTGATTATCCATATTATCACAATTCTCAAAGTCTCGTATTTGCAAATCAGGTCCCATTGCTTTTGACTTTGTAAGTATTTCAATGAAAATCCAACTTTGGTCATCCAAGTTCTCAATAATATTTTCTTCTAAATTGCTTTGTTTTTCATTTAGTATGTGAGTCATAGGGTAGTCAATTAAAGTCTGGAAGTCATTTTGAAGTTTTATAATGAAGGCATCTAGTCTAGCATTCACTCGCTCATGAAATTCATAAATTCTTCCCGACATACGTTTCCAAATCAGTTGTAAATGGGAATCTTCCATCTCTTTAAATTGTATAAGTTGCTTGCCAGTCTCTTTAAAGTTGGTATTCTTCCTCTATTATTCCTTGTGCTGAAAATTAGTAGTTAATTCTGGAACATCATCTTTAAAGTTTTTTCTAAAATAAATCCAAAGCTAAACTGTAGGTAAACCTTGTATTTGTACTCCCCCCCAAAAAAGAGCCATCCATATATCTGAGAAAGCACTTTAAAGCCAAGTTAGAATAATAGAAACGAAAGCAGAGGGGGAAAAAAAGGTATCTTCTTGCGGTCAGATAGGAATGTCTGGGCGTCGAGCCAAAAGACTGAATCCACACCCAGTGGACCAAGCGCAAAACAGTGAAAGTTCTCAAGCGGATACTTTGTTGCTAATTTGAAACAGCACAGAAAAAAAAAAAACCCAACATGAGAGAGAAAAGGTTTTGAACTGAATAATATAATTAAAATGATTTTTCTAAGCATAGGAATAAATTCAAATAAAATAGCTTAAGACACCTTATGTACAGAAGGGGGGGAGGAATAAAAAAAACACTCCACCCCCCTCCCTAAAGGTTTCAAGCTAAAACAAGTAGGCAGAAAGACGCAGAGTTTTTTCAGGATCCCCGAAGTCCAGCTCTCTTAAAGTAGGGAAATAATTCCAAAAGCTTTTCACAGGAAAGTAGTTAGGGTACAGAGAGGGAAGGAAAGGTCTCACCCGGATCATCCACGGTGGTTCTTTATGCTTAGCTGTTCTTGTGGCTTGCTAGGTGATCGGCCATGTTAATGGCCGATCTTTTCCTCGTCGGCCCAGAGGAGCTGTCTCGGATCTCGCTCCCTCCACAATCAACGAATGTCCTCCCCAGCGGTAGTCACCCCTCCAAGGCGACTTTTGACCCTGTCATTGGTCTACCGGCGGGGGAAAACCGATCGGCAAAGGGAACGGACCCTTCGCATGACCGCAGGCGCTGTAACCGGAACCGGAAGCCTAGCCTCTAAAGACCATTTTGATCAACTATTTCCATTCCTGATCCCTTACTCATAGTAAAAGGAGGTATTTTTTGTTTCTTATTGCACATCCCAACAATATATAATTTTCCTAAAGTGGGTACTAGTTTCAGTATATCACACTTTCTGACTATCATAGTGGAACATCTGTTTTAAAAAATCTATGTGTTGAATAATTTCTTAACTAATTTACAAGTTTTCTCCTTGTCACTTTTGCTGAATACTTGGCAGGGAAAGCATGCCATAATATCAAAAGCACCTTAGAATTGCATAAGGCTGGAAAAGGGGTTTTCAAATCAAAATAAGACAAAATAATTAGAAACTTATAATCATTCAAATAAGCAGAGGTGTGTCTGTTAAGTATAGCTGGAGTGAGTCAAAAGAGAACTTTAATTCATACTAATGGCTTGAGTAGAAACTAATGTGACAATGATGTTTTTATTTTTATAACTTTATAGCTGTCTTTTTCAGTTATGTAATGCTAATAGATGATGAGACTGTATTTCAAGAACTTAGGCCGGTTATATGAAAAAAAAGGTTAGAAGTTGAGTTTTTCTTTTCGTTCTTTATTTCTAGAGCAGGCAATCCCTGGTTTCAGAATAAACTTCATAAAAACCATTCTATTGAAGGAAATGTGCAGAATGATTTCCAGAGTTTGGGGCAGAAACTTAGCAGGATAGGCTGTAGGCTTACTTTTTCAGAGGTTTTACCAGTGTATAAGGAACAAAACGGAAAAGGCCAGAATTCAATATGTAACTAAAGGAGTGGTGTAAAGGGGAAGGTTTGGGTTATATTAGTCACAATGTTTGCAGCTGGTCCAATGAAAAAGTGTACAAAAGAGACGGCTTGCATCCATCAAAGAAAGGGACTGAGTTACTCAGCAATAAATTCACAGATTTTCTGGAGAAATATTTAAACTGAACAGTGGGGACAGTGAGTTAATTGATACAGAATATTCCTGTCCCTGGCAATCTAAAAATTATAGGGTTATCAGTGTATGTAACATAGAAGTGTGTGTGGACAAGAATATCAACCTAGCTGTCAAGCAAAATCAAGCTTTTAATATTGAATGCCACACCAAGTGCACTAATCAAATAGATGGTAAGAAAACAGGGGAACCACACAGGTTATGTAGAAAGTAAATACAGGGTCAGTCATAAAGGACTCAAATGTCTATACACCAACGCACAGAGCATGAGCAATAAACAGGGTGAACTAGAAATTCAGATAAATGAGGGCAGATATGATATTGTTGCCATTACGGAAACTTGGTGGGATGAAACCCACAAATAGAACATACAGCTAGAGGGATTTAAATTATTTAAAAGAAACAGACCAAATAAAAAAAGGAGGTGGAGTTGGTCTCTATATAAGAAATAACTATATCTCGGCTTCCGGTTCCATATCGCGGCACATGCAGTCGCACGGAGAGCTCCGTCTCTCCACCGGCTGTTTTTCCCTCCGCCGGTAGACCCTTAATCAGGTCGAAAGTCGCCCTGGAGGGGCAACCACCGTTGAGGAGGCCCTCATCGATGGGGGAAGGGCGGCAGCTCCTTCCTCGGTCTGAGCTAGCTCCTTGGGGCCGTTGGAGAAAAGATCGCCCAGTAAAATGGACGATCACTCCGCTGTGCCAGCCGAAAGCCAGAAGAACAACTAAGCATAAAGAACCCCCGTGGAGAATCCGGCTGAGACCTTTCCTTCCCCCTCTTTCCCTAATTACTCTCCTGTGAAAAGCTTTTGAATTTTAATTACTTCCCTGCTGTGAGAGAGCAGCGTTTGGGCACTTGGGAAAAACAGCTTTGGGAATTGAAAAAAAATAAAACAGCTAATTTTTTATTGACTATTTAACTCCTGGAATACTGAGCGAGCCTGAAAATATTTCTACTTTTGACTATTACTGTTATAACTACGCTATTTACTATCTTGGAGAGGCCTTTCTTCTTTATTTTTTTAATGTGAAAAACAAAAAATCTATTAACTTGGAAAGAAAGACCGTATAGCCTACTGAGGACATCTTGTGATGAAAAGTGTTACTGCAACTGTATATATTTTTTTTGCAGGAGGATGGCTCTGACCTTCAAAGGATGATAAGGGTAAAGATAACTTGAAACAGCTGGGTGGTGATTTTGTCTACTAAGAATTGGAGGTGAATATTTGTTGACTTTTACTAAATATAGCCTTCACTAAAAGATTAAAAGATCCTTTCACCACTGAGATGGAGGTACTTAACACACAGCTTGATTATGAGCTTATACTGGAAAAAATCGTGGAAGCCACGGAGGATACGAACTCTTACTTCCAAATTTTGATGGATCAAGTTATAGATCAAAGAACAGTGGAGAAGGAGCAGAGTGGCCCCAAAGAGACCAGTGAGTAATATATACAACCTAAAGAGAAACCACACTTACAAGTCAACTATAATAATAATAATAATAATAAAGTTGGAAGGGACCTTGGAGGTCATCGAGTCCAACCCCCTGCTCAGGCAGGAAACCCTATACCATTTCAGACAAATGGCTGTCCAGTCTCTTCTTAAAAACTTCCAGTGTTGGAACATTCACGCTTCTGGAGGCATGTTGTTCCACTGGTTAATTGTTCTAACTGTCAGTAGTTTCATCCTCAGTTCCAGTTGCTTCTTTCCTTGACTATTTTCCATCCATTACTTCTTGTCCTGCCCTCAGCGCCTTGGAGAATAGCTTGACTCCCGCTTCTTTGTGTCATCCCCTGAAGATCTTGGAATACTGTCTATCATGTCCCCCCTCATCCTTCTGTTTCATTAACAGACATACCCATTCCGCAAACTTCTTGATATCTTTAGCCTCCATCCCCTAACCCCTTTGTTGCCCTTCTTCTGCACTCTTTTCTAGAGTCTCACATCTTTTTATCATCGTGGTGACCAAAACTGGATGCAGTATTCTCAAGTGTGGCCTTACCAAGGCAGTACGTTGGTACTACTACTTCACGTGATCTTAGATTCTATCCCTCTGGTTAATGCAGCCCCACATGTGTTTGCTTTTTTGGCAGCTGCAGCACACTGCTGGCTCATAGTTTAATGATTGTCCATAGGACTCCGAGATCCCTCTCACAGTTACTACTATGGAGCAGGTACCCCCTATACTATACCTGTACATTTGGTTTTTCTTGCTAAATGTAGACCCTTACTTTTGTGCACCAATTGAATTTCATTTTGGGGTTAGATACGCCCAATCTTCAAGTCTGTCCAGGTCCTCCTGTATCTTAAGCCTGTCTTCTGGAGTGTTGGCTATTCCTGCCAGCTTGGTGTCATCCGCAAATTTGATGAGTTCCCCATCTATCCCCTCGTCCAAATCGTTGATGAAGATGTTGAAGAGCACTGGCCCCAGGACAGAGCCCTGGGGCACCCCACTGCACACTTCCCTCCATGTAGATGCGGTTCCATTGAGGACCACACGCTATGAACTTATACCGGGAGAAATTGTGGAAACTATGGAACAAATCAACTTTATACAACCCCAAATACAATTTATGGAGAAGCTTGATGATCAAAGAATAACTTTAACTGAGATGCCTGAAGTGTCAACACCAATAGAAACTGATACCCAGATACAAGTTACTGAAAATTGTGATAATGTGGATAATCAACTAGTAACTACAACACGGAATAAAATGGCTTCCACCATTCAAAGGCTACTAGAAGAAAGGGAAGAGAACTTTGACCAATCTGAAGCATTGAGAAATACTGATTTTCTAATATTGTGGTTCGATGATGCAGGAACTTTATTATGGATATTTTTATTTCAAATAAGATAATTATTTTGTAATGGAAGGAGAATAAGAGGGATTGGTGACAAGAGAAGAAATGGTATTAATGAATAAAATATAAGAATGTTATTGTGGGAATAATATATTCATTTCAGATATAATTATTATGTTAAAAAGGGAAATGAAGGATACCCAAAGTGTTAATAATATGTTTATTTAAGGCTAATTGGAATA
This sequence comes from Azemiops feae, assembly GCA_023970755.1. Classification (NCBI taxonomy): domain Eukaryota; kingdom Metazoa; phylum Chordata; class Lepidosauria; order Squamata; family Viperidae; genus Azemiops; species Azemiops feae. Next base: position 519,541 of record JALGBA010003847.1, on the reverse strand, counting down.
TGGTAACTGTAAATTAGTAAAGCTTAAAAACAGGATTTGGATCTTTATAATTGAAATGTGATTGATGTTTGATAGGATTGTTTGAAGTTTATTTAGAAATGTATTAATTTGAATATGTAATACTAGATGAGGGAAATAGAGAGGGAATCTTTAATGAATCAATTTGAGCTATATATTTATGATTTTTCTTTTGGATGTTTGATGTACCCATCTCCACGTTGTTTCCTAAGCACTTTGATGTAACCCTTCCACCCCTATAAAAATCCAATAAAATATATACAAAAAAAGAAAAGAAATAACTATATCTGTACAGAAATAGAGCACAACAATGTCTCAAATGCATTTGGGTCAATATAAAAGGGGGGGGAATGACATTGCCATAGGTGTATACTATTGGCCACCCAACTAAACAGAGGAAATAGATGAGTTTTTTGCTAGTCAGCTAACTAAGGTATGTAGGAAGCACATCACAATAGGACTTACGGTTTTGCGTGGTAACGTCCAGTCACGGGCTTGTGGATTCAATAATCTGGGCTGTAGACAAAGAGAGAATTATAAATTTCAAAAATAATAATAATATTTTTGAACTATTTGAATTACAAATATCTATTTAACTGGGACTCTAAAGTTATTTGCAGAGAAAAGAAGAGAAAAACTGAAATTCTTGGCCATCATGGATCAGACACATTTAGAAAGAACATATCAAGAAAACATAAATATTTCACACGAGGAGATATATAGTATACTGCAACTAATTCAAACAACAATGACTTTAAATCACAAAGAAATCCAAAATAACTTTGAAAATATAAATCAATCTATTACCAAGTTAACTCTACAACAAAAAAATTCCCAGAAAGCAACAACAGAGAAGGAGCAGATAAGTGGATACAAAATTGAGAATAGAGACTTAAAGATGGAACTTAACAAAACAAAGGAAACATGATTTAATCCTAGTGGAAAAGTTTTTACAAGAATTGGAAAAAACAACTTATCCCTTAAGACTACAAAATAAATCTGAGGACAAGAAAACAGATTGGATAAAATGGACTGTAGAGATGTCAGCAACATCAGAGAGAAAGGAAATGATAAGAGAAGCGGAGAGAAAGAAAAATAAAAAAGATTTTCAACAAACATGGAAGGGCAGAAGCCCCATACAAAGACACTTCATCTGATTTACTTTTTATATCTACAGTAACATTTCTGAACATATGGAAAGACCTTTTGATTCAGCAAAACACATTGATACAGATAATGGGCAAAGGAAAAAGACTAAAGTGGAAATCAAGAAAATAGATGATGGGACCTACCAGAGAGATTACTTAAAAAAGAAACATTTGTTTGAATATGGTTAAAGAAATAGAAAAGGTTTGGACTATATATATATATATCATTCTAAGAGGGATGAATCTTTTAAATAATATACTATGCTTTCCCCCCCCCCTTCTTTATTCTATTTGTTGATATAAGTAATATAAAAAAGTTGAAATGGCTTAGATAAAGGACTAACATGGAGATTTGAACTACCAGGCCAACAACCCAATGATTACAAAGGGGCCAGCTCCTTTGAAAAATTGATCACTGGATGGTCTCCCCTGATTCAAATATCATGTGTAGGAATGAAGGGAGATCTATCTGATGATTTAAAGGCACTGATATGGAAGCCTGCTTGGCACAAAAAGAAAGCTAGAGTTAGACTTAAAAAAATGGGTTGTGTTTTTTTGTGTGTGTGTGTGTGACTTATAATGGGAGAGCTTAAAATCTCACTTAACGAACTAAGGAGATTTTAAAAGATATTAACTGACTTAATATTTAGGATTTAGACTTATAAGGGAAATAAAAAATAGCCATTAGAATAATAGTTTTGAATTATAATTTAGAAGTTGGATTGAGACAATAAAGGATATTTTATTAGTAAGTGACGAGGTATTAGGATGAGAAATAGAATATATTTGTGAAATAAAGTAAGAATTTATTCGAGTAAACAATATGTGTATCTTAGATATGACAACCATTTTGTAATGAAATAAGGGAACTTTGGGCTACCGGAAATCTAAATACTATGAATATTAAGCTAATTGGAATACTGTAATCAAAATTAGGTAAAATTTAAATACAGGACATGGACACATATAAGTTAAAATATACTGATAAATAATAACAACAACAACAACAACAACAACAACAACAACAACAACAACAACAATAATAATAATAATAATAATAATAATAATAATAATAATAATAATAATAATAAAAATAATAATAATAATAATAATAATAATAATAATAATAATAATAATAATAATAATAATAATAATAATAATAATAATAATAATAATAATAATAATAATAATAATAATAATAATAATAATAATAATATGCACCACGCTCTACATCCACGAAGTGACATCGACAGGTTGTACCTGCCAAGAAAAATAGGGGGCAGAGGACTATTGCAAATCCACCAAACTAGAAGAAGAAAAACGAAGTTTGAATGACTATGTGAATCAAAGTACAGAAAAACTGCTGCAGGCTGTGAAAACAGAGAGCACTGTAAAAATAACAGAAACAAAGGCAGAATATAAGGAAAAACGGCTGGATGACAGATTAAATAGATGGAAAACCAAAGCTTTGCATGGACAGCATTTGAAAAACATTGAAGGAAAATGTGATAACAACTTGACATGGGCATGGCTTAAGATGGGAACCATCAAGAAAGAAATGGAAAGCTTAATACTGGCTGCTCAAGAACAAGCATTACAAACTAATGCCATGAAAGTGAAGATACAAAAATCCACTGACAATCCAAATTGCCGACTTTGCAATGAAAAAGTTGAAACTGTTTCACACCTAATCTGTGAGTGCAGCAAAATCGCACAAACTGATTACAAATCTAGACATGATCGAGTTGCTAAATTAATCCACTGGGCATTGTGTAAAAAATACGACTTGCCTGTGTCCGAAAAGTCGTGGGAACACAGGGTGGAAAAAGTTGTCGAGAATGAGAGGGTGAAGATCTTGTGGGACTTTCGAATACAGACAGATCGCCATTTGGAACACAATACGCCGGATATCGCAGTTGTAGAGAACCGAAGCGTACAGCTGATTGATATTGCTGTACCAGGAGATGCCAGAGTCAAAGAAAAAGAACTGGAAAAAATTACGAAATATCGCGACCTGGCCATCGAAACTGCGCGATTATGGATGAAACGTGTAACAGTGGTACCCATTGTCATCGGGGCACTGGGAACTATGTCCAAAAACTTCGCAAAACACATCAAGAAACTGCAGCTTCCTGCAATAACTCCAGCAATGTTACAAAAAACTGTGCTACTCGGAACATCTTATATTTTAAGAAGGTACCTGGTTGACACCTAGGATGCTGGTAGCAACCCGTGTCAACCATCAGCACCAGCCAATTTGAATGTTCAGTTGACTGAGGTTCATGTTTAATCAATAATAATAATAATAATAATAATAATAATAATAATAATAATAATAATAATAATAATAATAATAATAATAATAATAATAATAATAATAATAATAATAATAATAAAGTTGGAAGGGACCTTGGAGGTCATCTAGCCCAACCCCCTGCTCAGGCAGGAAACCCTATACCATTTCGGACAAATGGCTGTCCAGTCAAATGTTTTAATTTAAGCTGGCAGGAATAGCTAACACTCCAGAAGATAGGCTTACGATACAGAAGGATCTTGACAGACCTGAACACTGGGCACTATCTAACAAAATGAAATTCAATGGTTAAAAAAAGTAAGGTTCTACATTTAGGCAAGAAAAACCAAATGCACAGGCATAGTATAGGTGGTACCTTGCTCAACAGTAGTAACTGTGAGAGGAATCTTGGAGTCCTAGTGGAGCCAGCACAGTATGCTGCAGCTGCCAAAAAAGCCAACACAGTGCTAAGCTGCATTAACAGAGGGATAGAATCAAGATCATGTGAAATGTTAATACCACTTTACAATGCCTTGGTAAGGCCACACTTGGAATACTTCATCCAGTTTTGGTCACCATAATGTAAAAAAGATGTTGAGACTCTAGAAAGAGTACAGAGAAGAGCAACAAAGATGATTAGGGGACTGGAGGCTAAAACTTATAAGGAACAGTTACTGGAATTGGGTATGTCTAGTTTAATGAAGAGAAGGACTAGGGGTGACATGATAGCAGTGTTCCAATATCTCAGGGGTTGCCACAAAGAAGAGGGAGTCAAGCTATTCTCCAAAGCACATGAAGGCAAGACAAGAAGCAATGGATGGAAATTAACCAAAGAGAGAAGCAACCTAGAACTAAGGAGAAATTTCTTCACAGTTAGAACAATTAATCAGTGGAACAACCTGCCTCCAGAAGCTGTGAATGTCTTAAATGGTATAGGGTTTCCTGCCTGAGCAGGGGGTTGGACTAGATGACCTCCAAGATCCTTTCTAACTTTATTACTATTACTAAAACTCAAAATCTCCCAATTGGACTGGATAATTTTGACTTGTTCCCAAGTCTTGTTCTTGTTCTGGAAATTTTACTTCCAGAAAATTTATAGATCAATCCCAGAATAGTCAGACTGATCTCCTCTAGAAGATGAACAGAAAATCTAGACCCCCTCATAACATTTTGTCTCTGGACACAGACGATTTGCACATATTTACTGTTCAGTTTTATGAAATCCATTCATTTGCTGGAGACAAACAATCGCTTCAATAATTGAATGCACATTGCTTTCTACTTTCTGTAGTTCATATAGGAGCATATATACCAGCTATTATATTGTGGGAAGTCAGCACCCCTCCAAAGAAGGAAATATTTTGGGGAATATTAAAAAGGCAGAATATTATATTTTCCCAAAGGATCTTAAAGGCAGAAAAGCAGGCCCAGTTTTTCTGGCCCAAGCAGAAACTAATCAGGCTAGCTCTGTAGAAATGCAGATTTGATCATCCCATTCAGAAAGATTGAGGCCCCAATCATGAACAAATACTGCCTGCAGAAGCCCATTCAAGACAGGATCTTTCAAAATCCCTTGGAGCAAGATTTGATAGCTAACAACAGCAGAGTGATAGGATTAGAATCAGCAACCCCTCACCCAAAAATCTAACACAGGACATAGTCATCAGCCCCAGCCCCAGAGAAGCAGGACATGACCTTTAGGACATAATAGGACACCATTTGAATTCCAAAAAGGTACACTGAACCTCAGGTCAAAATTCATTGCACAGGAACAGAAACAACCTCAAACAGGAACAACTTCAAACACAAAGCCCAAAGAAGGTATAAAAACCCATCACTCCCAGCTCCATTTTGTCAGCCACCCCAGAAACATGCTGTGTCACTGAAATTTCTGGCAACTAAATAAACAGAACCTTCTTTCCTAAACATTCTCCATTTTATTTATTCCTGGCTTGGATTGGACCCTGATGAAGATTTTTCTTTCAACAATTTCAACAGTATGGGTAGCTCTTGCCTCTGGTAAGTTTGAAGAAAAAATGATTTGTACTTATATACAGTAGGTTTTTCTATGGTTTGGGACTCTATACAAACTTACTTCTTCTCAGAGGTTCTTTGGGATTGATTGTGGAGCCAGAAGCATTTATATGAATATATGTTTGGACTATCAGTAAATAGATAAATTACATAAATAAGTAAAAGAAAACTCACTAGAAATCTGAAGAATAAACTTTATTTTAGCAAAAGGACCAGTTATTTTTCAAGTATCTAGTCTTTGCTTAGATACCTTTTCATATTTGGTTTTCCTAGCTTCACTACTGTTATAATTCAGAAAGAACTTTTATTATTTATTTTTTTTCTTTTCTGCATGAATCTCATATTGAAGGAAGGAAGGAAGGAAGGAAGGAAGGAAGGAAGGAAGGAAGGAAGAAGGAAAGAAGGAAGGAAGGAAGGAAGGAAGGAAGGAAGGAAGGAAGGAATAAAGAAAGAAAGAAAGAAAGAAAGAAAGAAAGAAAGAAAGAAAGAAAGAAAGAAAGAAAGAAAGAAAGAAAGAAAGAAAGAAAGAAAGAAAGAAAGAAAGAAAGAAAGAAAGAAAGAAAGGACTTCAAATCTATTTTGGAGACCTTGCTGCCCCAGAGCAGAATTAAATTCTTACTAAAAGTATTAAGTACCTTTATATTAAATGAGAACATTTTGAATACTATCAAATCAGGAAAGAAATAGCTGGAAGTGACACTGTAATTTAATGTAATAAAATTAGAACTAATTCTCTATTGCATAGAAAATCATGACAAACTGATCAGAAGCTCTGATATGATATTATATTACATGAGCCTCTCATGAAACTATAAACTGTAAAGCCATTCAGTGGTCTTTCTCCTTAAGTCTCTTTTTCTGGGGTCAATAATATTTACTGTATGCACAGTCTCTTTTGACAAGCAGCAGCAATACATACCTGCCTGAAACTTCAAAAAAAAAAAAAAAAAGACATGGCTCTTACAGTAAGCATGCCCATGGTCAGTCAAAGCATCCTTGAAGATCTGCCTATATTTTCACCCAAACTTTCAAATGAAGCCTGCCTTCTTGTTCCAACTTCTGCAAATGGAAGTCTTATTTCTATAAGCAGCATTACCTTTAAACCCCATTTGCAAGAGGTGGGGAGAGAGAGTAAAGGGAGGAGGGTTCCTCATAAGCAGTGCCCTGAAATAACTCCATGTCTCTTCCAAAAGATGCTATTTTATGGAGGTATTTCTTGTATAAGTCAAACATGTCGCAAATATTGGGACCATAAGTGTAAGACCCTCTTAGGAGAAGCTGAAGGGATGGGAGCTTCTGACCAAATTACAAGGCCATTATCTTCCTCCTTCCAAATCTATTTCATAATTAATTTTTCCCATTACATTTTCCCATTTTAACCTCTATCCCCAGCAAGGATACATTTCTGAATTGAATTCATATTTACTCTCAGGCACATCTCTCTATTTTCCTCTTTCCTCTATTCTGGAAAATGACTATCACTCAAAGTATACAGACTGAAGTAGGTTTTTAAGAGGAGACTGGACAGTCACTTGTCTGAAATGGTATAGGGTCTCCCGCTTGAGCAGGGGGGGTTGGACTAGAAGATCTCCAAGATCCCTTCCAGCTCTATTCTGATTGATACTGATTGATTGAATCACTCCATGCAGGAACTTTGAATTCTGCAGCTCTAGTCTTTGATTCATAGCCTCTGAGATCTATACATTTCTGGTCAGGCACAGAGCTGAATAGCAGAAAGTATCAGGCTATTCAGGTCAGGTTCTTTTGAAGAAATGGCAACTTCAGCTGGTAGAACCATGAGGAGTGGACCTGGAGGGGACAACTCCAATGGTGGGATTCAGCCACTTCACACCAGTTCGGCAGAAACGGTAGCTAATTTTTTGTTGCCCAGGCCCAGAATGGGCTTCCGGAAATGGCATCCACACAGAGAACCGGTTGTTCAAATATTTGAATCCTACCACTGGACAACTCCTGGGAGCTTTACCAGGCAATCTTAAAGAGTGCTGGAAACCACATTTGTACAACCTGTTTGGGAATGTTTCCTTGGATATACCAATCTCCACTTGGAACTTATTCACTTGTTTAGGCTGATTCTCTAGTAACATAATTCTTGGCCTTGGACCTTGGAATAACCCTTCAGTATCTTAGTGGCCTACAAGCTTTTGACCTTGGCTTTCAGACTGTCCTTTCCTTCTTGAAACCTATGTCCAGATTGTAAATCCTTTAGGACTGACATAAATTTTAACTAGCCCACTGTAAATGATTGTTCCTACCTATAGTGCAGTAATAATAGCAACTACAGTCACCCATCTCAAGTTGTTGGAAAAGGGATGAGGTAGATATTGAAACAAATGAAACAAGGAAGAGACAAAGGAAGCTGGTACTTAACAACCCTAATGAGACTGTGAAGACATATTAGAAGCTAATATGTCCTAAATTATTGTGTTACTGAATTAGTGTTATAGGAGGTATTAATTTGATGTGCAATTTAGGCTTAGTGACATTGGCTTTACAGCAAATGTTTCTATAATACTTTTAAGTGATAGTCATATTAACAATTGTTATTACATTCTAATGAACATTGTTAAAAGATGTATTAGGTTTAATATAGTCAAAAACTACTAAAAATAACACACCTCATGTATCATTAAACCTATTATTAAATGTAAGCATAAATCTAATTCAGACTTTTATAACACATTCTTGTTTTAATGAATGTTTCTCTTTGTCAAGCAATAGTATTTAAATCTCCCAAATGTACAGTAGGTACCTGAGAAGCACTCTCAGTTAGACAATGATTTCTGACCTTTCAACAACTTATATGTACCTACAAGAGAGTATCACTCAACTGTGTGATTCTATGGGAACAGTATAACTTTATTTAACTGCACTGAGATGAGCATTGCAAAATCCAAGAGCATGAGAAAGATTTCTGATTTCACAACAGGTTATTTTACTGCCAGTAAATTTGCAGTACTCTTTTGTACTGATTTTTTTTTTTTTTTAAAAAAAACCTTTCGTGGGACTACTGTATTTATAATTGCAATAAATATATCTTATTTGTTCAACCAAATCATTGTTTTTTTGATGGCCTAAATTAACCAAAAATGGTTTTCCATTTAAAAACAGATGCACCTAATTTGTACATATGTATTTTTCATAGGCATTTTTCTGCTGTTTTTATTGAAAGGACATGATTTTCTTTTTTTTCTTTTTCTTTTTTTTTATTTTTGTGAAAAGTACTATACAACTAAAATTTATTGGGATTTTCCCCCAAAAACAATGTTTTCAAAATACAAAATTCCAAAGAATGAAGAACTGGGAAGATGCAGGCCTGTCTTATTTCTCTGATAAATGTTATGCCATATGATAATTTTTGATTTGTTCCCTGTTTGTGAATGAGAAGGCAAAATCAAGCCAGAATTATCATAAATGAGCAATGCAAGAACTTATAGCTTCTGTTATGTTTCTTTTTGGAGTGATCATTTGACTGCACAGTGCAGATCTGGGTATTTTATGGCCCTGATTCAGAGTGGCCTACAAAAAAGAGGAAAGAGGGGGTCTTTCAAATAACCCAGTCCCATGCCATATAAAGCTTTATAGGTCATTAACCAGCACCTTGAACTGAATGCAGAAGCAAACTGGTAATGAATGTAGCTCATGGAGCAGAGGTCTAATGTGCACTGATCTGTGTGTAGCCCAAGATATAGATATATAGCAAATTCTATCAAAGTATTTTTAGCTGCATTTCATTACAATTATCCGTAGTTAAACTGTATTGAAAATTAATTTGTTTATAAATTAGTAGCAACATCAGCTCTGTAGGTCATTGAGTCATTGGAGCTTTTGGTTGACAATTTTTCATAGTGTCATTTGGAAGAGAGTTTCCCCCAACATATGCAAGGAGTTCTGACATTTTTCTTCTAATGCAGTACATGTGCGTGTTTATGGATAGGAAAGTCCAAGGGTTTTTCTTGATGTGCCTCCATATGCATAACCTGGAACTGAAGAAATTATTATTGGTTGAATAATGTAGAAATAGTTGTTCTCTGAAATCAGGGATTTCAAAATGTTGGTTTGTTTGTGCACGTTTTATTACAGCTGTGTTTCTCGACCTCAACAACTTTAAAATGAATGGACATCACATTAAAATGCAAATCAGATAAAATTCTTTATGCATAATTACGGAAATCATCTTAAAAATATATTTTCTCTTATATATAAGCACCTATGAGGGAGGAGAGATTATTTTCTTAAGTTCAAGTACAAGCATGGCCCCCTCCTTCCATCAATTTGCTTAAGGGGAGATATGTTTTAATCTACCAAAATATATTTCATCAATCTAATTATGCCCCTAATGCTGGCACCCCTAACTGTGTTTCTATATTTTGTTCTTCATAAATTATGCATATGGAAAGGTTTTACATAGCAATATGAAAGATTACATTTTGCACTAAACATATGGGCACCAAAGCCCTTTTATGAATCTCAACTCTGAAGCTCATTAAGAGAAAAATCTCATAGTAATGCTCTTCTCAGAAAGGTGAAATTGAATTCCCCTTGGCTCATATTCTTGAGGAGGTTGGTAAAACATTCTGCTAATTGGGAAAAAAAATATTATGGGAAGCTGAGTAAATATTTGACTGATTACCTTCTTTAACTCTTTGAATTGAGGTAATTCAGCAGTATATATTGAAATGTAGGCGAGCATGCTCGATATCTGCATCAAAAGTTGATGTTAAATAACTTGAATTACATGAAACAGGTAAAAATGAAATTAGGTAAACCCTAACCAATGAAATTAAATCCCCGAGGCACAACTTGTTTGTCTCTAACATTTTCTCTGCCAAGAAAAGAGGAAAACAGAGCTTTTCTGGAGGGCTTTTGGGGTATGATGCCAATATTATACTGTTGAGATTTTAATGTATTTTCTTTAAACATTTTTGGTATTTTTATGTTCTTTGTTATTGGAAAATAGTGAGAATGATTACTGATTGTTGTGGGATATGAATCTGAGATATATATATAGAGAGGTGAGAGATGATAGATAGATAGATAGATAGATAGATAGATAGATAGATAGATAGATAGATAGATAGATAGATAGATAGATAGATAGATAGATAGATAGATAGATAGATAGATAGATAGATAGATAGATAGATAGATAGATAGATAGATAGATAGATAGATAGATAGATAGATGATAGGATTACATCTATCTAGGGATGTGGGAGAAAAAAATATTCAAACTGTACCTGTTAAAGGAAATGGGCACAAAATGAATCATATATGGGAAAAAACACATGCCAAAAATGTGTACAAATTTGACAATGGGAGACATTAGCTGCATTGATTTCAATCTGATATTGGCAATCTTGCATCTGTTTACTTGGGAGTAAGTTTCATTGCATTTAGTGGGGCTTCCTTCCAAATAGATTATAGTTGAAAGCACAAGCGGCAGTTCTTGGATAGAGGAGCTATTGAGCTTGATACTTTGGTTCAGACCTTTATTTTAATCTGAGTGCTAATGATACTTGACAAATGGTTAGGGCTTCAGATAGAATGTGCGTACAAAACCCCTTGTTTGCAGCAACCAAATGTTTAATAAGCTAGCTATTCTTTTAGCTATTTCATGAAATATTTACTGCATTTATCACAATAATTTACTATTTTTTGGCACAGAGTACATTTTCTCTTATGGGTGCTTTCCATATGGCTGGGGAATTCTGAAAAATGTAATCCAGGATATCTAGAAAGCATCCAATAAGAATAAAGGTGCAGTTAGAAGCACTGACGGAAGCTTGACTTATATGTGAGGGCTATTTCTTTATTGGCTTTCTGGAACTGGTTAAGTTTCAAAAAACCTAATAAAAATAAACAAAATTAACAGTTTTTTTTCCTTTAATATTAACAATGTAATCTGTTTAGTGATCATTTTTTTCTGAACTTTCTAAGAATGCTTCAGATAGTGAGATGGGTAGCATATAAATTTAATACATTTAAAAAAAAACAAGGTCTTTTTCAGTAAAATTTAAAAGCTTTGGGTTTAGAATTGGAAGGTAAATCATTAGAAGTTTGCTACCTAAATAGTTTCAAGGTGTGGATCTGTTGATTTTAAATAGCCTGACTCAACTCTAATTAGTGCAGGGATAGTCTTTTCCAACTAGCTGTTGTTTCCAATGTGTAATTTGGAAAAAAAGTGTTCAAGCTCCCATTTTCCACAGAAAAGTGAAAATATTTAAATAGTTTATCATTGTTCTTATTGATTTTTAGTCAGAAGCTCATGAAAAGAAAGAAAGAGAGAGACGGAGAAAGAAAGAAAGAAAGAAAGAAAGAAAGAAAGAAAGAAAGAAAGAAAGAAAGAAAGGAAGGAAGAAAGAAAGAAAGAAAGAAAGAAAGAAAGAAAGAAAGACTCAAATTGAACCTAATGTAAGGGATTGAAACAAATCATATTTCATAGAAATTTATGTTGTGTGTTTCAATGATATCTTTATAATTGGAATGGCAAACGGGTTCATTGTCTTGAAGACAAACTACCTTTTTATTGAATTTGATCCTAATCCTCCCTTCCCTTCCTGCCATGACATTTTATAAAAGCATTAACAAGATTTTATTTGTTTGCTCTTTTTGGGTCAATTGCTGAAGTAAATCAGGATCAGAGTTTTGTAGAATGATTTGAATTGGGGTTAGAACAGCGTAGATTAGCACAGTCTGATCTGCCTTATGAAAAGCTAAGTTGTTCCATTTTTTTTCCTGATCCACTTGAAAATCCACATTTTATCCATGCACAGTTTCTTTCTCTTTCTTTCTTTCTTTCTTTCTTTCTTTCTTTCTTTCTTTCTTTCTTTCTTTCTTTCTTTCTTTCTTTCTTTCTTTCTTTCTTTCTTTCTTTCTTTCTTTCTTTCTTTCTTTCTTTCTTTCTTTCTTTTTTCTTTCTTTCTTTTTCTTTCTTTCTTTCTTTCTTTCTTTCTTTCTTTCTTTCTTTCTTTCTTTCTTTCTTTCTTTCTTTCTTTCTTTCTTTCTTTCTTTCTTTCTTTCTTTCACTTTATCCTACCATAATCAAGTAATCTCAGTGGCTCTCAGGTTGTATAAACAAAGTTAAACCATCTACAGTGAAGTGAAATCCAATCCACTTTGGGATCAAAGTTCCATCTTCCAGGGATTTCTGACTAGTTTATATAGGCACTGAACCACTATTACTCATACTTGTTTTTGATGTTCTCATCTCACTGAGTTTGCCAAGGAAATGTCTATTTCATCGTGTGCTTGTAATGTTTACCTGTTCCTGCCTAGAGTGAGAACATCTCAAATATAAGGAGGAACTGTTTCTCAAAGCTTTTGAATTGAAGATGAGAACAAATCTCTTATTCTACATAAGTGGCCCAACAAGGATGGAGCAAAAACAATGTGTAATCCAAGCACAATTCTTTCCTGGCTACAATAAATGCTTGTTCAGTTCTGTATATTATATACTTAAACATTACATGGGAATATAAGCCTCTAGGTACCACGTGTCTAAAGGGACAGAGGTCCACACCATTGTCCAATGCTTCCTCACCGATCTTCCACTAGCACTACAGAAGGTTGTTATGCAGCAACATAGCTGAAATAGTATCAGAATACCTAAGATGATAGAAATTGTGTGTGTGTGTGCTTCTGATACAAATGATGATGACCCAAACAAACAGCAAAATATGCCTTGTGACATCGTGCCACATCTCTGTCCATTTGTACTTAGGTTATCATATTGCATACACTATTGGCCCCCTCTTGCAAATACCAATGTTCTGTACTACCCAATAAGTACATGAACAGATTATAGAACATTCAGTCAATGAAAGCCAGCGCAGTCTGTTTTAGCAGTATGTAAATAAATAGATACCATTATATGCCTTCAGTAAGGCATTTGATAAAGTAGATCACAACCTACTACTTGATAAGATAGAAAAATGTGGGTTAGACAGCATCACCACCAGATGGATTCGTAGCTGGCTGACCGGCCGTACTCAGCGTGTGGTCCTCAATGGAACCACATCTACGTGGAGGGAAGTGTGCAGTGGGGTGCCCCAGGGCTCTGTTCTGGGCCCAGTGCTCTTCAACATCTTCATCAACGATTTGGACGAGGGGATAGATGGGGAACTCATCAAATTTGCGGATGACACCAAGCTGGCAGGAATAGCCAACACTCCCCAGGAAGACAGGAAGATACAGGAGGACCTGGACAGACTTGAACATTGGGCGCTATCTAACAAAATGAAATTCAATGGTGAAAAAAGTAAGGTTCTACATTTAGGCAAGAAAAACCAAATGTACAGGTATAGTATAGGGGGTACCTTGCTCAATAGTAGTAACTGTGAGAGGGATCTCAAGTCCTAGTGGACAATCACTTAAATATGAGCCAGCAGTGTGCTGCAGCTGCCAAAAAGCCAACACAGTGCTGGGCTGCATTAACAGAGGGATAGAATCAAGATCACGTGAAGTATTAATACCACTTTACAATGCCTTGGTAAGGCCACACTTGGAACTGCATCCAGTTTTGGTCACCACGATGTAAAAAAGATGTTGAGACTCTAGAAAGAGTGCAGAGAAGGGCAACAAAGATGATTAGGGGACTGGAGGCTAAAGCATATCAAGAACGTTTGCTGGAATTGGGTATGTCTAGTTTAATGAAAAGAAGGACTAGGGGTGACATGATAGCAGTATTCCAATATCTCAGGGGTTGCCACAAAGAAGAGGGAGTCAAGCTATTCTCCAAGTGCCTGAGGGCAGGACAAGAAGTAATGGATGGAAACTAGTCAAGGAAAGAAGCAATCTGGAACTGAGGAGAAACTTCCTGACAGTTAGAACAATTAACCAGTGGAACAACCTGCCTCCAGAAGCGGTGAATGCTCCAACACTGGAAGTTTTTAAGAAGAGACTGGACAGCCATTTGTCTGAAATGGTATAGGGTTTCCTGCCTGAGCAGGGGGTTGGACTCGATGACCTCCAAGGTCCCTTCCAACTTTATTATTATTATTATTATTATTATTTAGATACCTATCTTTCTTAAGCAAAAAAATGGAGAATAAGGCTTAAGTCAGGGGTCTTCAAACTTGGCCCTTTTATGACTTGTGGACTTCAACTCCCAGAATTCCTCAGCCAGGCACACTGGCTGAGGAATTCTGGGAGTTGAAGTCCACAAGGGCCAAGTTTGAAGACCCCTGGCCTAAGTTCTGAAATATTGCCTGAAACATTTCTACTTCAGGGCCCTCTATTTCTAGGACCCGATGACACAGTGAAAAATTACATTTGACCAATATAGGAAGTTTGGTCATGAAATCTCCAGTTGGAACTCAATTCATGCATCCTGAGAGGAAGAGAAACAGCTTTTCCCAAATTTATAACCATCATATTTATTGAGAGTATTTCTTCCCAGATCTTGAGAATTTAAAAAAAATGATGTAGACATTGTATACAAACTTTCATTTTTCATTTCTTGTTTTTATGAGAACTTCACTGTTATACCAATCAAATTCCTCATAAAAGATGACAAGTCCAAAACTGAGACTATTGATTTTCTACAGCAGTCATCAAGCTTAAGATTGTAATTTGATTTTTCTTGGTTACTCTGTTTTATGGCTACCCAGCTGCTTTTGTAATACATTTGGTTAGAAAATACAACTGAAATTTGCAAGGGGGGGGGGGAATCACCTATGGCCATTGTCTTTCAATCAAAGCAGCTGTCAACTATTAGGATATCAATAAGAACATCTGTCCTAACTAATAGTGGGTTTATTAGAAAATTAAATCTATGCCAACACTTTTTCAAATATATATTTAATTATGTGTTCTTTTGACCATCTGGTCTTATAGATTCCCAAGCCAGTTCTTCTCATTTACAAATACTCATAGCAGCCCAAGAGGAACTACTAAATAAAGTTCATGGATGACACATGGGTTTCCTTATATATATTTTTTTCAAGGAATCTTTTCCCCAGCAGCATCCATAACATTAGTCATTCTTCTCTGATCATCCCACTAAAAGAAACATATTGTCAGGTAACTATGATGCCTGCCTATGTGGATAGACCTATACTTATCTCATAGTGTGTCCATTAGAAATATCCTCAAACAAATGCCTTTGGGCCAGTTGGCAGAAGCAGCAAGCCCACTTGAAGAGATGTAGCCTGTAAATATATTGAATTGGTTCCTTCAGGCAATAGCTTGGAATGGTAAGGTAGCCCTATTTAATTTTCCATCCCGGAAACTTGTAACTAAAATAACCACTTTGTTGTGCTCAGGATAGGTCCAGAAATTGGTATTCCATGTCAGAGAAGTGCAATAAAAAGTACATATATATAGAACTCCCAAGATGTTGGTATGCAGTTTGCTTTTTTTCTCCTCAGTTTCTACTTGTTATACTTAATTGCATGCTTAATATAGGGCATATTTAATTGAAAATTGATATGGGAATAAAGACTGTTGTAAAAGACTCTTATGGGTGCCAATATGATTCCTGTTAAAATAATAGCACCACTAACAACATTTTCTGCAAGTAAATATTTTACCTTTTAAACAGATAAAACTGAGAGGAATATCTCATTCCAGCTGGCCAATAGGAGAAAAATAATTTACTCCACTACAGCAAGTCACAGTTATTTATTCACATCTATCCCACTAAACACTCCTAGCAGGAGGAGTTCTTTACTGAGACCTTTTATTTAGAATAAGACTTAAAATGTAGAAAAACCAGAAATTAATTATGAAATGGAGTGGAAAACAGGCCATTGATATGTAACTTATTCCATTTCTCCTGATAATTAAATAAGTGGAAGAATGTTGCCAAAATTTCAACAACAACAACAACAACAACAACAATAATAATAATAATAATAATGGCTTCCTTTTCATCCAATTGAATAAAACTTGTAAGGGGGAAGTGGAGGAATATTGTGAATGAACAAACATTCCTCAAACATTTCATTTGTATGGAGAGTATTAGTGACTTAAATATAGGAGAAAAAGTTGGCCAATAAAATGGAAAATAAATATGAGGAAATGTTGAAATAGAATGATTGAATTTGATAGAAAATGGAAGGATTGAATTTAATAGATAGCAATCTATATTCCTTATTCCAATCATGACTGTGATATCAGAACCAGGGAGAACCATAAAATGAGTATTATAACAATATGTTACTTACGTAGGCAGGTCTCTAGAAAGAGACAAAAAGTTGTGAAAGATGACACAGCATAGATATTCCAAATTTTGGCAACATGAGTTTTACCTAAATAAATCTGCCACAGAAAAAATATAAAATGATAGCGAAGTTTCATACAGGAATGCTTTAATTTATTGAGAGAATAAATTATTCAAAAATATCTATTAAACATTATACTATTTTTAAACAAAAAAGATTTGATCATAGACCAGCAGATAAAACACAAAAATCACAAATAGTACGAAGAAGAAAAAATATACTTGATCTAAAAAGTATTATGAGAAATACTATAGTGTACTGACTAAACTATAGAACAATACTTAGCTATGGTTAAGGAAATAAAATCAGATTGATTCTTTAATAAAGGTAAAGGTTTGCCTTGTCCAGTCATATCCAACTTTAGGGGGTAATACTCATCTCCATTTCTTAGCCAAGGGAACCAACATTGTCTGAAGACATTTCTGTAGTCATATGGCCAGCATGACTATACAACGAGGTGCATGAAACACTATAACCTTCCCACTGAAGTGGTACCTATGTATCTGCTTGCATTTGCATGCTTTCAAACTGCTAGGTGGGAGGAGCTGTGACTAGGACGGGAGCTCACCCCATCATGTGGCACTTGGGTCTTGAACCTAGGCTGTCAGCTTTCCGGCTGACATGCTCAGCATCTTTAACCACTGAGCCATCAACACACCCAATCCTATAATAATAGCTTAAGATAAAGCTAGTCACAATGACCATGGTATTTAGTAAAGAATGGAGATAATAATTTCTGGTGAGCACTTGTGTAGGTCGGGCAATACAGAATAACATGTTCCATCATTTCAAAATCCACTGCATGGACACAGTTTCTGTTCAAAGGGGATCTTTTGGTATCTTCCTTCAGTAATGGCTGTTGGAAGAGCATTGAATCTAAGGATAAATTCCTTCTGAATTTTGGAATCATTATGGCACTAATATATCTAGCTGGTTAGAAAATGTGTGTGCACAGTGACTCAAGAGAGTGTTTCTGGGTAGAACTGTAAAGTTTGCTTGCAGCTCTAAATCAATCCCCCACAGTTTGAAATCAGCTAGTGTGCATTCACAAGCCTATCAAAATGATGGCCGTGAAAAGCCATAGAGTTGCTGTTTGGTGTGCATTGCCTGGCACCAGGAAGACTGAAAGCTGTCAATCATAATTAAAGGGGCCAAGCTGGCTGTAAAAAAGGAGAGCTTAAACCAATGTGAGAGGGACCTTGGAGTCCTAGTGGACGATCACTTGACTATGAGCCAGTAATGTGCAGCAGCAGCCAAAAAAGCTAATACAATCCTGGGTTGTATAAACAGAGGCATAGAATCAAGATCACGTGAAGTATTAGTACCGCTTTATAAAACCACACCTGGAATACTGCAACCAATTTTGGTTACCATACTACATAAAAGATGTTGAGACTTTGGAAAAAGTTCAGAGAAGAGCAACTAAGATGATCCAAGGCCTGGAGACTAAAACATATGAAGAACGGCTGCAGGATTTGGGTTTGACTAGTCTAAAGAAAAGAAGAAATAGGGGGTGACATGATAGCAGTATTCCAGTATTTGAGAGGCTGCCACAAAGAAGAGGGTGTCAAATTATTCTCCAAAGCACCAGAGGGCAGGACAAGAAACAATGGTTGAAAACTGACCAAAAAGAGAAGCAACCTGGAATTAAAGAGAAAGTTCCTAACAGTGAGGACAATTAACCAGTGCCTTCAGAAATCGTGGGTGCTCCATCATTGGAGGTTTTTAAGAAGAGACTGGACAGTCACTTGTCTGAGATAGTATAGATTCTCCTGCTTGAGGGGGGGGGGGCTGGACTAAAAGACTTCCAAGGTCCCTTCCAGATTCTATTCTATTCTATTCTATTCTATTCTATTCTATTCTATTCTATTCTATTCTATTCTATTCTATTTGGAAAAGATGAAAATCCAGGCAGAGGTTTTGATTGTAAGTAGAGAATTTTCACAACGAAGGACCACATTTTAGGTGCATGAAAAATTGTTCTCAAAAAATTGAAATAAAGTCTTTCCAAAGGAAGGAATAACTTGTAAGGGCCCAACCAATCTCCAAAAAAGAGCTGGCCTCAAGTCTTAGCTGGAAAGATTTTAATCAATGAGGATATATACTGAGCTCCTTTGGAAAAATAGAGAGGTTGGAAAGCCACTGTTTTTTTTCTGGATTTAAAGTAACATAGTTGGCATGAGATTTACAATTGCTCATAGCATGGAAAACAATCCCAAGATATTTAAAGGTCTTGACTTTTTCTATTAAATAGTTATTTAGTCACCAGACATGTGCCTTAGGGCACTTAGCAAAAAACATGACCTTGGTTTTAGAGTAATTTCTAGTCATTCTTCTTGACAGTCCACAGCTAGAATATGAAATGGTCATTTCAGGGCAATCCGTGTCTGAGAAAGCAGCACAGCATCAGAAATGTGCCCATCTCCCAATTTTGGCAGATGAAGAGATGGGCTCTTCAGTTTGTCTTTAAGAGTGTTAACGAGAGCTAGAATATACCCTTATTTTACTCCCCCCTCTTAAAATAAATTTCTACAGTGCAGTGTTGTTGGGCATTGCATTGCACTTTCTCCAAGAGTTTTCATATAATTTGTACATAAGGACAAACAATCTTTTACCAGCTGAGGAACAGTTCAATTTCTCTTATAGTTTTGATCTAGAGAGGAGATCAAAAACACATCTAAGATCAATATACACTGCATGGAGTGATGAGCGAGCTCTGGAGGAGTGTTTCTCAACTAGATGTTTGGAGGGGATGTTGAAGCATGGATAATGGTGAGTAGCCTTCTCTGAAGTCTGCCTGCTCATCAGCCAAAATTTTCTTCAATAAACCAATACAAGAGCTTCTTATATACTGTAAATGTCTAGCATATAAAAAACTGGCTACACCAAAGAAGCTAATGGGATGGTAATTGGCAGGTAAATTTCTGCCTACATTTTTGTAGATTAGGATCACTAAAGCTATGTCCCAATCATCAGGATCCTTAACATGTTATCAGTGTAAGGGAAGGCAGAATGGGTACTCACCAATCTCAATTGTTTTGGATACCCTCCAAGGAAATAAAGTATCCTGGAGCTTTATTCAGATTCGGGTATTTAATCAGTTTTGTGATTTCGGAGCCTGATACAGGAGGCCAGGAAGGGATAGAGGAACTTTATAATCTAATTTCCTCTTTGGGTAGAGTAATTCCATTTGTGTGTACAGCAATCTGAAGTGGCCTCCCAAACTGAAGTGGGAATGAAAGATGAAATTTGTAAACTAAGGGAAACATTTGCAGGAATAGAGCTGAATTTTTGGAAAAGTATCAGCGATTAGTTGATTCCAAGACTGATCAAAGCCTCCCTCTTCTTTGTGTATAATAACTATATTTCCTCTTTCAGAGCAAGAAATCTTGGATTGAGTAAGAGAGAGGATCCTTTTTTTATTCTTTAAAGCAGGGAAATAATTGTTCCTTCACTGAATAGCATTCACTATCAAACCAAAGTTGGTTAAAAGAGTACTGATTCCTCTAAATAAAGATGGATGAGTAGAGAAAATTGGCTGAAAAAGCTGAACTAATTGAATGTAAGATGGCAAAATCTGATTAGGGGACCTATCAACTGGAACAGATTTATATAGTTGAAGTGTCTCATTGATAGAGAGTATTTGGGCTCAATTTTCCTTCATCTGACCTGTCCATTTTGTTCATATTTCTCTCTTGGGGATATCTTTGAGTAGAATACGATGTGTTTCTAAAAAGGGGATACCAAAGGACTTCTTTATATAAAACTCTAAATGACTCATATTCATTGAATTGTCAGTATTGTCTGAATTTATTTTTATTTGTCATCATGTTTGCAGACTCCAGCTTGCTTACAATATTTTTGTTTTGTGTATGATTCAGCTTCCTTTATTATTTTGATCACTTTACTTATTTCAATAGGTCCTTTAGATTAAAATGGTGTTAATAAAATGTCAGTTTCATTTTCTAATTTTCCACTTCTTTTCTCCTTTTTCTGTATCTACTAAACTTGTAGTTATAACTATTTATAGGGCTTCCAAAACATACTGTACATGCCAGCATGTTTTCTTCACAATTATTGTCTAAATAGTTACAAAGAACTTTATAATTTTTCTTTGGCATTTTTCATTGGATAGCAACACTGAGTTAAATTTCCACAAAAAAATCTTCATTTTTTAATTTATTGAGTTAAAAAAATAGGTTAAATTAGTAATCTGATTTATAATTTTAATCCAGCCTGTGGAGACATCTGTAATTGCACTAAGATTTTAAAAATCTGAATATAGTCTATTTGTGTGAAGGTGCTATGGGCACCTAAAAATATAATTAGCATATAATGATATGCAATATTATTAACATATTTTTGTAAAATATATCATAACACTTTTAATATATTTGAATGACTGTCCTTCTCACCTAAGTGACTGTGTGGCTGACAACAGTTAAAAAACAACAGCTCAATTAAAAAAGTTAAAAGATATACAAATAAATAAACCATTAAAACAAAAATGGCCATGGTTAATGGGAAAAGCCATAACTGCGTCTTCCTCAACATGTACATTGTAAAACAGCAGCTCCCAACCTTTTCTATACACCGCGCCCCTAGAACTCTTCTGATATATTCTCACACCCCTTACAAAAGTTTGAAATAACAACAACGAATTATGCATATACACTATAATTTTGAAAACCCACATTTTTGCACCCCCTGGAATATTACCTCGCATCCCCGGTTGGGAACCCCTGTTGTAAAAGAACTGCTTTAATGACAGATGCCCAAGGACAGTGCCAGAGTCATATCTTCAGGGGCTGCCTAAAGGCCAATGTTCAGAGCAATGACATTCCAAAGGGAGGATACCATGGCAGAAATTGTCTCTTCCTGAATTCTACCAAATGACACTCTTTTGTAGATGGGACCCAGAAAATGCCTCATCTGCTGAACCTGAAGTGACAGGTAGTTATAACCAGTGAGAGTTGGCCATACAGATAATCCCATTCAGATAATGTCATATATCAGGGGTCCCCAACCCCCGGTCCATGGTCCAGCACCGGGCTGCGGCATGCCAGAAACCAGTCCACGCAAACAAGCAAAGCGGCATCCACAGGATGCAGGCAATACATGAAACCACTCCCCCTCTGGTCCATGGAAAAACCTCTCTCCATGGAACCGGTCCCTGGTGCCCAAAAGATTGGGGACCTCTGCTATATATGATATATAGATCATTACCAGTATAATTGAATCAAACCCAGCTCATGAAGCAAAGGTATAATGTGCATTGATTTAGGCTGCACATGCCTGCCCATGACACTGTACCTTGTACCAGCTTCAGTTTTTGCATGCTCTTCAAGTATAACCCCATGTAGAGTGCAATGCAGTAAGAGAGATGACCAGGGCATGAGAGACAGTGGGCAGAGCCTTCTAGTCCAGGAATGGGTATACAGTAGTCTTCCTGGCCACGGCTGCCACTGTCACTTGCTCTTTGAATAGGAATCACAAGTCCAGGAGAACCCTCAGAATGCAGACCAAGTCTGACTGGGAGAAATGCTACCCTATCCAGAACTAAAGATAAGTCCCTGGAAACAGCAGGACCTCAAAACCAGAATCAACTATATAATTTGTTTTTAACTTGATATCATCTTTGAAAGAATGTGAGCTTTGAATAGTTCCAGTAGTTGGATTTTAATCTTCACTTATCATTATTTAGTATCTCACAAAAATATGACTTCTCTTTTAAATAGCCCACAAATTCTCTAGTATGAGATGAACTAAAACTGAACACAGTTTACTAAACAATTTATGTTTTAATTAAGCTTTTAATTAACTTCATGAGTTTTTTTAATTACAAATAATAACTGGTTTCATTTTCTTTCAAATAAGGACTGATGTATCTCTTTTAATAATATCACCCACTCTTCTAATACTGAGAATATATCCACTAGTTATTATAATTATGTGAAGTTGAGGGTATTGTACCCTATATCATCGTTCTATCTTACATTTTGTATCTAATATTAGCTGAAGTATCCATCAATACAAACTATACAACCCTTCTTTTTCCTGTCATACTTCCTTTTGTTAGTGCATTTTCATTCCAAGGGGGATGGAATTTACTCATTAGCCATCTCCCATTAGTGGTTTAATGCATTAACATAGCACCATCCAATAATGTTATTTTGGAATAACAAAGGATGATTATATAATATACTGTAAGTGGTTAATGGGTGTTAATGTATTGGATTACATTATTTGTAAGTAAGGTGTAATGAGTGGATAAAAGGAGCCCTGAGGGAGGGGTGGTGGTGGTTCTATTTTTAATGTAATTTGTAAGCTTCCACTAAAGCCTACTAACATACTGGATTTATCTTATTAATTCCTCTGTTTATTGTGCTATCAAACAGAACAAGGGGGGGGGGGACAAGCAATGACTTGAACTCTATTCTATCTAAGGTTACAGCATGCCCCAATAGTTCTTGGGAAGTGGACTGTGAGAATAACCTTGGGAGACAGACAGAAGGAAAAGCCACAGCCTAGACAATGGTCTGATAAGAGAAATCTGGGTTCAAAGAAGGAGTAAGGTTGGAGAATGCATTTGGAGCAATCATCTCAGAAGAGACCTTTTCCAGTTCTCTAAAGTAAAAAGAGAGGAGGGAAGGAAGTGCTTTCAGGCTTGTAAGATTTTGTTGCAGTACTTACAATAACATTAATATTCATAATATTGCTTTCCTATAAGTGTTACCTTGAAGGGCTGACATTTTGTAAATTAATTAATTAAGATGTGCCCTCAAGATATTCTCATTAATATTCCTGGCCTCAATTCCAATGGCTTTTACTGACTTATAATTCCCATACTTTTTAAACACATACTAACACATACCTATAATTTTCCATAACAATGGAACAAACAAACCAAAAATTGGTACCAATAGAAGAGCATATGCAGTACATGTTGAGTGATACCGCTTTCATATTCATAATTTTCAATCTATTTTCAGAAAGGAACATTCAGTCCTTGCTAACCAACTAACCTCACTTCCCAACAGCTTCTTTATTGTGGTATCTGTTGCTTGGTACCACAATGAAAAGTTTGTAATATCAAAGCCTAGCTCAGAGAATTCTTAACAATGGAATTTGTCAATCTTGAGCTATACATATTTTCTAGCATGTTCTTCTTTTTAGAAGGCTTGTTGGTTGTTATTTTTAATTTCTAATCTTTGTCCTATTACAACAGCTGTTAAGGCAGTTTGATTTGATGAGTTTATCTATTTCCTTGTGATTTTTTTTTCTTTTCAAATTAAAAAGAAAACTTTGTCAGGTTTCCAATAGATTTTGTTAAAAATCTTAAAATCTTAAAAATCATCTTTAAAAGTAACCTCTTACCCTGTTCATTTTGTAAATTTTTAGAAACTTTATTGCTTGATGGCACCATTTTATTAGTAGTTTTGGCAATTGGAGACACTTTGTTATCTTTCTCCATTTGCTTAAAATATGAACTAAGCACTCTTTCATTTAATTTAATTGCAGGAGTTTGCATTCCAATTACCTTCTTAGTAGACTTAACACATCTTTAATGATAAGATTTGGAAATGTTAATTAATAACTGGGAGAGGAATGTATATCCATATATACATTCTTGTTCTCATCTTAGCCGTGATCCAAGAAATATAACGTGCAGAAATTCCTTTTCAATACTTTTTGTCTAATATTAAACCATTATATCAATAATTTGTTTGTTAACTGTACCACTGCCTTCAGGAATTTGTTACAAATTCTAGATCTGTATTTCCACTGGTATTCTCACTCACAGTTGCTTGTTGTAAATCTTTGTAAATCTATATTGCCATCCTCTATGGTTCCAGGGCATCACCACATGAGTATCCCACTAGATTTCTGACCAGAGCTGATCAGTGCTGCCTAGTAATATTTCTCTAGAGCTATGTTATAGAATAAACTAATTAGAATCCCCATTTGCATGAGTGATTCTGCATCCAGCTGAAACTAAATGAACAATTAACATTTCTTTCAGCTTCAAGATCATGAAGCTCACAGCAAAGAGCCTGCAGAAACATATTAGGAAGAAAAGGCAATTTTGAACTACCTTAGAATATGGAAGAGGTTCTGCAAGAGGAAAAGCAACTGGCATCATCCTAGTATAAAATATCAATCTTATTCAGGGATGTTGTGGAAACCTATAACTGGGTTAATCCTATGTAAAAAGTAAGGATGAGGAACTTGACAGAAATATGCAAGATGTGTTCAATTAATCAGAATAGATTGATTGAACACATAAAAGGAAAGACCATTACTCTCAACTATTGCCAGGGCAATAGTCTGTGAAATATATTTTAAGTCCACAACAGACAAATGACATTCGGAAGTAGCTCCCTAAATCACTAAGCTATAAGAAGAAGGAGGGAACACAGAACTGTTATAGCCAGTCTCAGCCTTCTTGTGGAATTGTTTTTTTGGTTTGGTCTGGCCTTGGTTTAGACTCAGGTAGCTGGGCAATTTCGCTTGTGCATTTTTGCCATTCTGAAGGATAAGGAAAAAAGTCTCTTTATCATTTTTAAAGTTCCTTTTTGAGCATTGTCATTGACTTGCAAGAATATATGCTCCTTAGATCTCAGCAGGCTCAGGCATACATCAATTCTAAATTATATCCAAGATATATCCATGAGGGAGAGATATTCTTTTGTCAAGTAGGCTCAGAAGTGTACCACCAACCTTTTTTTTAAAGGTTAAAGAGAAGAACTTTTTACCGTTTTCAATTTTGAGGCAGAACTTGAGGAGGAAACTGAAGGAAAAGCTTTAGATTGAACCTGAGAAAAAAGAGGGACTAGCACCATTCCCCAGAGGCTCAGATTAAAGTTGGAATTTCCAAGAAAAATGAAAATCCAGGCAAAAGAAATCATGGGTCAATTTGTTTCCAAATAAATAAATAAAACAAAACAAAACTATGCACTCTAGGCAGAATTTGTAATAGATTCCAAATTTGCTCTGTAAGTGCAAAGTAAATTTTATTTCTTAAAATTATTACTATTTCTCTGTAGATGTTGGAGAATGTTATGTAATTTCAGCCTTTATTAATTCTTCATGATAAGCAGAAATATATTAATCTTATTTATAAACTCCTTGTAGCTGATACTAAATTGCATCATTCCTTTTTCACAAGGAGCAAAAAAAAATAATCATTTGTAGGAGGCCATCACCTTCATGTGGTCTGTCTCTAGAATACCAAATATAATGCTATACCTTTCAGGATATGCACACTCAAATTTAAAATTACATTTGATTTTGTTTATCTTTGGTGAGATAATTCTATCTCCCAAGGAGGAAAGGAAGGGCTGAAACCTCTTGTCACACAACATAGTATTTGACCAGGAGACAGACTTATTGAAATTAACTCCATGTTTGTTTGTTTTTACATTTTTATTGCCAGAAAGATATAGAAGTTTATTAGAGGCCTATTTTTCTCACATCAAAATTATGATAAAGGTGCTAGGTAAGGCACCTCCTGGAAGTAGACAGGAACAGCCAAGTTATTACACCAAGCCAGGAAGTGGAGTTAGTGTCTACAGAACCCAGATATCTAACCTACAGTTCTATTGGTTCAGTTGTTTTGATACAGTGACATTGCTTTTATTATTATTACGAGGAATCAAAAGAAAATAAGACAATCATGAAGTACACCTAGCACACTTCAAAGCTACCATGTATCCAGTTTTGAAGTATGGCATCTGAAATAAACAGGTGGGGGCTTTTAAACTCCCAAGGCTCCTAAAATGAGGCTCTCGGATCATCTTTTAGAGTAGTACTGTATGTGATTTTATTCAGTGTGGAAATACAATAGGTTTAGAAAGACAAAGTGAGAAGAATCTAAGGAGGGCTCCAATCTCTTTAGAATGTGCTTGAATGAAAACCACTTAAATGTTTTCTTCATTGCTTGACTGTTGTCTAATGCTCTATTTCAGAAATATGACACCCCCCCCAATTTTCCTAAATCACAGAATCTATAATACACTTTTCCTTTTTCTATGGCTATCCTTCATAAAACCATAGAAAACCTATTTAAATAAAGCAAATTGATTGGTGGAAGTGCTTGTAGGCAGATGCCGAGAATAAGAGTATGGCTGCTTTACTGTAAATGTATTTTTGGAATTATTTTGAAGGTGCTTTTAAGCTTTGCTACTGAAAGGTGGCAGGGAATGCTAACATTGTTGCTTTTTTCTATTATTTTGATAGTTCTGCTGACTGATCAGCTGCCCATATTTCCTGGTCTAAGAAACAAATAACAGATTTTAATAAGAGTGAGAAGCCAATAAGTCTTCGGTGAAATGATTGTAGAGGGAAAAATGAGACATTTATGGACATAGGTTTTTCCCCTCCTCAGTCTAAAGTAAATACAAGAATCTTACATACCACTAATAAAAATATCAATTTTTTCTTCAGTGAAGGAAGGAGGGAAGGTAGGAAGGAAGGAATGTTTCTGATGCTAAAATAATTCACAGAAAAGTGCTTTTGTTAATTTAAAGTTTACCTGTGAAGATTTCTCAGCTTCCCTTTTATCTTATTTTTTCAATAAAATCCTTGGCAACTTTTACAGTTGCAGTATCTCTGGAGGTGGGAGGAAAAGGTTTTTTTTAATCACCCTGGCATGCAACTTAGTAGATTTATCTGAACTTAAATGTATTAATTTTAAGGAAATAGGGATAAGAGGCTTGGGTGTTTAAAATTATAATTGAATAGAAGGGTAATTGCTCAGGACACCTCTTCTACGTAATGAAGAATGTATACCACAAAATAGGGAACATCTAAATTGCTCAAAATTGGGAGGGAATAAACCAAGGTTATGCACTGTTTAAATTATTTAATATACATTCAATTCATTTATTTAACTTAGAAGTAGTACATAGGGTGAAAAATGCTTGCCTAGAAGAAATAGAATTAAAATTTCTGAGACCACTTTAGATACAGTGATGATACAACTGTGATACCTGCAAGAAAGGAACAAACATGAATCTCTTCTTGATAGTAGAAGAGAATGCAAAAACAGGTTGGTGTGGCTACAAACACAGTAGGTAATGTGAGGTAAGGTTAATAAGTAATGCTAGTCCAGAGAAAAGCTGAACTAAATAACGGAATATCTTCAGTTAAAAAAAAATATATCATAGGAATGGTGAATGATACTATACAATAGTTGCTTAAAGGGAGAAAGGCTTTGAGGGCTCTAGACAAAATATTAAAGTGCAGGGACATGACACTGCCAGTAAAAGTCTATATTGTCAAGGCCTTGGTTTTTCCTAAGAAAAAATGGCCACTCTAAGGGATGAATAAAGAAAAAATCGATGCTGTTGAACTGTGGTGCTACAGAAAATATTTGAGAAAACCTTGGATTGTGAAGTGAACAAAATCATTTACTACTACATGAATTAGCACCACATTGCTTACTGGAATGATTACTAATGAATCTAAAGTTAAGATTTGATGGACATAATGTACAGTCAAGAGTAATTTAAGAAGAAGATCTTGATACTTGGGAAAACAAAAAATTCAAAATAGAGGTTGACAGATAGTAAATATACTATTTGTAATATAGATACTATAACTGATGGCATATGCATTAGAACTCAAGAACTCGTAGAAACAGTTATTGGCAGACAGTGCTACTGATAGCCAAATGTCTGTCTATCTGTCTGTCTGTCCATCCCTCCTTCCCACCATGGAGTCTTTGATACTCTCTGAGCTTGTTTGCTTGAAGACATTTCATTACTAGTTAAGTAACATCAGTGCTAATGAGTGTGGGATTTAATCCCTATTTATGTACAGTGTTGGTTTTTTCCTTGTTAGTTGTTTGATTAGGCAGGGTACTGTTTTCTACTTGATTTTTTCTCTGATGTTAATCCCTGCATAGTTAAGTATTGGTTGTTGAAGAAGATGTGTTTTTGTTTCCAACTTTTTGTTGTTTCTTTTCAATGATGTGTAAATGTACAACACGCAATGTAAAGACTGTAACAGTCCCTATGTAGAGCAGATAGACAGAAGACTAAAGGAAATCTTTCCTCAACAGGTAATTGAGAAATTCAATATGCATAAATTCTACTATGAATTGCTTGATCCACAATTCCCAAATGAATACCTGATTGAACCTTATTTATTTTCTATAATGTTTAATGTTTCCTGCTCTGTGAGGAAGAAGATGGTGAAACAGGAGGAACACATAGCAAATATTTGGATGTGTATATTTTTATATCAAATTTCTGATATATTAAAAGAAAGCAATTAGCCAATTAGTTGGTCCCAAGATAGAATTGCAGATGTTGAGTTCCATTAAATGGGTACTATCAAAGCTTTTCCATCTGTTTTGTTCTCTCTCAGGTCGTCTCTTGTGTGTTCCTCTCCTTTGAAACCTGTTTCATTTTATTGTCCATTTTGGCAGAACAGTTTTGCAGTCTGTTGCTTGTACGTAGAAATATAAAAAGAAAATTTATACAAAAGTTCATTAAATTGTGTTTATATGATTTGTGGTTTAATTAACAGATGAGCTGAGAAGTCATATTCACCTCATTTGGTTAACATGTAAAACCCTCTGGGTGCTCAAAGAGCACAATCAAGAAATTTTTATATTGCTTCCTAAGTTCCTTATGAGCAGGGGGGGGGGGCAGGGGAAATGCTGTTGCTTTAAAGAAGCCAGTGTATCTCTTAAAGAAACAGTATCTCTTTTGCAGGTTTGTGAAGAAGTTTGACAAAAGTTAGGGTGTCTTTAACCAATACCAAAATAGTGCTTCACTCACAGATGAAGCATCTCTCTTGAACCATTTTCAAAGCGTGTCCGATCCTAGCATTCAATCTCTCATGGTTTGTAGTAGGTGTTGAAGGGACAAAGTCCTTTCTAGCAGATTGATTTGTTTACCCCTCTAAGTTTGGATGCTCCAGACAACTGTCAGTTCAAATGGGGTATAGTTAGGATCCCAGTTATATATTGTAAGTGCTTGGTTTTACTATCTAGGGAGGGAATAACCACCTGCATAAGTCCACTAGGAACTCAAATCCCATTCTTTGTAAATCATCACAATCTCACACTGTGGAGTTTATTTTGATCTAGCACCAGCTAGACTTTCAACTGTTTCATTTGTCCCTGCTCTAGAAATGTTTCTACATGTGTAGGAAGACTATCACAGTGCAATAAGCTAGTGCTGGAAAGAGCAGAAAAAAGAAGCATCCATTTGCTAGTAGTGTTATGACATTCTGTGTCTGAAGGGTCCTTTTTTGCTGCATTTGATGATACTTGTTTGTATGCTTGAGTGGTTCTGGGCAATACAGACATTGCTTTGGAAATATACCATGGAAACATATGAATTCTACAGCTGCAAGAATCCTCTATGCCCAGAAATGGAAAGAAGTGTTAACTCTCACAATGGAGGAATGGATTGAAAAGAGAATGGAACTGGTGGAGGTAGTGGACTGCAGTACATTTACAAAAATGTAAATAGTTTTGTGGTTACTTGGAAGCAACGTCTGG
This sequence comes from Azemiops feae, assembly GCA_023970755.1. Taxonomy (NCBI): domain Eukaryota; kingdom Metazoa; phylum Chordata; class Lepidosauria; order Squamata; family Viperidae; genus Azemiops; species Azemiops feae. Next base: position 489,289 of record JALGBA010003847.1, on the reverse strand, counting down.
ACTTTCTGTGTGAAAGAAAAAAAATTGAAATTTTGATTTTGGGTTTTGATGATTAAGTGGATTGTTGCTATAAAATGACTAATAGTTACTATTTGGTATAAGTAAAAAGTTGATACTATAACTTTATTAGGTACCTTACTGCACCAAAAAAAAGAAAAGTCAGAACTCAGTGCTTTTTGTTTCTTTTTTTCCTCTTCCCTCACTTTATTCTCTTTTCCTTCACCCCTTTTCCTAACGTTTTTATTTCTGTTTGTATTTTATATTTTTAAATAAAATATATATTTTTTAAAAAAGCAAATCTATGAATTATTTTTCCCCATATGTTTCTGTTACTGACCAACAGCTCTGCCTAATTCTCCTGATGTGCTTGTCCTTTTTTCTCTCTCACGTGTTTATTCACGTCAGAAGTATTACAATTAAAATAAGTTTAAACTATAAAATATAAGGATATGTACAATATGTACATATTAAACAGAACTTGTCCATTAATTGTGTTCTGTCCTGCTGCCATGAGGTCCTCAAGTGTACACTGATTGGAGCATAAAGGGCAGGTATACATATGTGTTGCTGTCTCCATGTCATCACAATTGCAAAGAGCAGAAGCAACTGGATGGCCCCATTTGTTCAGAGTGTCTTTGGATCTTGTTGTACCCATGTGCAGTCCATTCAATGATTTTCATACTTCCCAGCTTTCATCAGACCCAGGTGCCAGCTCCTCCATTGGTTCCATCCAGTGTTGGTTCTTTGTAACTTTCATCTCATAATTCTCCCAAAGGTGCTTTTCAAAATGGAACTGGACTTTGTTTTTTCCTTTGAAAACATTTAGCTTCTCATCCTTCTTCATCAGTCCTAATTGAATGGTAGCGAATGGAAGGATTTATATTCTTGCAGTCATCTCATAGTTAGCACTCTGAAGGTCAGTCATTAGCTCTCAGAGTCATTGAGGCCTCTTCAGAGGTTTATCTGTAACCATAGGTTCACCTGAATGAGAATAATTTGAACTCCTGCTCTCATATCAAAAACATGGCTGAAGACAGGGAAAGACCAGCTTGAATGATTTTCTCCTCCTCTCTTTTTCACTGATTAAACTAATGTATGGAGGGAATTGAATAATTCTGTCTTTAGCAATGGCAATCTGTTTCTACTCTGCTCAGTTATAAGGTACGCTCTGTCTAACAGCAGGACCAGATGGAAGGATTCATCCAAGAGATGTTAATTCAAGCCAGCAACACAATGAAAAAGCCATCTGAGAATTTTGTTTTTGAAAGATGAGCATGTCTGATGGCCTTGCCCTTTTAATTATTCATTTGGTTCAATGTTTTTGAGGAAATTGGAGGGGGAGGGGAAAATGCCCAACCATATCTCATTCCACACTTTTGAATTGTGGCTTTCTTTCCCATTGTTCTCAGAGCTTACAGGATTATGCAACATTAAAAAAAGGATCCTATTTTTGCTATGGTTGTCAGATTTATTGTGGCAAAACACTGGAAAACTAAAATACATTTTTCTGCAGATGAAAAGTGTTTATAAATGTGAGACATTGCAGAAAAGTAACACAACAGAAAACAGTTTTAAACAAATCTTTAGTTAAGGATTGTTTCATTCATATCTTATATCCATAGTTTAGTTACATCCACATAATTTCTAATAAATTATCTCTTTGTAGACAATGTTTTTGAAAAGAACATTAACTACGGCTATGTAAACTTTCATATCAGTCCATTGGATTATAAACAAATAGTACATATGTATATGTGAGGGCATATCTCCCCCCCTCTCTGTCACATACACATACACACACAAACATACAAACATACAAACACAGATCTACCTATCATCTATTATCAATCAATCAATCAATCAATCAATCAATCAATCAATCAAAATGCATATGTGTGGTTTGGTGTGTTTTCTGGATGAACTATTTGAGTAAAAATGTAAAGAAAAGAAGAAAAATGCCTAGCATGCATTACTTAACTTCTGCTAATAGCGTACGTTTATACTTCAGAGGCAAACACTTTATCTAATCTTAACAGCTCCATGCTTTTCTACCATCTTGTTATATTCATAAATGTTAAGGTGGCATTCAGATGTTGGACAGATTTTTATTGTATTTAAGAGCAGAAAAAAAATCTAATTTCAGCTGAATTATTCACATGTTTCCCTATTTTAAAGTTAGTTATGTCACTTCTGTGTTTGCAGTTGCATTTCCTCAGTAAATAAATTGCAGTTTCAAGTAAAATAACCTAATTCATTTTTCAGGTCACTTCTTGAGAAGATTAAGTTTTGTCATTTAGTTTTAACCTCATGCTGACCACTACATTTGAAGATGTGAAAATTACAAGCTCCAGTTGAGTTGCTCTGTCAAGATCAAATAAAATTGGTGTTAGAAAAAGCTGAATCGCACTCTCTGCCTTGCTAAGGGTCATATTTTGATGTGTTCTTGACTTGAGTTAGTTATAGCGGATAAGTACTAATCTGAAAAATTATCACACTTCATCATCACACACCTCACATCACAGCTTGAAATGAAAATGTTTTCTGCTATATACCAGAACTTTTGTCACATCATAATTTGACCAAATTATTTATTCTGCCAGGTTCTTTGTTTGTTTACTTTGAAAAAGCATGTTACTACATTTATGAAAACGTGAAACTGTTCCATATTAGCTGAAATGTGTTGGTTACACTGGAAGTCAGGGAAGCAACTGAATAGTTCTGCTTTTGTACACTTAATCCTTGAAAATAGATGAGCTGAGTAACTGAGTAGGGGAAGAAAACTGATACATGAAAGGAATGAACATTTCCTGCATTACAGAGTAACAAAACAACTTAATTTCATGTATGTATTTATTATTTTGATTTATACAGCTACCCATTTCCAGTGTTTGATTATGGCTTACAATTCAAAGCAATACAAAAAGAAAAAAAAACCAAAAATAAAATATAAAAGCTTATAAAAAAACTGTAAAATTATATAAAAGGGGGGGTATAGTTTTTTTTAACAGTTTTATTATATGATGACTGTTTTGAATTTTTAAATGTTGTAAACTGCCCAGAATCATCTATATGTGAGTTGGGTGACTATGTACAGGTAGTCCTCAGCTTGCAACCACAATTGAGCCCAAAATTTATGTTGCTAAGTGAGACATCTGTTAAGTGAGTTTGGCCCCACTTTACGACCTTCCCTACCATAATTGTTAAGTGAATCATAGCAGATATTAAGTTAGTAACATGGTAGTTAAGTGAATCTGGTTTATCCATTGACTTTGCTGGTCAGAAGGTCACAAAAGGTGATCACATGATCCCAGGACACTGCAACCATCATAAATGTGAGGCAGCTGCCAAGAGTCTAAATTTTGATTATGTGACCATAGGGATGCTGCAACAGTCATAAGTGTGAAAAATGGTCGTAAGTCACTTTTTTTCAGTGATATTGTAACTTTAAACGGTCACTAAATGAACTGCTGTAAGTCGAGGACTACCTGTAAATCTGTTTAATAAATAAACATAACATTAAATAAATAAATAAATAAATAAATGTATTTAAATAAAAAAATAAAAATGTTAAATTTTAAAAAACATTAACGTAATCTGCAGCTGAGGTGTAAAAAAATTAGTCAACAGGACTCAACATTACCAGTGGATGTGCTACCGCATACCCAGATCCTCACCCAGTGGCAAAGTCACAACTTTAAGGCATTACAAAAGGCCAATAAGACTGGGGTCAGTCTGATCTCTGAGGGGGAAGATTTTCCAAAATGGATGCCATAACAGAAAAGCCTCTCTTTCTAGTCCCCTCCCCAGATGACATATCCTAACAAATAGAATACAAAGTATACCTCTATTGCCCCAAATAACCCTCCCCATGCCACAAAGGTGGTTATATCCTTTTTATACCCATATCCATTGATGAGGGTAAGTGAAAAATTGTACTTCATTCCATCTGGTCTGTAGAACTTGCCACGTCTTATCTTCAACTTTGATCTTTTATCAATTTCATTGTAATTTTTAGATGGTTATAATATATCCAAGATCAATTGGCATGCACATATAATAAATTATCATTTATTATATCATCACCAGCACCTTGAGTATGATTAATATTAATATTTCCTTGATAGGGTTCTTCTTACAGTAGGTTTGCACTGCACCTTTATTGGCATGCTACCAACTATTGAAAAAGTGCTGCCAAATAATTCCACACTTCCAACACTCTTGAACTAATCATGCAAAGCATCTCTGTAAATGTAATCATTGATCAAGTAGTTTTGTAATCCTACCAGAATTTAAAGCAGCAATTCTCAAAGAGCTGGCAGATTAAAAACAAAAATACTAAAAAATAAGCTATCTGAAGAGATGGAAAGATCTCTTGACAGGTTCAAAGGGAAACCCTTTAACCTACAAATGAATTCTTCTACAGAAGTATTCCTCAACCTCAACCACTGGGCTGAGGAATTCTGGGAGTTGAAGTCCACATATCTTAAATGACCTGTGGTTGAGAAACATTGTTTTACATTGCATTGTTTCATTAATAATGTTCTTTTATTATTAACCATGCATTTAAAATTATAAAAAAAGAGGTTGCTTATCAAATAAATACATTCAGAAATAAACAGCAAGACAAGTAGTTGAAGTTAGTAATTTCTGGGCTTGAAACATAAAAATCAATCATTCATAATGTAAAGTCTGTGGCTGTAGAATACAAGCACTAAGAAATGACGCTGGCAAAATATGAATCTTTGTCATTCTACCAAGGATGAAAAGAGAAAAGGGCTGAGTAAAAAGATGCCTGTAAGTCTAGAAACTATAACAACAGTTGCACATAATAGCAAGGAGCACTGGAAGCAGAAATAGATCACCTGAATCCTCCAGATAGTTTGGACTACAACTTGCATCAAAATACACAGACACACGCATCTAGCATCAGGTAGACTTGGATGATAACAAGTTGACCAACTAGACTTCAGTGATAGCAATTTGACTCACTATTGCCCATTCTGAGTCAATTTAACTCTTGGAGCATAAGGGAATTCAGTGCTTTTCTGAGCAATCACCACTTTTATTTGTAATTGCCTAGCTTTCACAAAATATCAGTATGGTATGTAATACCAATTATTTTTCATTTGTTTTTTGTTTTTAAAAAACTTATTGAAAGGAATTTCTAGGTTAAATTATTTTCTTCCATCCTGGATAAAATATTGATTTTTCTACTGAGCGTGAACATAACAGACAAGCCTGAAATTTTCTTAAATGTATCATATTTATTCAGAGGCAGTACTGTAAATTTTTGAGATGCTTCAGTATTTGATACAGATATATCAGATGAAAGACAATGATTCTCATTTCTGCCATGCACAGAGGTGCTGCAGGTGCTACAAATTCCAGCACCAAATATTCATTGTTCAATATGATTAGAAGTGGCCTCCAGGCAGTCATCTTAAAGGTGATGTGGGTTTTTTCAGTTAAAATTGATGTGCTACTTAATTGTTTGTATAGTACTTTGGAAGTCAAATACCCCAAAGTTAGCTGTTTCCAGTAAATATGGGTTTAGATATCAGATTATAACCCTGGACTGAGTTTAAAGACACTGAAAAAGTTACTTGTCACACACAGGGAAGCAATTTCAAAAGTGCTTGAAGTGCCTCTAATTGATGGGTGTCATATCTTTAATTGACAGGTGTCATATATTTCAATGATTCTACAGATTATATGTCTCATGTAACTCTTATAGACCTTGTATGTAGATGTTATGTGCCATGAGATACAGAAACAGCTCTAGATGGTTCTAGAAAAATGTATTGTCATTATTACGAGTAATTCATTATTCATTATGGTTGTGAATTCCAAATTAAGGTAACCTCTTCATTGAATAAATCTAATCACAAAGATTGTGCAGCTGTTTGCGGTATCAAGACCTCTTCAACAGATCAAATTATTTTAAAAGTGTTTGAAATGTAATCACAATCTGCATAGCTACAGTCTTGTGTAGACTAATAAATAGACAGCAGACAAACAAATTGGATTCTTTTGGTTCTAAAGAAGATGCAACTAGAACTCTTCCAAATGGCACATTTGGTTGCTGGGGATATTTTTTTCCCCATGGCTACAGTAGGAGGCCAGTGATGTAATACTATTAGTAGTAAGGGTAAGGATAATGGAGAGCCAGTTTGGTGTAGTGGTTAAGGCACCATGCTAGAAAGTGAGTTCATGAGTTCAAATCCTGCATTTGCCATGAAGTTTGTTTATTTCTCTTAAATGAAGCTTAACACATGGCATATGTTTTATTTCATCTATATATCTGTATCTCTTTTTTACATCTATATCTTATTAAATCTATTAAACAAGAAAAGAAAATCTAATAGAATCTAATAAAAAGTAAGAAAGAAAAACAAAAAGAAAGAAATCAAAGAAAAAGCCAAAAGTACAAGAAAAGAAAAGAAAAAGTTGAAGAAAAATAAAAAAGAAACAAGATACCAAAAAGTGGCTTCCAATATTCTTAAGAGCAATTATAAGGACAAATATATTTTTACCTCTCTTTCTAAAGTTATATTGTATTGCTCTTCTAATCATCAAAACCATAAATCACAAAATCAGATATTTTTCCCATTTTTACACAAAAAGTCTGCAGGAGACTTCCATTCATGCAAATGTTTAAGGTGATCATTGTGCAAGCATTAAAACTATTTACCTATTTATTTATTTTTTCTTCTTGAGTCTTTTTTATAGTATATATTTAATAATCAATATCCCATGACCTCAGCAAACCCACAGATTTTGATACTCTTGTCCAAAATCTTTTGGACAGGAACACTATTAACCTGTGAGATTTAGTGATACTATTATTTTTTGTCATTTTTTTTTAAAAAAAGAACAACTAAATAATACAGTGCTTTCTTGATAATATGTGGAAGTAGGGGTGGAGATGGTCATGTTCACAGTGCTAGACACAAGTTCAATAGATGTACTTAAAACTTTCCTTGACAATATAGACTTTGCAGGAGAAAAACAATGCTAGTCTAAATTCCATAAAAATCAGGATGACTTTGTTAGCATGTTTTTAGCAAACAAATTTTATTAAAAGATGCAAGCTTTTGTGAACTTGAGCTTCCTTCATTAGTTGCATACAGTGGCTAGATTGATGTAGGATTTAATCAGGATGACTTCTTAAGTCTATTGAACCTACTGCCCCTTCTAGTGGAATTCTTCCCCATTTGTTTTGTCAGAAAATTCTTTATTATTATGGCTGGTTCCACAGTCAGCTAGATATTTAGATTGGATTTGGCATTTTGGTCCAGCTATCAAGTCCTTTCCAAGGACCTGGGTTAGGCAGATGTTATTTAATACTATTAAAGATTTTGCCACAGAATGTAAACTGCTCCAAGTAAAACTGCCTTTGGCAATTGGCTGGTGGTGATTTTTGTCAATGCTGATGCTATTCAAGTAGTGCTCCAGATGTTTTGGGATTGCACCCAAAGTATCTATTACTATTAATATTATTGGTACTATTTTTGCTTTCTCTTGCCACAGTCATTCTACTTCTATTTGCACTTCTTCGTATTCTGTGATTTTCTCCAGTTCTTTCTTTTCTATTCTGTTTTCTTCAGGTACTGCAACATTATTATTATTGCATTCCTGCTCTTTTGAAGAGATAGAGTGAGGATAAAAACAAGAGTGCTACTTCAATCTCCCCCCCCCTTGTCTTACTTATTTATTGCTTTTGTTACACACAATGCTTTACTGCTCACATTCCATCTTGTTTCCTTCTTTCTTAAAAAAAAAAAAGTTTTGGCAGTATAAAAATATAGGTGCTCAATCATTTATACTCCTTATGGATTTGGAAGCAATATCTCCCCTTTCTACTGGTATGTAATGAGGAAAGGTAATTCAGAGTAGATGTTTTCTTCACCCTCTCTCCAGAAAAGAACAAGGTGATCATTTATAACAATTTCCCAAACCTTATGAAGGCTCAAAAAACATCTGCCCTTTGTTATATCATCTCTGTTGTACAGGATGCTCTGTATACTCCTCCACAAATTTTTAATAACATTGTTATGGTGAAGATGATGTATTTTGAAATCTGGTTTTAGAAACATTTGTTTTTTCATAATAGCTACCTGCATATCAGCTCAGAGGACTTTATTTCAGTTCTCTTTATATACTCGCAGCTGTCTTTCTTTCTCCTTATGAAGGCTCCTAATTGGTTGACACCGAAATATGTGAGATGTCACTTCTGATTGCATCAAAAGAAGATATTTTGTTAGTTGCTATAATGAAACATTGTTAGATGACGTCTTTGTGGAAATATGTTTATTTTGATAGAATGAGACATGGATTATGACCTTCTTCCCCCACTGGATGTGCTGTTTAATAAATCTGATAAAAAGCCTGGAGTGAGAAAAAGACTCCATTTATCTAACAGTATCCGTTTGATGATATATTTTTTCTTTTATTAAAAGCCTCCCCCACCCCTCATACTTTTTGCAGAGTTTTTGTTTGTTTCTAGCTTATGCTCCTTTAATTAACCTAATACTACAACTTGGTTAAAGGCTTTAACAGTCATGATAGCTAATTTTGTTGCACGTGAAAAAAAATTAGAGAGTAAGCAATTTCTATCAAAGAAAGAGACTGTTTTCCTTTTAATATTCTCATTTTGAAAGAAAATTGAGTTTTTGAGTAACTCCAGGGTCAGCAAGATAATTGTAGAAATGCCTAAGGAGAAAATGTCTTATGCACATTGTTAGGGTATGCTAATCAAATTATTTTATGTGGCATAATAAAAGATGTTGCTACTGAATTTGTGAAAGAAATAATTCTCTTTCCAGCTATGGGATAAAAAAAGGGATTTTAAGAAAATGATGGGTAGGCAAGTTACAGTACTTCTTCAAGGAACTGAAATATATATACTCAAATATATAGAACTTTGTGTCTGGATGAAATAGGTCTTGTATCATGCTCCTCTTGATATTAATATCATATCTGCTCTTAAGGCAAAAGAAATAGAGGATAAAAAAGACTCTAAACTCTCTTCTGTTTCGGTCTAGCTGTTACTCTAGACAATACTTTTTTTTTTCTTTTTTTTCAGTTAAGGTGTCAACTTTTTCCAATTTAAGCCAAGGTCTATTAACAGTTAATGAGAGACCACTGTTCTCAGTTACTTAGAGCTTCTCTAAACTTAATTGCCTCCAATTAGCAGCCATTTTGAGAAGAGATAAGCACCAAAAATGGCCTTGACCACCTTTATGAAAGAAAGTCCACTAACATTTAAATATCATTCCATCCATGGGGACACTTGTTTTTGTCCCACAGAATTAAGCATAGCATTCAGTTCCCAAAGATTTTCCTACCTCTGGCTTACATTATCCTTCCATTACTGACTTTTTATCAATAAGTTTGAATGCTAATATAAATATTGATAAGACATTAGGCATTGTTATACGTGGGCTGCAAAAATCTGGACACCCACATGATAGCAGCACAAGTTTAGAGATTATTGGTGTTGATATCTACCATGTTTTCCTGAAAATAAGACCTAGTGTTATATATTTTTTTTGCTTCCAAAAGAGGCAAACACTTTTCACCCAGAGGGAGACTGGAAGCTTCATCTGCTTGCAAATGAGGCACTTAAAAACTGAGCGATTCGCTCCGTCTCCAAGCACCCCATTTGTAAGCAGACGAAGCTTCCAGTCTCTGTCATTTCTCCGTCTGGGCAAAAAGTGTTTTGGCACCTATGGGGCGCTTGGAGACCGAGAAAATCACTTGGTTTCTAAGTGCCCCATTTGCAAGCAGATGAAGCTTCCAGTCTCTCTCTGAGTGAAAAGTGTTTGGGAGCCTATTGGGCATTTGGAAATGGAGCTCTCTGTTTCCAAGCACTCCATAGGCACCCATACACTTTTCACCTGGATGGAGAAATGATGGAGACTGGAAGCTTCATCTGCTTATAAATGGGGCACTTGGAGATGGAGCGAATCGCTTGGTTTCTAAGCATCCCATTCGCAAGCAGACAAAGCTTCCAGTCTCCCTCTGTGCAAAAAGTGCGTGATGCATCCAGATTGCTTGCCTCCCCCCCGCCTCTGCCTCTGTGCTTGGACTTACCTGTGCTGCACCAAGGGGCCGGCAGTCTGCTGCTGCTGCTGGACACCATCAGTTCCTGCACACTCACCACCACTTGTGCTGGCCACGCCCACTCCCCTGGGCTTATTTTTGGGTTAGGGCTTATATTAGGCCTACCCCAAAAAATCAGTCTAGGGCTTCTTTTGGGGGTGGGTATTATTTGCGGGGAAACACAGTAGTGACCAGTGCTGTGAATGACTTTTGTCATTTCAGGGGGAAAAATCTGCATCTTCTTCCTCACCATCTTCTTCTTCACCTTTTACTCAATCTTCTTCCTGTTCCTCACTTAGTGTAAGTTTCAATCCTTTCACCCACATATTTTCCCATTGTTTCATCTCTTTACTATAACCAAATTTTTAGCCCAGTTTATCATACCTTTTTTTCTATTTTTTTTTATCAAGTTTCATAAAAGTTTATATATTTCAGCAATTACATGGTCTTCATTTGTACACAATTTTATTTCAACTTTAGTCTTACAATATTCAAAGCCATAAACTCCTTTGCTTGTTTAATTTTTTCTAATAACTGTAAATCAGAGAACCATTGACAAATATGTCCTGCTGCCACCAGTTTTTCTCTTTTATTTTGCATTTACCTTGATAAAATTCTAGTAACTCATAATAAATTAGCCATTTGTTTTACCTATTATTTCCCATCTAAAAAAAATGAGAAAGCCAGAAAGTTGTTTTGGGACACAACCTTGGTTTGCATTTATTCCATATTCTCAGTATGATATGTTAACATGTTTATATTTGACATCAACATTAACTTTATTAAATCACAAAAATCCATGCCTCCCACATCTAAGGCCATGTCCTTTTAACTCCCTAGAGCCTTCTGTTTCTCAGCGGCACCTGCTCTTTCATTCAAATCAAATCCCAAACTGAAAAATAAAATTACAAACCAAGTAAACTCAATCATCCCATTTCCTTTACATCTTGTAACACCTAATATATAACTCGTGATGTTAGATCTCCATTAACAATTACCTGTGCTTTCTCTAAAATGTAAATCAGTCTTTCCAATATTATAATGTTCTCTCCAAAATTCATATCTTCCAGAACCTTGAACTAGGAAGCCAAATTCAAATTGTCAGAGGCCTTCTCGACATCTAAGAAAATCAGTGCAGCTTGTTTTTCATTTTGCTGGTGAGAATATTCCAAAATGTCCAACACACTTCTAATATTGTCTTTTAACTGTTTTTTTTAAGTACAAATCCACATCAGATGACAAGTTCTACAGATAGACCATCATGTAACACCTAATACTGAAACTGTGTGGAATTTTGTTCAGTGTTATAAGCCAAAACAAAGTGCATTAGATCTCAGAATTACTTAAACGCTAGAATTAGGTGTTAGCTATGCCATTTGGTAAATTCTCTGCCTATTGGCTCTAAAGGGTGAAACATTATTTCCTAAAAATTGCTTTCATTCTTCTTTGCTCCTGGAAAGTGTCCAACACACTTCTAATATTGTCTTTTAATTTTTTTTTTAAAAAAGTAAAAATCCACATTAATACTCGTGAATAAATTCTTGCAAAATTATTTTCAGTCTATGTCTGAAATGCAAATGAGCGATCTCATGAACTTTCCTTTTTCCAGAGAATATTGCTGGCCTCCATCTCCATCCTACCACAATGCCATCTCTTTTCCTTCAGAGATGTCTATTTCACCATGAATCCTCACCAGAGGCAGCTAGTCTTATTTTAGGGAGCACAATTGTGACTGGCAATTTGATCATTAAGCAAATCAGTCGCAAAGTGAAATATCATGATTTTGCAATCCTTCAGCTTTTTTGTTTTGTTTTGTTTTGTTTTGCTTTGCTTTATACACCTGCCAAGGTTGTAAATGTGAGGACTGGTCTCAAAGTTACTTTTTTTAAATCACTGTATTAATTGCAAATAGCCACTAAACAAAACAGTCACTAAATGAGGACTACCTGTATAGAAAATACCAGAGTAGAATAGGGAAGAAAGAAACAAATTTGAACTTCAAAAGGAGTTGATTACTTGCATAGCTGTCCGGTTTCATATATTTATGTATGTGTTTGTGTATACTATATGTCCAGCTAGACGTACCCACTGGAAGACACGAAAGGGTAGGAAAACACAACAAATTGCCGAAGTATCTCAGTCTGAATTATTGTTTCTTAAATCATTTTAGAGTTAAGCTGGGAAGAGCACAGGGCAGGAGCAGTTTAGATGGTAAGTGTGGATATGCCCTCAGTCTAAGAAGGTCAGATAAATAAGGCATTGGCTTTACAACTGATTTATTTAATTGATTTATTCTTGTAACACCTTGGCTGATCTTGAAAATGACTTTATCTTTACCCTCTGCCACTTTTCTACAGTAAATTGAATCAAAAGAAGATAATCACAAACATGAATCTAACAAAATACATAAACCTTTGTGAACAATTTGATTTTACACATAGCAAATGTGAAAATAGAAACAGTAACACAATAAGCAGAGCACAAGAGTTGGGAATCTTGGTCAATTCAATTGTTTCTTTCAAGCCTTTAGAAAGTAGAAATGGAACTATACTTTGCTGACTCAAATTAAACACTGGAGGTATCGATGTTTGACTTCCATAGAAACAATTTTCACAAAAATCACTCTTTACTTGAGCCTAATCTTAAGCAGTTTATTGCCATAGGTGTATACTACAGGCCACCCAACCAAACAGAGGAAATAGATGAACTTTTTGCTAGTCAGCTAACTAAGGTATGTAGGAAGCACATCACAATAGTAATGGGGGACTTTAACTACCCTGACATCAACTGGGAGACAAACTCTGCACCAAGTGGAAGATCAAACAGATTCCTTGCAAACCTAGCAGACAACTTTGTCTCCCAAAAGTAGAGAAGGGAACTAGGGGATTAGCCATTTTGGATCTAATTCTCACTAGAGATGAAATGATAGAAGGTGTTGAAGCCACAGGAACCTTGGGAGGAAGTGATCATGCAATATTGGAATTCAACATTATGGAAGCACAAGCAATAGAACACAGTCAAACTAGAGTCTTGGACTTTAAGAGAGCTAATTTCAATAAACTTAGAGAGGGCTTGGGAAGGATTCCATGGATGAGAATCCTCAAGGGGAAAACAACTCAAGAAGCTTGGGAAATTTTGAAAAGTGAGATAATAAAAGCCCAGTCTAGCACAATACCAACAAAGAGGAAAAATAACAGCTCTCAAAAGAAACCAGCATGGCTGCATAAAGAACTCTCTGGTAAATTGAAAGGTAAAAAGGACAAGTATAGAAAGTGGAAAGAGGGGCACATAATAAAGTCAGAATATCAGCAAATAGCCCGAGCCTGCAAAGATGAAGTGAGGAAAGCTAAGGCTCAAAATGAACTAAGGCTTGCGACCAAAGTCAAAAATAACAAAAATGTAAAAAACAAGAAAAAAGTGAAGGAAATGATTGGTCCATTAGTGGGTGAAAGTGGCAAGAAGGTGACAAGCAACAGGGAGAAAGCAGAACTATTTAACTCGTTTTTTGCATCTGTCTTTACACAAAGGGAAAAAACAGACCAACCTACCAAAAATAGTGCCATAAAAAACAGAATAGAAACACAGTTAATAGGCAAGAAAATGTAAGTGAGCACCTGTCCAGCCTAGACGAGTTCAAATCACCAGGACCAGATGGATTACACCCCAGGGTTCTCAAGGAACTGGCAGATTGATCTCAGAACCACTGAACTATATTTTTCAAAGATCCTGGAGCCTGGGGAACTACCGGAGGACTGGAAAAGAGCTGATGTAGTTCCCATCTTCAAAAAAGGAAAAAATGGACCCAGGAAATTACAGACCTATCAGCCTGACCTCAATACCTGGGAAGATTATGGAAAAGAAACAAGAATCAGCGAACACCTAGAGGCAAAAAAGTCATTACTAAAAGCCAACATGGGTTTGTCAAAAGATCATGCCAGACAAATCTTATTGCATTCTTTGACAAGACAAAAATTAGTGATCAGAGGAATGCTGTGGATATAATTTACTTGGACTTCAGTAAGGCATTTGATAAAGTAGATCACAACCTACTACTTGATAAGATAGAAAAATGTGGGTTAGACAGCATTACCACCAGATGGATCCATAGCTGGCTGACCGGCCATACTCAGCGTGTGGTCCTCAATGGAACCGCATCTACATGGATGGAAGTGTGTAGTGGGGTGCCCCAGGGTTCTGTTCTGGACCCAGTGCTCTTCAACATCTTCATCAACAATTTGGACGAGGGGATAGATGGGGAAATCATCAAATTTGCAGACGACACCAAGCTGGCAGGAATAGCCAACACTCCAGAAGACAGGCTTAAGATACAGGAGGATCTGGACAGACCTGAACACTGGGCACTATCTAACAAAATGAAATCCAATGGTGAAAAAAGCAAGGTTCTACATTTAGGCAAGAAAAACCAAATGTACAGTTATAGTATAGGGGGTACCTTGCTCAATAGCAGTAACTGTAAGAGGGACCTCGGAGTCCTAGTGGACAATCACTTAAATATGAGCCAGCAGTGTGCTGCATCTGCCAAAAAGGCCAACACAGTGCTAGGCTGCATTAACAGAGGGATAGAATCAAGATCACGTGAAGTATTAATACCACTTTACAATGCCTTGGTAAGGCCACACTTGGAATACTGCTCCCGTTTTGGTCACCAGATGTAAAAAGATGTTGAGACTCTAAAAGAGTACAGAGAAGAGCAACAAAGATGATTAGGGACTGGAGGCTAAAAATATAAGGAACGTTTGTGGAATTGGGTATGTATAGTTTAATGAAGAGAAGACGAGGGGACATTGATAGCAGTGTTCCCAATATCTAGGGGTTTTGCCAGAAAGAAGAGGAGTAAGCTATTTCCAGGCGCCTGAGCAGGACAAGAAACGATGAAACTAATCAAGGAGAGAAGCAACCTAAACTAAGGAGAAACTTCCTGACAGTTAGAACAATTACCAGTTTAAACAACCTGCCTCCAGAAGCAGTGAATCTCCAACACTGGAAGTTTTTAAGAGAGACTGGAGCGAGCCATTTGTCCTGACCTGTCTTAGCAGGAAGTTGAACATGCCTCCAGAAGCAGTGAATGTCACTGGAAGTTTTTAAGAAGAGACTGGACAGCCATTTGTCTGAAATGGTATAGGGTTTCCTGCCTGAGCAGGAAGTTGGACTAGATGACCTCCAAGGTCCCTTCCAACTTTATTATTATTATTATTATTATTATTATTATTATTATTATTATTATTATTATTATTATTATTATTATTATTATTATTATTATTATTATTATTATTATTATTATTATTATTATTATTATGTAAAAATGTCAAGTGATATTGAACATTCATGATACTACAATATCTAAAATTTAATATACAGCTTTGCAATTATGCTGATGTTGGAGGATTGCATTGTGTAGAAATGAACATCCCAGTTACTGTGGACTCTGCAATCCACCCTCAAATTGCATTGAATCATTTTGACTGGATTGTTACATGATCTCAAAAATTATTAAGAGACTTATAGTTCCATGGATTTAAATATGAGGGATTCTTTTTCTATTTATCTTTATAAAGATGCTCATCCAGTTTGAACCCTGCTGCATTTGTCACAATGTTTAAAGAGGGATCATGATGTCATGCTCCAAGTTTTGCTCTTTTGGATGGGAGTGCAACATCATGATGCATCTGGAAAAGAGGTAGGGATTGCATCACAATGCCTATGGCTGAATAGCCAAAAGGGATGTGTGAAGAAAACCACAGCACAAAGACATCACCTTCTACATATTGTTTAGCAATCTTTTCCTAGTTGGTTGTATGTGCAAGTTCATATGCTCTCAACAGGAAGTGTATTTTAATATATAGATGTATCTAGAAGGATAAAGGCAAATCCAGATAGCATTTCTGAAAGTTTGTCTGGAATTTGTAGGACATTTGTCTGGAAAGTAGGAAACAGTTCAGGTCTATAGTAAGCTTTCACTTAGTTTCCAATTGTGCTGAGGAATGTTGACCACTTGTCTTTCAACAGAAGTGTAATTATAACTCAGATGACATGTTCTACAAATAATAGACCATTGTGTAATGCCTAATACTGAAACTGTGTGGAATCCTGTTTAGTGCTATAAGCCAAAACAAAGTGCATTAGAGTCTCAGAATTACTTAAATGCTACAATTAAGTATTAGCTATGCCATTTGGTAAATTCTCTGCCTATTGGCTCTAAAGGGTGAAACATTATTTCCTAAAAATTGCTTTCATTCTTCTTTGCTGTATTGTAGCTGCAAAACTGCTAACATCTTCTGTTCCTGGAAAGTGAAAAAGAATCAGGTGAGGGGGACAATTGTAAAAACTAACTTCACAAACACTACTAAAAAAGGCTGAATTAGAAAGCCAAAGTGCCAAGTAAATATAAATAAACATGGATTTTAAAAGGCAATTACATGGAAAGGATAAATGAAATCAGATAGCCATCTTTCTGAGGAAAAGATCTCTCTCTCTCTCTCTCTCTCTCTCTCTCTCTCTCTCTCTCTCTCTCTCTCTCTCTCCCATTGGTTGTTTATCCTAACTAAAACAAGGTTTATTAAGAATAAAATAACAGTGGCTGAATTAATAAATAATAAACAGTATTTGCTACAAAACTCTATTTTGCTGTTAAATAGCAAACAGCAGAGGAAAATAAGCATACTAAGTATGAATTAATAGTGTTTTACATGGCTCCTAACCTAATACCAAAATGTCATGTGTGTTTACTTGATATATTCTTATGAGAAAAATTCCATTATCAAGAAAAAGCCCTATCTTAAATTATTAATTTAATTTACATAAATTATCATAAAAATATGCAAGTATACTTGGGACTTCTTATCAAAATTAAGATATTCATGACATCCAAAGCAAATGATGCAACTCAGTATGGTTCAATTCATGTAAAATATTATCTTTTAGCAATAAAACAAAAGTGATTTGATATTTTTATTACGCATGTATGTCGGTATTTAGCTGCATCCTTACATCAAAAAGCAAACATTTCTCCATGTATATGTCTCCACTCTTTTAATCATTGTAGTGATTTGCAATCATTGTAGTAACTTGCATTAAGAGGAAAGTGACAATTGGCTCAAGATTATCCATGAGTAAAGATTTGATCTTAGTTTTTTCCAGCTATAATTCTGACCCACTAACTCACCCTTCTCAGAATTTCTCAGCCAGTATAGTTGTTGCTGTGAATTCTGGGAGTTGATACATCTGGATGACACCCACAATGTGGAAGGCTGCTCTAAATTACACTGTTAAATTGATACTTCCTATGTTTGGCAAAACAAACACAGTCCTATTCTTGCAGTTTAGCCTAAGCTGCTTGCCTGCATGCTAGGTTCAGCTGTTCCTTAAGCCAACTGCAAAATTTCCAGTCCATATTGCAGTAGCTTGGCAATGGACTGGGACTGGATTTGATTTGCCATTCCCTTGCTTCTTGCCTTTCCCATTCATGCAGAGAAGGTAAACCTGACCTCTGGGTGGACCAGTCTAGCAGTGTTTGCCTTTAAAGATTGTTCCCTCCTTGCTATTTTCTAGGTCTTTCTTTTGGTTTTCCAGATGTTTGAGGGATGTTTTGATACTTTCTTCTCACATTATTGCCTTTGACACTAATGCACTTCCCACCTCCCCCCAGGGTACCATTATTGCTTTGATGCAACAATAATAAAAACAATGGGGAAGAGGGTGTTCTTTTTACATTTCTCTGTAGATCCTTAGAAACTCAGTAGCAAAGAAGAATGGAAAGTTCAGTTATCGAAAAACAACATACCAATATTCCTACATGGCTTCTTTTTTTCTTTTTTCTTTATACATGTTTTATTAATTTTCTAATTTTACAATCATGAGTACTTAGTAAACAACGTGTTATCTGGGTCCATTGGTAATTCAGTGGTACATATTAACTTTCTCAGTCTAGTTCCAATACTACCCCATCCAGTGCTTCCTTGTCCTCTCTTCTTCTGGTGGTATGCATTTTTCCACACTGGGCAAATACAATTCTTGTTACTGTTAAAATTAGACATCTTCATCACATTTTTCTGGTATTATACATAATATCGATAGTGTCAGTTTATAATATCTTTTCTAGCCAGAACATATCTCAATTGCATTTGCACTTAAAATCCATTTGTTCAATCAATATCCTGTTTTTCCCGCTTTTTTAAAATTTTAAATTCCCATCAATGTTCAAAATATCTCATCAATTATAATTTTCTCATAATAAATTATATTTGGGTAACCAAAAGCTTCCCTTATTCAAACCCTTTTAGAATTTTCATATTTCCCATCTCATAACAAAGTATAATATTCTAGTTACAAATCCTGTCCTTCTAATTATAATAATACTTTTATTTCTAACAGTTATCTATTTTCTTAACCATATTCAAACATCTGTTTAATAGTATAATATCCCATCTAATAGGTCAAAACCTCTATTTTCTTCAGTCTTACTCTAGCTTTCTTCCTTTGCCAAATAACTTTCCAAGTCAATGTATTTGAATCATCAAATAATTCTTCCTCTGTTTTTGTATATATTGTTTAGAATGAGGAAGAGAATTTGATTGAAGTATTTTTGGAAGAATGGTCAATCCATTTATATTCATTAAACAGCCTCCATTCTTCTCCTTCAGTTTTTCTTTTCATTTCTTGTTTGTCAATATTCAGCATTTCTCCTAACAGCTTTATCATCCATTTGATCAGCTCTTCTTCCTTATCCTCAAATGTGTTCTGAGAGTTTGACAAGTAAGATATTTTTTCCATTTCTGGTGTTATCACTGCATCTTCTCATTTTTCTGTATCTGTCTGTTAATTCCTTCCTTTAGGTCCTCCATATTTGGATCCGTTTCTTCTAATTTTCCTTCTGTTTTCTGGGTTACTAGTTCCTTCTTTGAAGTTGTTGTCTGAATATGTAAGTTTAGGTTAGAAAATTCTTTTATCTCATTTGCATTATTTTTAGTCTCATCATGAAATAAAACAATTGTCTCTTGGATTGATTTCAACATAGAAAGAATTACTTTCTGAGATTCATTAACATTTTTTGTTGGTATATCAAGCTGGGAGCTTCGGAGACAAGTGTTAAAGATGGTTTTTTACCATTTGTGGCTAAGTATGGAACACCCATTTTGTTTTTGTATGTAGTCTTTATAGTCCAATAGGGTCCCCAACACAGATAAGCAGCTCAAGAGTTTTTTTCCCTTTTCCCAGCTGCAGTCTGCAAAAGTGAAAGTTTCTAGAAACAGCAAAGAGTCTTATCTAAGTCTGGGCTTCAAGCCACGTTTCCTTTAAGCATAATAAATTGTAGTGCCATGATGTCATTGACACGTCTTCCAGCTTTCCAAATCCAAGCCTATTGTACAGACTTTCAAATATCTTTTCTAAGAAAAAGTCTCAAAGGTACTTTTAGTCCCCAAATTTCAAAGCTATATATCTGTATTAATTCCAAATTGATCTTGTAGTTTTCTCTATTTCCCCCCAAAGCAATTAATTCACTGTTTTTCTTTTCCTAAGGGAACGCGGCAAAACCTTCCCCTCCCTCTCTCATCGGGGAGGATTCTTTGCTTTGGGCATTCTTTTTTTGAGGAGAGTAGTATTAAGGTCATAAAAAGAGGATAAAGTCTCACCCAGTTCCATCCACATTGCTCACAAATTGCTAATTAGTGCTTATCTTCAATTGTCAGCAACTTCTGACTGGCCACACGAATGTAGCCAGTCTTTCCCCCACTGGTTTGGAGGGCTTCCTCAGATCCAGCAGAAGTACCACCACCCCTCTGCAATCAATGAGGGTCCCCTCCTTCTTTGTCACCTCTCTGGGGCAACTTTTGACCCTTTTTAGGGTCCCCAATGGGGTGAAATTGAACGTGGAAGACAGAGTACCATCTTCCTGCAGCCGTTATGCCGTGCTGCCTAACCGGAAGTCCCCTACATGGCTTCTTAAAGACATTGAATAATTATGTGAAATGGAAGGGAAGTTTTGCAGTAATGTGGGCAGGGGTAGGAAAGCAAGGAGATTTTGCTTCACTAATCTGGAAGCAAATGCTGAAGACCATCTGCTCTGAAGGGATTAAGATGGTATCCATCAGAAAACAGCAGTTTTGAATCAAAACTGAAAAACACAGGTGTGCATGTAGGAGGAAGATGGCATAATCCAGTCCTGCATTCAGGAAGTGGTGTTTGATTACATTGGTGGTAGATCAAGCATTTGATCTTGAATTTGTATTCTATTTTTCTAGCTCAAACTCTGTAATCCAACCAAACAAAATAAAACGGCAATCAATGATAGTATAAAGTATGATTAAAGTATAGTGACATATGGTATCATATACAGTGACCATTTGTGAATTCAGAAAGTTGTAATGTAAGCATACGTGGTGGATGGTTGTGATAATGGACTTCTTCAAAGTTCATATTGCTTAACTGAAAGTCATCCTGTGTGATAAGTAACTTTGTATTTGAAATCCAAAAGGCTGGGGTGGGGAAGGTAGAAATCTAAATTTATGAGCTTATCTGCAGAGCAATTTTGTCACATCCCATCTAGCTTTCAAACCTATCAGACTAAGATTCCTCTCTTAGTTTATGTTTGAGGGACCCATCATTGATGATAATGAGTGAGGTGGCTATTTCTTGAACCACTTGAGAATTAGGTCAGTCAATCACACACTTTGGATAGAGACTAACCTCATATTCATTAAAAGAAGTCTATTCCATTGCTGATGGTGGAACAGCAGTCAACCTTACTCAACAATTTTTGAGTAAGAGCTGAAACTATGGATATGGAATGAGGTGAGAATGGGGAACATAGGAGTAATTTCAATCTGGGATCTTTTAATAGTTTTGAAAGAAAAACAAAGTTTCCCCAGCAGCTGGAAATCTCTTCTGAAAGAGCATTAATGTCTCTCCATGGTCCACAAAAAGTTAATTTATTTAAAAAGGAACTTTAAAAAAAAAAAGATAATGTTAGCTAGAGCAGTAGCATAACAATTATAACTGCAAATAAGATATTGCTCTATTCTGTAGTACAGTTGTTAAATAACAACACTATTGTACAACTCCCTGAAAATGCTGTTGATGTTCTTTCTGTAACATAGGAAAGTTGTCCCCATATGCCATTTTCCTGCAGAACTTTGCAGTGATGCTTGAGTGAAATTATCTTTCAAAACCTCTCCTTCATAAAAGCCTCTCCTTCAAAACTGTAGTGCTCTCTTCCCACCCAATGAAGCAGAGAGATTATGTCTCAACCTCAAGGAGAATAGGCTGATTGAAGCAGATTGGTTCAATCTTAACACTATGAGGAGGTGGAGCAACTTGTACTGTATACTAAAGAGCTTCATTGCATAAACATTGTCAATACAGTTGAACAAGGAGCTTCATTGCCTCTGTGAAGTAAAGCTCTTTGTTCAGTTGAATTGACTGCAATCACTGGAAAGAATGCTGATGGACAATTATTACTTTAAAAATTAAAGATTGCCTTGGACAAAATACAATTATTGTTATCTGAAAATTCTTCTACGCCCTCTTGCTCCCTTTTACTATGCCAGGAAGCTTAGGGTAACACCACAAACGTAGAGATATTAAAAAATACAACTAATTTAAAATGACTTGTTCATGGAAGCAAGAGATAATGAATGAGCAACGCATGAGTTAAGCATATGTTCTAAGAAATGTATCTTTAAATTCAAGAGGAGATGCATTTGATAGCTTGGGCAGTACCACGGATGTCTCAAATGGAAAGATGTCAGGCTTCAGATAATGAAGCTTGGGGTATAAAAACTCTAACTCAGTTATTGGGTTTTTGTTTTGTTTTTTGAATCACTGGTTTATTTTCACTGCATATTAAAATAAGTTGGTTTTGGGGGCAAAGAAGCATTAAAAAGCTGCAGAGAAACTCTGAAAGATTATCTTGAGTAGTCAAGATGACCAATCTAACATAAGGAAAAGTTCATTAGTTTCAAAGAGAACTTGTACCTGCATGCTGTTCAAACTTTTTAGAATTGTATAGATAGTTTCATATATCCACGGTTGCATTTTATCTTTTGTTGTCTCCTCTCCTATCTATCTATTGCCAAATTATGAAAAAGGCATCAATCTGCTGAATGTTTCAAGTATACCACTCAATGCTTTCCTCTACTTTGGGGAGATATACATTCAAGTCACTTGTGACAATAATAATAAAAAATCGATATAAAGCTAAATATTGTTTCCCAGCTTTGCAATATTTTATTTAAAGACGATGTGTAATTTATTTATATCCTGCAATTGCCTTCAAGGAGCAAAAAGCAACATATATGATTTCCTCTTTGTCATCGTCACAACAATTGCACCAAGCTGAGAAAGCGATTTTGTTTCCAAGTCATCCTGACCATCTTTCCTGAAAGGGGATTTTTAAACCTGGGTCTCCCCAGTACTTTTCTGACAACTTTTTATATCAAAGCGATTCTCACTGAGTATCAAATCCCATTTTCCATTCCTAAATAAATAAGCCAGTTCTTTTGATATTCAAAGATAGTGATTTCAAAGCTCCATCATTTCATAACACATGGTGTGAGGTGTGTACGTTTCTGTAGGTATGCATACATTAAATAAATATTTGAAAGGAGGGAAAAAAAATTTCAATCAGAAGTGAGAAAATTGCTGGTTTTATTAACACCCTTATTCCCAATTTGAGAGAGAGAGAAAAGCAGATACTGCTTGTGGGTTGTTAAATTAGAAAGAACAAATCTGTTTGTGAAGAATTGGTATTAAAATTCAGTCGGTATCAACAAAAAAGCAGCTTCCAGCCAGTTGCTATGAAGATGATTAATTTATTTGGCAGAAAAATCAAGATTCCTATAAAAAGGGGAAAGGGGGAAGGAAAAGGTCTGGGATGCAGAGTTTGTTTTAAATTAGTAGAATAGCTAAACACACTAATAGCTCGGTGGTGGGTATGTTTCCTCAGAAGCAATTTCTTCTGAGTTGATTGAGAATGGCTTCCAGCTTGCTAAGGATAGGGTTTCATCAGCCTTAGCACATTTCTTGGACTAATCTGCTTTGACTTCAGATGGGAGGCTATGTTCAAAGACTGTTTGCCACTGAAGGCTTAGCACTTAGCAGCCATCTTCAATCTGGTACCGTCCAGAGATTTATTGAGTAAGTCTCCTAGCACTTTTTTTTTTCAAACTAATTTGAGCATCTCACCCAGATTTAGCTCTGGAGAATGCTAACTTCAGACAACAACCTCTCATCAAAATTCTTTCTCTGTCTCCAAAAGAAATTTAAAGGAACGATCCATTTCTGAAAGTTGCAGGCAAGACTAACAGTGAGATTTAAAAAGAAAGCTTTCTTTGAGAAAACTTACAGGAAAAGAAAGTAGTGTGGCTTGTATGTGGGTGTGGGTGTGGGTGAGTAATGGAGAGAAAATTATTTTAAATTTTGAATCAGAGGAAAATGTGTAGTCTACATTGCATAAGTCTACATATGCAATGCAAGTGAATGTAAGCAATGACAATATTGTCTATAATTTCTTTAACAAAATCTGTAAAAACACAATGGATTGGAATGCTGCCTACTAACACAAGCTATAAAGCTGATAGTATTTTTTTTTCTTTACCGATTTGCAGGTCATAAATATTAAACTAGCTTTCATAGTGTCTGGGGGATTATAGGAGTTGAAGTTCAACATTCTGAAAGACATTAGATTGGAAAAGCAGAGTCAAAGGACATAACACACCTATAAAATGGTAAAAAAATGTGAGAAAATGCATCATGTGAAACGGGCTTTCATAACAGAGTCACTCTCAATAGCGAGATAGGTGGCATATAAATTTATTAAATAAATGTTATATATGCACACACACACAATTTACACACACACACACACACACACATTCTCTTCAAGGAGTACAGCATAGTAACAACAAGCAACTGACTTCCTCCAGGTAAAAATGAATGCCCCTTCTCTTATACATTTATAACCGTTACAAAGAAAACACTTATGGACTTTATTTTTGCTATTATGTGCTCATTGGTTGGGATTCACCTCACCCACTGAACAACGGAGAGAGAAGACCTGAAAGACAGGAAACTACATTTATTCATGATTTCAGGGAAGCCTGAAATATGGATTCCCACTTCAGAACATTTCTCCAGCCTATGATAATAGGGAAGGACAGAATCTGCCAGGCTGTACAATACAGAACAGGGCCAGGCAATATGACTCTGCTTTTTCTTCATTTAGTCACAGTCAGATCTAGGCAAATACTTGGAGACAGCTAGCTACTTATGGATTAAATTATGAGACTTATGGCTCTCCCTAAACACCATTCTCTTAAAAGTCTCCCTGCTTTCAGAAAAAAATATATATCAACATATCATGGAGAGAAATAGGCTATTTTTTGTTTTTAGGCTCAAACTTTCTAAAAAAAAGAGGATCTTATCCTAAAGAGGTGGCATTTATTGAGGAAGGCTTTGAACAAACAACTCCTCATCTACAAAGTGAAAGAAGAGCATCCCAGAAAAGTTTTATCACTTGACGGTCAAAACAATCAATGGGATTCGTTTTATTACCCTAACATAGCAAAAAATAATGATTAAATAAGATTTAATATACTTCTTGAAACTGCTACAATGAAACCAATTTCTCAAGTGTGAAAAACTTGCAGGCCTTCACAGAAATGCCTCAAGCTCTTGTTTGGGTTTTTTTTTGGGGGGGGGGGGAGTGTTGATGAAATGCAGCACAAAAGAGCTTTATGGTTCACCAGGCAACTGGTCTCATTTATGGAATCTTGATTAAGCAAAAAAAGAAGCATGGGATGGGGAAAAAGGTTAATCAGCATCCATTGTCATCCTCTCTGAGCTTATAGAATTTCAAAGCATTTTTTTTTCTTTTTACGTTAAGAGAAATATAAAAATACTGGGATGGCTTATGTGAGCGGAATGTCTGGACATTTAAATGTAGCTAACTTTGAGAAAATTATAATTGATAAGAATGTTTTGAATATTGAGAGGAAACTAAATTTAAATAAGAATGTCGAAAAAAGGACCTATGGCGATTTAATAAAATGACTCCTCTCAAATACAGCTGAAATATAAGCTGATTAGAAAATATGTTATACACTAATGTTAATGTTATTTGTATAAATATTTAAAAAAAATATTTACATTTAACTTTGTATGTATTGAAAGTACTAAGAATTGTATTTACTCAATGTTGGTAAAGGGAAAATATTATTGGAAGAAGAAAAGATCAAGGAAATGTATCATTAACTAGTATGTTGATTATGGAATCATAGAAATTAACTATTATTGATTATTGTTAAGTATATGAACCCAGACAACATGTTGTTTACCAAGTACTAAAGAATATTATTGTAAAAAATTAATAAAATATATTTTAAAAAAAGATTTTCAAAGCATGTGTTTGTGTATGTGTGTGTGTTACATTTACATTAGAGAAGAATACTAAATGATAAGGTGAAATCCATGCTGCAGCACAGAGACACCGGAAAACTAACATTTGCAAAAAGTCAACTTACTTACCTGGATTTTTTATGTGCTTCATGAAGAACTGTGGGTGGCTTTAAAAGTTATTGTCTTTACCATTGCACTGGAGAGTTTTTGCTAATATTCTCTTTTGGTTCTTGAATTGTTGAACCACTGTTGGTATTTTTCAGTGTGTCTGTTATGTATATAGCAGCCCAAAATGTTTGCATATGGGAGGGAGATATTTAATAATAACATTGTGCCCCAAACCTCCATGCAAATTTTAAAAATTGCATTCCTCTGAGAAACAAGCTTATGCATATCTACGTGATTCTCAGGCAGCCTGGTGCTTTTGAGACTGAATCTCAAGAAATTTTAAATCTCTGTTAGGAATTGTGATGAGCTTAGGAATCATTGTAGGGTGTGGCTGATACGGTTTTGTTTTGCACTTCTTTCCATCATTGGGAAGCTCTATTGCCACCAAGATTTTCCAATCTGAAAAATGGAAAGACTTCCCATAAAATGCCTTTCTTCAGGATTACTGGAGAGAAGATGATAAAATTAAAGATGGGACATTGACATAGAATACTTGATTGAAATGTAAGGTCCCAGTCCCTTACTTGAACTTGAGATACCATATCAATCTAATCAGATAACCCAAGCAGAGACTTCTTGATCAAGCAGCACTTTATTTGATCAAATTAAGCAGCTGGGGGGCCAACGATCTGCAACGCTGGCAGAGTTACATCCAGAAGTGCCACGCATTAGAAAATTGGTAGCATTGCTTTATAAACTTCGTTAGCCAATGAAAATCAGAAAACAGAGCCATGACATCATAAGAAAGACATCAATCATTCCTGTACGCTCCCTTATTCCCTCCTTCAGTATATCCCATCCATGTACATGTTTCCCACACTTGCATGAAATTTCTCTGGTGCAAAAGCTGATTACAAAAAGCAAGAAAGCAACAGTTAGACTAAACAATTTCTCTTTGTTCCAGAATCCTTCAATTTCATAACTAAATAAGCAAAGAAACACCATATTCTACTCATGAGAATGTCAGTGGTATTCTCCCTTGCTTTAAAAAAAAAAAAGAATGTTTCAGGAAATGAAATGTGAAGTGATAAAAATGCAGATTTCCCTCCTCTTTGACACTACTTTAAAACATTTTTTTAATCAGGCTTCATCTAGTGATACATAAAGGCCTGTCTCTGGCTCAGTTTTTCATTTTTTATATCTGAAAGTACATTTTCTTTGCCATCTTCTGCTTCCTGGTTCTGTTCATTGGCTTGATTTGCTGACCTTTGACATGTGACTGTTTTCTGATTAAATCTTACCTTCCTGTACAGCAATTTTATACAATTTTGAATTTCATGTGTAAAAGGTCCCCAAATTGGCCCGTGGGTCAGGAGCAGGAAACAAAATGGCAATATTTTGTGTTATAGTTATTTCGTCTCACTAAACCTGCTGATTCAGTCTAGTTCCCTGGATTTCAATGTATAATAGGTTCAGACATTTAATGGTACAATCAACCCAAATCCTCCCAGCAGCCATATAGTTATTGATTTCCTTCAGTTGTCCCAGAGGGGCCTGAAAATCAAATTGTCTTGGCTAAGGATGTTTGATGTTCAGGTTCATGTTATCAGCTTTTAGGCAAATTAACCTAAAGGGCATTTCCAGGACTAATAAGTGAGTCTGGATGCAACTGTTGTTTAAATTAATGGGGTTTTCATTTCATAACCTGCCTCCAGAAGCGGTGAATGCTCCAACACTGGAAGTTTTTAAGAAGAGACTGGACAGCCATTTGTCCAAAATGGTATAGGGTTTCCTGCCTGAGCAGGGGGTTGGACTCGATGACCTCCAAGGTCCCTTCCAACTTTTATTATTATTATTATTATTATTATTATTATTATTATTATTATTATTATTATTATTATTATTATTATTATTATTATTATTATTATTATTATTATTATTATTATTATTATTATTATTATTTTTGCAAAACTATTATCTGCTCTCAATATTTCTTATCTGAGTAAACTGTACAAAAATGTATAATGTAATTTGATTTTTTTTCAGTGTATACTTTGCAGTCATTCACAGATGAATACCAGGGCTGGACAGAGTGGATTTGTACACACTACATAAATGGATAAACATGTAATTAATGATCCATTCATCTTTTATATGAATAAAAACATTTCATTATATATTTGAGTGCTCCCCTGCAAAAGAATATAATCTCCTTGTTTTCAATATTATAGTATACTATCTCTAATAATATTTTATAGTGGGACCCTTCACCTGCTATTGTAGATATAACCTCTCTATTTTATCTTTTAATCATATGATACCTAACATGACAACAATCTCCTTAAAATTATGGACTCCTGTACCATGTTAGGACTCAATTTATGTATCTCAGAATTGATTTTTGTCAAAAAAAGAAAATAATAATAATAACCTTTTTGCAGCAGAGATATAACATTCAAAAGACAGACTGTTACTCAATAGGGAATTAATTAGAAAATGTGGTGTAGGGTAATATAACAGATAAACACTCTTCTTTTCAAGGGGCATTACTCTACACAGCTGTATCCACATGTTAATTAAATAAACCAGATTTGTATTCAACAACGTTTCTGTAGAGTGGCAGCTAACATGATTTTTTTTCTTAATTAAAAAACTCTAGCATTATGAAGAAGACACAAATATTTTGGTCAGACATTTTCTATGGAATTAATTCCAGAACTAGAATTCAGTGAAAGCTTTTCACAATGAGAAAATGTATTTCAAAGATAGGGATTTGGCCCACAACAGGAATAAACAAAGCTTTCTATAATTTAGGTTCCAGAAAAAAACTGTACTCAATAAACCTTTCTATTGTTCTATTGAAGAAGAATTGCAGAAGAATTTCACCAGGCATAGCTGCAATTTGTTGCCAATGTTATAATACGCAAACAGTTTCTAAGAAGGAATCTGGACAATCCATCTTGTATTCTTCCTCCCCTGACTCACACACCCAGCGACACATACACACACAAATAAAAATAGTTGCTATAGAAGCTCCCAACCTTGTAGTCCCTTGAGCTTGACTTCAATGACTTCACGGGTTTCACTTTCGTGATCACAATGTATCTATTGTTTGCCATTCCCTTTTTTGATTTCCTGTTGTATCCTACAATTCCCTAATGCTGATGGTCTCATTTCTAAGTATTAATCAGCCAAGTGAGATCCTGGTTCATGTAGGACTCTCTGGAGCTGAGAAAGGAAAAAGAATATATCAAAACATCACTAACAAATTACATAGATATGTCACAGTATCAGGCTGGGAAAAGAGGCCTTCAGATACAGAATCGACAGAATTCTTATGCAACTAAAAACCATAAGGTCATGGATATATGCTCGGTTCTTTAAAAAAAACCTATTTTTGATAAGCCAAGGAGTCAGAAGCATATTGTAAATTTAGCAACCAGCAGAATCAGGAGAAGAGCAAAAAGTCATGGAATACTGCTGGTGAAGACCAGTGAGGATGATCCGATGATAGTGAGAGTCTGAATTTTGGTTCATTTAAAGAAAAGGTGATATGTGGGACATGCTGAAAGGATTATATGAGAACAAAAAGTATACTTTGTGACAAGAGGCTCAATGCAAGGAAGAAAATATGTATGCCTGTTAATGAGATGCACAGAACTAAAATTTCAGTTGAGATAATCTTAATTGGATTAATGCTAAAGAGCCTCTACACTTTTTTTAAACTGTTAGGAATGTGCTAAAAGTGAAGAAAGATGCTAGCTTGTGATATGCAAAGAAACAATTTAGAAGGTGTTTAATAATTTGGAAAGGTTCTAACAAGAAATAAGGAGGGAATGGAAAAGATGAATTTGAAAGGCAGAAGCTATTACCTCAGGGGCAGAAAAGAACATGAATTAGATAGACTTGTAAAAAAACTCTGTAGGATTGTAAAACTCTGATTTGACTAACAGATTTTTTAAAATGCTAAAAGCAAAGAAGCTGCAAGACTGGAACAAAAACTATAAAAAGGAAAATAATAAAAATCTAATTATTGAAATGTCTTTATATGTTTTAATGCTAGAGTCCAGATTGATATCACAGATGTATATTATTACTATGACATAACACTTAAAAAAGAAGACTACTGTTTTGTCATGGACTAGGATAAATATGAAAAATATCTCAAATGGAATGGAATTTTTGAAGTGGATTATGAGGATAGAAAGGACAAACTTGTACCCACATAAGAAATATTTAAATGGTCAACATAAAACATGGGTTCACAATATTAAAATACAGTAAGCAAGAGGTGTGAAGTTAAATCCTTGCTTATGGAGTCTAATTGTGTAGGTGGTATAGAAAACTGAATTTACTTTTCTTCAGCAAACAAAGAGAAATACAGTATCTATTTGAGATTATTCACAACAATATCTGTTGATCCAAGAAGGAATGAAGTTCCAGGTGGGAGCAGATATATATATTGACATTTACTAATGATATCTCCAGGTATACATACATTTCTCGGATCAGTAAGAAAAGTTAAATGCTTAAAAATTTAGATATGTTACAAAAGTCAATAATAGGTTTGGAAAAAGCTTTAGACTCTACATTCAAATAACGGAAGTAAATATGTAACATATGATATGACAAGGCACTTTATGAATAACAGGGATGCTGAAGGAGAACATGGAGATCATAGAAAAATGAAAATAATTATTTATATACTATGGCTACTTGAGCCTCTATTGACTTTCTTAGGAAGGGAATTAGAACAATTAAAGCAAAATAAAGCAACAAGTGGTATTCTAGCACACCTGGAGTGACTATATAGTAATAAATCATTAGGACCTACAGTCTGGCATCCAGCCATGTGTTTTGAAAGAACTAAGTATTACTGGCCTCCTATCCATAATTGGTAAATTCTGCAAATCACAGGACTGGAAAATAATAATACCAATGGATCTAGAAAAGTTAAGGAATTAAAAGCCAAACAGTTTCAGTTCAGATAGAAATGCTAATTAAAGAAAGAATAATTAATGACAGAGATAAAAAAAAATCCTTGTTAAAGAAAATTCAGCATGGATTCTGCAAAAATAATTTCTGACTTGCCAGCTTAGAGTCTTTTGAGAGTGGGAATTGCTCCATGGATTTAGGTTGTCCATGGATCCCTGTTGTCATTAAGGGAAAGAGCTATGTTGATGTGTGGCCCACAAAATAAATATGGAGTCCAGTAGCATCTTCCAGACCAGCAGATTTGGGGGGGGGGGGTTCTGAGTAGCAGTTCACTGCCAGATTCATATTGACATTTTGTATTTTTAGTTTTCAAAAACACCTTTGACAAAATTCATCATCAAATCCTCTTGAATGAACTGAGCAGACATGGAATAAGCAGTCTTTTCCTTTCATAGACTACTAAGTGGTTAAGAAACAGAAAACAACACATACAGATCAAGGTTCTCAATGCAGAGAAGTAAGAAGTAGTATTATGTTGGGATCACTGCTTTTTAATTTGCTCATGAACTATCTTGATTTAGGATTAAGCAGTAAGCTGGTCAAAGTGTTCAGGTTGGTGCAATCCAAAACAGATTGTGAAGACTTCTAGAACGAATTCTTAAAACTGGGTAAATGTTCAAAAGCTGGCAATTACAGTTCAGTTTAAGTAAGGGTGAAGGGATGTACCTTGGAGCAGAAAGCCTTAACTTCTAATTTACTCTGATGATGTCTGAGCCAGAAAAAAAATATATCTTGAGGTCATGGCTAATAACAAAGTGGAGATGCTGACTTATAGTATGGCATACTATAGTTTAACATGGCAACTTCAGGGATCATTAGGAAGATGATTGAAAATTAAATTGCCAAAAGTATAATTCCATATACAAATTATAGTATGTCCACATCTAGAATCATGTATACTGTTCCACATTTTAAAAAGTATTGTGTTGTGTCATAAGGAACACTTCTTTATGACACAATGTAAGAATATTCAGGACTCTTTAGCCTGAAAAAAATGATGACTGAGTAGGGACATGATAATATTGTAGAAAATCAGGCATGACAAGGAGAAGCAGCACAGGAAAAGGATTTTTGCCTTCATTTCCCCAAATACTAGGACCAGAACTAATAAACATTTATAAAACATTACTTTATGTAACAATAGCAATGGCGCTTAGGCTTATGTTCTGCTTCATACTGCTTTACAGCCCCCTCTGAGCAGTTTACAAAGTCAGCATTTTGTCCCAACAATCTGGGTCCTCATTTTACCGACCTGCACCACCACAGCTCTTACATGGTCATTGCTTTTAATTTAAAAATTAAATTTAAAAATTTAAAAGAGGATTGGATAAATCAAATCAAACACACACTTCTAATATTGAATATTAATGGTAATTTTGGATTAGCCTGAGAGCAATAGCCAAACGAGAATATAAATCTCAAAAAAATTCAAAGGTTATTAAGAAGAAATTGTTGTCTGGGGGCAACAACAAAGTTCATGCTTCTAAATACAGCAGAAGTTCTATGGAGAAGCAACTATGACTGCAGAACGAATGACCAACAAAGTCTACATATGTAGCACCAAATGAATTAGGCATGAAACGAAGCCTGGTATGAGCCATATCAGAGTGTTTGGATGCAAGGTTCATGTGTACATTTAAGTGATAAAATGAACTTTACTGATATTTGGTGGATGACCATAATAGTGTGAATGATACAGAATTCTGGATGAATACACAAATAGGATCAAGCTAGTAGACTTTCTCCAGTAATTCCAGCTATTGCCCCAAGCATCCCAGTAGAGGCAAAATCAAAGCAGCAGTCACAGCTGAGTGACAAACTAATTGTGTGATCTGAGCCAGCTAGAAATCCCTGAATGAGAATTGGATGTATAAACTGAACCAGAACCAAGACAACAGTGAGGCAACAAGACAACACAAAGAATTTCCACCTAAAAGATTCTGTAAAGCGGGGAAGAAAAAAGCCATTTGCTCCAGCTGTGAAACATACTCCCCTAAGGATGCTTTCTCAGGAACTGCAAGGAAGATGCATGTAGATTACTTACTGTAAAGACTGCTACTTGCAAGCAGAGATCAAGGAAGGCATTTGTATGGAACTACCACTAATGTTTGAAGAACCTGGAAAAGAAAGATTTTCAAGCTCCAAAGGAGCATTTATGATCTGAAAGGAGGAATAAGAGCTTGGAACAAAAAGCTGAAGCTATACAGTGCATAAAGAGGTGCTTCTGCAAAAAAAATAAATCTGATTCCTGCCTGTTCTTAGGACTCAGGAATGACAAATGGAAATTCCTTCTAAGTTATGTAAAAAATCTGATTATATGCTACTAAGAGACAGAAGATAGTCAAGACATGCTACATAACATTGTCAAATATTTAAACGAAAAGTTAGACATAAAAGAAATAGGAAACTGACTTTGACACTTAAACAGAGAAAGAAAGGAATTTCTGCAATACAGAAAGAATTTGATGGTGGTGATGATGACAATGATTATGAAAGACATTTTGGAATATTTACGATTAACAGAGGATAAAGAAATATAATAACAAGCTTGATGAAGCAGGATTAAAATAATGAGCATGTATCAGGTAACCAAATAAATAACTGAAAAGCTCTTGTATGTATCCACAGCAACAAGGCATGACACTATCACAACTATGGGAATATTAAGCAGGAAAAAAAAACACTACTGAATTGCTATGCAAACACTTGGAAGACATCTGAAGAATTACCTAAAATCTACAGGGTGTCAAAGTAATAGGAAGCAGGAATCCCAGACAGATGGGATATATGGATATGTAATAGGCTAAAGACCAGGATACAAGCAGCTATATGTTATACTATGCAATTTGGGCAATCAGATGAGTCACCTAGAAGTAGTCAATTGTTGCTCTCTATTTACAAAAGTAACGTATGTGTCAATGACACAGGCATGAGCATTACTGAATTTTTGAATTAATGAGCAAAAGCCAACTGAGATGTTTGAAAGTAACCATGCCGTGTTCTACTCTCACAGGTATAAATGATTAAGTCTTAAATAAGTACATTGAAATGAAACACCTTTCTCATATAAAGTACTCAATAGAATATGAAAAAAGAGATGTCAGATAGCTTGACCAATATGTTATCAATGGATCCTGTTGCATCATCTAGTTAAATATACAAGCTTATTTTATTTGGTGACAAGTTTCAGAAGCACTATCACTAGTAGCAACATTTGCTCTCTGAATCAGTATCAAACATATTTGAAATCTAGAACAGATCATTTTTAACAAATTGCTGTGCCATACCACCAACTGTCAAACAGCTGCTCAGCACATCAGATAATAATAATAATAATAATAATAATAATAATAATAATAATAATAATAATAATAATAATAATAATAATAATAATAATAATAATAATAATAATAATAATAATAATAAGAAGAAGAAGAAGAAGAAGAAGAAGAAGAAGAAGAAGAAGAAGAAGAAGAAGAAGAAGAAGAAGAAGTTGTTGTTGGAAGGGACCTTGGAGGTCATCAGTCCAACCCCCTGCTCAGGCAGGAAACCTATACCATTTCAGACAAATGGTTGTCCAGTCTCTTCTTAAAAACTTCCAGTGTTGGAGCAGTCACAGCTTCTGAAGGCAGGTTGTTTCACTGATTAATTGTTCTAACTGTCAGAAAATTTCTCCTTAGTTCTAGGTTGCTTCTCTCTTTGGTTAGTTTCCATTCCATTGCTTCTTGTCCTGCCTTCAGATGCTTTGGAGAATAGCTTGACTCCCTCTTCTTTGTGGCAGCCCGAGATATTGGAACACTACTATCATGTCACCTCTAATTCTTCTCTTCATTAAACTAGACATACCCAATTCCAGCAACCGTTCCTTATATGTTTTAGCCTCCAGTCCCCTAAAAAAGCAACCTGACACCACAGCCACATCCAATCTTCTAGCTAGACACCTTGTTAACATGAAGGTGTCCCAGACTGTGTAGCCCCTTATTCCCTGTACACATTGTCCCCACCTCTCTGCCTTTTCTATGGTATTTGTCATCTGTCTTCACATCAGTGTTGATGCTTGGTAACTGTCTGGACAAGTCCCTGTTTTCCTGACAACAGTTTGAGAAGTGATTCACCATTGGCCACTGCTTAGGGCTGAGAGAGTAACTGACCCAAAGCCACCAGCTGGCTTTGTGTGCAAGGCAAAATCAGTACTCCTGGTCTACTGATTTCCAACCTGGTGCCTTGACCACTACCTCTGACTGGTTCTGTGTATAGACCAATCTATTCCTGGCTGGGACACTGTAGATAACCATATGGGGGAAAATACTCCCATATTAAAGATATTTTTCATGGAGAACATTTATTTATTATAGCCTGAATCAGGTGTCAATTTCTGTACATACATTGTGGAAAACATTTAGACAACATTACGTTGAATAAGTATTATTGCTAGGATTAAGAAAAAAACTATGCAAAGCACCTTTCAATTAAATGGCAGTGGCTAGCTTGGCCAGAGAATATACTCATGCATTAGTAATTTGCATTTGTCAATATCTATGTAAATTTAATGCTGCAGTCTAATTAACATTGTAAATGCTAATTTATAGTATAGTACATCCATACTAATTCCTCTAACTCTCATTAGCTTATCAGTAGCTTAATATGGTTCTCTAGTGCAGGGTATTTCAACCTTTTCAAAAATTGTACCACTTTTAGGACATGACAATATTCGAGTACCACCAGTGCTTAGCAAGGTGTCAAAAACTTGATGACTGAAAAAAAGGGGGCGGAATTTTGAGTTTTACTGATTAGATTCATTTGTTGTTATAGAAATAGCTAGTTTATACTATTATGGAAAAGTAAAAAGTTGAGGTTCGATGTTAAGGCTTCATTCTACTGCAACAGAGGAAGTTCGAAGTTAATGCCTTTTCTTTTCCCCTTCTCCCCCTCACTTTTTTTTCCCTTCTTCCTCCCCACTGTGTCCTACTATTTGTTTTTGTATTTTTGTATTTTATTCCATAATCTAATAAAATGTTACAAACCGTGAAAAAAAAAGAAAGGAAAAAAGTACCAGTTTTAATTTCTTTAGTGACGGTTCCTTTGCTCTCAGGCCACACGGAGGATCCCCGGCAGTGCAGGATGCCCAGAACCCTGGGCAGTGGAGGGCAAGTGCCCAGCTCAGCCCAGCCTTCCTCAAGGGGGTGCCTGGCTGCGCTTACCTTCTCCTCGAGGCTGCTGCTGCTTGGCTTGCTCTCCTTGGCCAGGTTGCTCATGGTGTGTGCAGGAGGGCAAAATGTGTGAGATCCACTCCCTCTCTATGTGAGGAGACCTGGCTTTCTAACCAAAGCATCCTCAGGAATAGGATGGGAGACCACTAGGAGAGTCAGGAGGAGGGGACAAGGGGATGGCAAAAGGGCAGCAGGGCTGGTCATGGCCAAGTGCTAAGGCAGGACTTCCCTCAGACCCACCCTCCCTCTCATTATAACCTTCCTTCCTTCCTTCCTTCCTTCCTTCCTTCCTTCCTTCCTTCCTTCCTTCCTTCCTTCCTTCCTTCCTTCCTTCCTTATTCATTCTCCTTTCCTTTTTCTTCCTTCCCCTCTTTCCTTCTTTTTCTTTTTCTTTCCTCTTTCCCTTTCTCCTTTCCTGTCTCTTCTTGGATGCCTAAATGCAAAAGGGGAAACATTTTTCGATGCCTCCTTGCCTTGTGATCAAATGCCACTTTTGCTAGTAGTTTGTGGCTACTTAAAAGATTAAGAATAAACCAGGCTCAGTTTATCCCATGCTAGCCTTTAGTGGGGTCATCCACAGACAACAGTACAGCAAAACTGTCAAAATGGTGGCTGCGACAGTTGATCAGAACTCCTCCGTTTTTTATATGCAACAGCTTTAGCTTTTAGGAACAGAGGTAGCTTAGTTGCTTTTCTATTAATACATAATCCTTAAAAAGGCTCTCTTGTAGGGACCCTGCCTTGGTCTAATTCAGACTGGAAATATAGCAAAGGAAAATATTTTCTCCACTCTGTTTTGTTCTGTTTTCCCCACTGGAAATGGCTGTTAGCAACACACAAGGAGGGGATACTTTCCTAAGAGCTCACAATTCAAGAATACCAATGTTAACTTGGATTGCCAACAAAATTCTGTCTGTGACAAAACAGAACACAAAATTGCTTTGTCCTTTGAACTGGGGCATTTCCAACCAAATTGCCAATCCTTCCTTCCTTCCTTCCTTCCTTCCTTCCTTCCTTCCTTCCTTCCTTCCTTCCTTCCTTCCTTCCTTCCTTCCTTCCTTCCTTCCCTTTTTTTTTAATACTGCCAGAGGCTCCAGGCAGAGGTGGCAGCAGTCAGGCAGCAGTGGACAGAGGCTTCACATTTTGACCCCTCCTCCCTGTCATTGCCTCTGCGTGGCTCTCAGCTCACCTCTCCCAGACCTGCACATGTTTGTGTGTGTGTGTGCATGCAGGCAGGTGGGGGGTCTCACCCCTAGCAGCCCCGTGCCATCAACAGATACCTTCTGCGATGGCAGGCTGCAAACTAATAAAAGCTGTTTTTTTAGAGTACTTGTTACCCCCCTCAGCTCCCACCCCCAGGCCTGTGGAAGGCTGCAAGAAGCTCCCATCACAGCTTCTCTTGTCTCTCCCATTCTTTTCCTCCCCAACGTCACAGTGTAAGGCTGCAAGGAGTGAGACCCCCCCACACACACACAGACACAAACATGTGCGCAGGTCTGGGAGAGGTGAGCTGAGAGCCATGCAGAGGCCCTTCAGGCATAGAGGCAATGAAGGGGGGGAGGGGAGGGCTTAAAATGGGAAACCTCTGCAGCTTAAAAAAATGAACCTGCGAAGTGCTCAGAACACAGTCCCTTTCCCAGCTCCTTCCTTCCTTCCTCCCAAGGGATGATGGGAGGGGGAGAGATTACCAGCGCTGCCAGTGGCCATGCTGCCACTGGCCGTAGCTATTCCATGAAGGCAGGGGCGGTCCCAGTGAAAGGGAAGCCTGGTGGCTGCAAGGCTAGGTTAGCGAGCGGGCATGGCACTGATCTACTGATGGGGGCAATCAAAGCTGGAACACTCTCAGCCTTAGATCTATGAGGCAGCCCTGGAGCCCGCAAGGCCCTCCCACCGTCTCTGCCCTGCCCCCTGGGGGTGCACAGAGAAGGTGGCGAGGGCGAGAGCACTGGTGTCCTGGGAGAAAGGGAAATGCTTCTCTTGCCTTTTTTCTTTCTCAGTGATCAGCAGGGACGGTTAGCAGGTATGCCAGGCACTCACTGCCTCCTCTTCGTGCACCCAGGGAGTGGGGCGGGGGCAGCCCTTTGCTGGCCCTTTCCCACCAAAATGTCCTTTTATATCCTCTCCTCTCTCTCCCCCCTCCTTTTCTCTTCAGGGCACCTCAGCTTCCAAAAGCACCGATCAGCTGGAGCCCAGCACTGATCCTGAGGCTTCTGCCGAGCCCCAACAGCCCTGCAGCTCTAGCTGTCTCTCCCTCAGGCTTGTGCAGTGCTGCCACTGCTTCAGCTCATTCCTCTCCCCCCGCTACCACTTCTCTAGGACAGTTACGTACCACCTGCCAGGTGCCAAAAGCCCTGCTCTAGTGTGTCTCCTCCTTTCTCTGTAGCTGGTTCCAGTGGATG
Source organism: Azemiops feae (assembly GCA_023970755.1). NCBI lineage: Eukaryota > Metazoa > Chordata > Lepidosauria > Squamata > Viperidae > Azemiops > Azemiops feae. The sequence continues at coordinate 451,062 of JALGBA010003847.1, read as the reverse complement.
TTAATGGTATGAGGGATCTCTTATGTTTGGGTACCTAAGATTTAGATCTCTCACCCCTATTATTCAACATCTACATGAAGCCACTGTGATGACATCCAGCAGCAAGTGGTGTACTACCATCCATATGTTGATGATACTCACTTGTACATCTCTATTCCAGACTGGAAAAGTGATCCCATTCAGAGGCTAAGCTTTGATTTTTGGCTCCCTTGGATCACAAGGATTGACATTCTTAACTCTTGTTGTAGTTGCTTTCCCTAAGACAGACCACTATTTGAGGATCCTCCTGGATTCATGACTCCTACTTGAGCAGCCATAGTTAAAGGAAGCTTTGCATTCATTTTGTGCCTCAACTGAGCATAGACATCTGGTATGAACCATGATGATAATTGTTCTGTTCTCAACACAGGCATGGAGACGAGGCAGTTTGTGCAAAAAGATGTTCTTTATTTGGTGCTTGCACTGAACAGAAGCAAAGGAGAAAATGGCAACATGCCCTTTTATACTTCCCCTGCAAGGGGAGGCTCAACCAATGAATGCAGGCCATTCTCCCGCCTCGCGCATGCGCACGAGGCTGGAGACAGCCTGTCTGGGTCCCGGGCAACTTATGGGCTGCCCGGGTCTATACAACCGGTCCCGGGCAAACACATGGTCTGCCCGGGCCTCTGCAGTTATCCTGCAGGTTGCCTGTGCCTTGCTGATTGACTCAGCAAGGCTCAGGACACAACAATAATCATCTGCATCATGAAGTCATTGCCCAACTGACACAAACTAGGTACATCAGTGACTGACACAATTTAAGTAATTTGTATTATTTGAACCATAAAATGCATGATGTCACTTATCCTCTTCCACCTTTGCAGATGCCCATGTCAGGAGAAAGGGTATAATTTGACACCTTGCTGCACTGCAGTGCCTGATCATTTTTTCAAATAAAGTGTGTGTGTGTGTGTGTGTGTGTGTGTGTGTGTGTGTGAGAGAGAGAGAGAGAGCGCAGGGGGGGTATGGGACATGCTTTGAAGAGCATAGTTTTTTTTTTTTCCTACTGCAAGGCAAATTCTCCTGCTGAGAGCTGAACTTTGCTTTTCTCCATTTAATTTCTGCAAGTGAGAATAAATTGAGATGGATCACTCTGAAACTGATCCAGTGTAAATCAGCTATTTCCAAAGTCTCAGTCTCCACAGTCTTCTCTCTCTCTCTCTCTCTCTCTCTCTCTCTCTCTCACACACACACACACACACACAGAGAGAGAGAGAGAGAGAGAGAGAGAGAGAGAGAGAGAGAGAGAGAGATAACACAACTGTTGTAAAATAAGGCCATGAGAGAGTTTCTTTAGTTTTAAAAGTTGTATCACAAGGAAAATCTTACCAAGTACACTTTCTATTCAGGCAGGACTATAATAGGTAAAAGCTTAACCTAGCTGAACTCTCCACCTTAGCTAGTTATGTATTAGAAGAGTTTTTAAAATTATAGTGATATCATAGATGGCACTTGATTTATTCCTGGATAAGTATATTGTGGATTGTTGCCTTATTTTCACCAGCCGTTTTCCAGCATCTGATCCCAGCAAGCTTAACATTTAAAAGATACAGGCAAATCCTAATATAAACAAACTTTCAAAAGTAATGTGGCTTCTGTTACCAAATGACATTGATTCAAAAAGAATGAATTGCTTCATTTGAAAAGCAATATTCTCTGAATGAGATTCCAGGAAATGTAAATTTTCCTGGAATGATTTATGAGTTGTACTGACATACTAAATTGCTGCCTACCTCAAGAGTTTAAAGGCAACTTGACTTTAAAGGCTGACCTCCCATTTAAACATATATTGGCAAAAAAAAAATATCCTCTGAAAGATAAAGAGAAATGTGCCCACCTTTGATCATCTCTGCTGATCCCTACCACTTTAACAATCAAATGCAGACTATTTGAAGTTGACTAAAATATTACTCTCTTGTATTATCTCTAGGAGGTTGTCATAAAAAGTAAGGAAATTCCCAATAAAACAGCAATAAAGTCATAGCATTTCCCCTCCCTCCCAGGCTGAACCACACTCAGATTCAGCTGCAGATGACAGCTGTTTAAAATGACTAATGTCAGGCCAAATGATTGTAAGATCTCTTTTTGCTTCTTGTGAAAGAGACATGAATTTTTACATTTATCTTTCAATCAGTACAGTAAAAGAATTTGTATAAAATATTGGCAGAATGAAAGGGAAAATTCCTTCACTTGGAGGTAGCTACAGTACGAAGGATTGAGAAAAACCATGTGCCACTCTCAGTGCATCTCTCCATCTGGTTTATTCTTCCAAGAACAATCTCTTGGCAATGGTGGAATCAGATGATTATTTTTTGACAAGAAGCTGCAACTCTCCTGGCAATGGTAGAATCAAATGACAAGGAACTGCAAGATGAAGGATAGTCTCTGTGTCCCTGAGATGCACATGTTGAAAGGATCTCTCTTCCGTAGCTGTAATGTACTCAGTTGTGTGAGGCAGCAGGTGCAGGGTGGCCACGTGGCTACTGCAGAGACAGAATGTCTGGGGCCCGGGCAGACTTGTTATTTTAGCGCGGGAGAAATCCCTGCATTCATTGGTTAAGATTAACCAGAGCTCCGTGTATAAAAAGGAGGGAGCTAGTTTCGTTTTCTGTTCTGTTCTGTGTCTGATTGTAATGAATAAACCTTGTTATTGTTAAATTCGTCTCTTCAATGTCTACCAACCCTAAGACAGAACAATTGGCGACAAAGGTGGGATGCTGCTGCCACCTGAACAAGGGCCCTTAAGCACGTAAAGGAGGGCCAGACCACGCTGAGGAATGGCGTTCCTATACACTCACCCGCCAGTACGCAAACGCTGGGGGAGAGTGCTGCGAAGAACTGCCCGGAAAACCTCTAACGAGTGGCAGCACATGGTAGAAGAGAGACTTTGTCATGGCAAAGTTGGGTCGGCTAGCGGAGTTCGACGTTGCTCACCTGGAGCGGTGGAGCTTGTACGTCGCCCGGGCGGAGAATTACTTCTGCGTTAACTGAATCGCAGACGATGAGCTGAAGGCCACCACGCTGCTCTGTGTGTGTGGCCAAGCCGTCTTCGACATCATGGAAAATCTCATGTCCCCAGTACCATTAGAGACAGTGCCATACGGAGAACTCTCAGAGACCTCCTGGGCGTATGCCCGTACTTTGATGATGTCCTCATCACAGGGGAATCAGTAGAGAATCTAGCTGAGAGACTCAAGGCCGTGTTGTTGCGGTTTCACAAAGCGGGCCTGAAACTCAGGAAAGATAAGTGCAAGATTGGGGTTACATCCACAGAGTTTCTGGGGTTTCGCATAGACGCAGAAGGCATACACCCTGCTCAGTCTAAGCTGGAGGCGATCCAGCAAGCACCCAGTCCCAAAACAAAAACAGAACTCCAAGCGTTCTTGGGACTGTTGAATTTCTATCACACATTCCTCCCCCACAAGGCAGCCGTGGGGGAGCTGTTACACCGGCTCTTAGACAAACAGGCTACTTGGGTATGGACGAGTGTCCACGAGAAAAGCTTTGCTGCAGTCAAAGCATTGCTTTCCTCAAATGCGGTATTGGCTCATTTTAACGAGCGGTTCCCTGTTTCCATAGTATGCGATGCTTCCCCGTACAGAATCGGAGCTGTTTTAAGTCATCTTAAAACAGATGGGACTCAGGTCCCGATAGCATATTACTCCAGAACCCTGTCTGCCGCAGAGCGCAATTACATGCAGATAGATCGAGAAGCATTGGCAATCGTAGCGGGCATCAAGAAGTTCCATGACTTCTTGTATGGTTACCATTTCACGGTCTTCACAGACCACAAGCCACTGCTGGGGCTGTTTACAATGGACAAACAGACACGCCACATAATTTCTCCTAGGATGTTGAGATGGTCCATATTGCTCTCTGCATATGATTTTTGCATGATTCACAAGCCGGGCAAAGAGATGGGCCATGCAGATGGCCTAAGTAGGTTGCCTGTAAGGAATATAGAGCCTGATCCTGCCCCGGCAACCCACATCCTTTCCATTCAGGATTTGCCTGAATCCCCTCTCCACGCAGGGGATGTAGCTGCTGAGACAGCTGCCGACAACACGTTGACATGCGTGTTAAACTGGGTGTTATCGGGATGGTTGGACACATATCCGGGCATGGAATTTCAGGGGTTTGGAGGCGAAAGTCAGAGCTATCCACCTTCAAGGGGTGTATACTGTGGGGCAGTCGGGTAGTCATCCCGACCTCACTGAGGACTAGAGTCCTAGTATCTCTGCATGAGGGACATCTGGGGATAGTACATATGAAGGCGCTTGCGTGCAGTCACCTGTGGTGGCCAGGGCTCGATAAGGAGATCGAAGCCCAGGTCCAAGGGTGTCACATTTGCCAACAGTCCAGGCCAGAAATGCCCCAAGCTCCCATCCATAGGTGGGAAACAACACAGGATCCTTGGTCGAGGATCCATATCGACTACGCTGGCCCCTTTCAGGGGCAACTCTTTCTTATTGTGGTAGACAGTCACTCTAAGTGGCTGGAGGTGGGTCCAGTGTCCGCTGCCACTTCCACTATCACCATCAGGGTTCTGCGCGGCATTTTTGCCACTCACGGACTTCCGGACATAATTGTCTCCGACAACGGAACTCAATTTACTTCCTCGGAGTTCCAGTCTTTTCTGCGGGCAAACCTAATCCACCACGCTACGTCGGCGCCATTCCACCTGGCGCCAAATGGTCAAGCGGAACACATGGTGCGAACTACAAAAGATTCTTTGAGAAGAATCACACACGGCAACTGGCATCACTGGTTGGCTGACTTTCTCCTGTGCCACCGCACCACTCCATGCACTGCTATGGGCAAAAGCCCTGTCGAGCTCCGATGGGGTCGCTGGCTTATCACTAAGCTGGATAGGTTACATCCGGACCGCGTTGCATCGCAGGTGTCCCAACCATGGGCACCGAGGCAGCTGAACTTGGGCGATCCGGTTTGGGCTCGAAACTATGAGCCTGGTAACTTGTGGGTGGTGGCTGTCGTTTGTAGGGTCACTGGCCCTCTTTCCTACGAAGTGGCGTTGGAAGACGGTCAGGTGCTGTGGCGCCATATCGACCAGCTTCGCTGGAGGTTGCCAAGCCATTCTTCCGCTCCTGGGTCTGCTCTGGGGGAGGGAGGAAGCTCCAAGATTGATTGGGACAGTCAACACGACCGTGAATATGGCTCATCGCAAATAGCGAATGAGGGGTTTGCCATCAAGGCGGCTCCTGACTCGGGCACCACGCGTATGGGACATTGTGCAAGATCAGTTTTTCCAGCCTCTCCATGGGGGGGGGGGGTTGCCCATCTGGGACACGACCCCCTTTCAAGCCTCTCCACGGGGGGGTTGCCCATCCGGGACATGACCCCCAACCACCTGCTCCTGCAGATCAGGGGAATATCACCCCTCAGGGGAACTCCACCCCAAATGGGCACGCAGAGCTGGACCAACAGGTCAGCCTGCAGGTCCCAACTCCGACCGTTTCAAACGGGTCCCCAAGTCCTGGTCTGCCGAGCCCGGGGGGCAAGGTTGCAGATCAGGCAACCGCGGCACATCTGCGGAGATCGGAGCGAATCCGAGGACCTCCCAAGTTCCTAAAGGAGTACGTGAGGGCTCTATCTGCGCTAGCTTGGCGTTCGGAGTTCTTGCTAGCATTGAGGCATTCTCTGAGGTACAAATGTATTTTTATTCAAGCTGGCATTGCCAGTAGTGTTTTCAAAAGCTTCCATTAGCTGCTTGCTAAAGCTGTAATGAACAAAGGAAGGTGACACGTCCTACAAGGTCGCAGGCTGGGCTAAGGTTAGGGGAGTGAATGGGTAGCCTCCATCCGGGGGCGGCTTACTAAAGCAATAAAAGGGGGTACAGTATGCTCCTCACTAAGGTGGGAGGGATGTAATGTACTCAGTTGTGTGAGGCAGCAGGTGCAGGGCGGCCACGTGGCTACTGCAGAGACAGAATGTCTGGGGCCCGGGCAGACTTGTTATTTTAGCGCGGGAGAAATCCCTGCATTCATTGGTTAAGATTAACCAGAGCTCCGTGTATAAAAAGGAGGGAGCTAGTTTCGTTTTCTGTTCTGTTCTGTGTCTGATTGTAATGAATAAACCTTGTTATTGTTAAATTCGTCTCTTCAATGTCTACCAACCCTAAGACAGAACAGTAGCAATGGCACGTAGACTTATATACCACTTCACAGTGCTTTATAGCCCTTTCTAAGTGGTTTATAGAGTCAGCATATTGCCCCCAACAATCTGGGTCCTCATTTTATTGACTTTGGACGGATAAAATGCTGAGTCAACCTGGAGCCGATCAGTAAGATGATTTTCGATGCCTCCCTGAAAATTCTTCCCTGAGAATTCTGTATGAACAGTGAAGCTTTTTTTTCATTTTGCTGCCATGAATTCATTCAACCCTCATCATCAGCCTTAATTAAGGGGGGAAAGTGTCATTGGGCTCTGCATTAAAAACAAAGTATAGTTCCATTTTGGCTACTCAGATGCAAAACTTGTCATTCCTAATCTACTTATCTTTGTTTTGACTTTGTTATGGATTGAATTATGATATCTTATAAGGTGTCAAATGTGTTTTCATTTGTCGAGGTATGCAAGTCAGTGGTGGGATTCAGTCGGTTCTCACCACTTCGGCAAAACCGGTAGCTAATTTTTTTGTTGCCCAGGCCCAGAATGGACTACCAGAAGCGGCATCCACACAGAGAACTGGTTGTTCACATATTTGAATCCCACCACTGATACAAGTTATTTAAATCCAAAGGAATTTTTGACACTCACTGCCAAATATGGTTAATAGCAAATATTGACATCAACATATGTCAAAATATCATTTATCAAAGTAAAATAGCTAGTCTCATGGAATTTGCATAAGTATTCACCTTCATGGTTCAGATTTCATTCCTGAATATAGTCATTGTTTAGTAGAAATTCTGGAGCTTCCATTTGGGATTTGGCTAGAAGAAAATGCTGGAAAGCTACTGTTCAGCTACAGCCAATATATTAAGAACTCCTGCTATAACTGATTTTATTCAGCCAGAGGCTAAAATGCACAAAAATATCCTTAGTTTCTTTAGAATTCTGCATTAATAACACTTAGACCAATAAATATGTAGTTTTTTTTACCATAGGTATTCTTTTTTTTTAAATATATTTTATCGATTTTTTAACATAAACATCTTAATATTTGGTAAACAGCATGCTGTTTGATGTCCAATGTGGGTATTTGAATATCTGCATCTGAGTATGAAATGAGGTATTGACTTCCGGTATCTTCTTATTTTATTGCTATTTATGCTCTTTTTAAAAAAGGACAGGTAAAGCAGAAACAGGCAAATTTAAGGCAAAAGAAAATGAGCCAGTTGATCATATGTTGTGCAGACAGCTGTGTCCATGTTAGTGGTAGAAATCAAATACCATCATCAAAGCCACAAGAATATAAGTTAGACTAACTCTCATAAATGAAATGAATCATTTAGCTTTTATCATGATAGGGTTTCCAAGGATCCTCAACCACACATTTTTCCACAAAGGCTGGCTGCCATTAATTCATATTGCCGCTTGACTAGGCCTTTCCTATTTGCTTTGGCTTTTCATATTCATATTTTGATTTAAGTGAGCTTGCATTCACATTTATGGACAATGCTTACTTGTTTGCTTGTTTGTTTGTTTGTTTTAAAAAAGTCTGGCCTTCAAAGGCAAAACAATTATATGGTAATATCATCAGGATTTTTTAAAAAAAATAACTTGGAAGCTTAACATACCTACATTAGACACACACTCATATATAGAGATATATAAAAATGGTGCTGCAAATGGCAATTTGCTAACAAAGTTGATCAACGTAGTTTTGGTGGTTTACTGGTATTGGAAAACCTGGGCAATGGGCCTTGGCCATCCTTCCAAAATATAAGTAAGCCCCATCACTTCATAATGGCTACTACAGTATATGAATATTTTTGAGAAAGAAGGCTGGGAGATAAAAAAAAAAAAAAGGAATGATTACATTCTATTCAATATTTGAAAATTTAAAGTAGCACTAGTTGTTATGTCAATGTCTTTAAAATATGTTAAGTAATGAGCAGCTGCAAGAATACATCTTAGAATTAAATCTTCTGTTGCAATGGAAATTTTGTCATAGTGTAATTAAGCCACAACCTTTGAACTGAAGCACCAGGGTTTTCTGACAGCTTTGCGTTGACAAAAATTAGATTGCTTCTAAGAAAACATAAACAAAAACTCAGTTCCTATATAAGACACTTCTGTCTTTCCCTGATTTGCAAAAATATTTGAGTGATTCCAAACAGAGAGAGCAGAAACTCTTTAAAATACATTAGGATTTCCAAGCAATGATAATGACTCAAATTTGTCCCTGAGGTGTTCAGATTTTAGAATAATCTGATTTATTATGACATTAAAATTGTACATATAATTAGGCTATTCAAAAATAGTCCAAAATAGTGAAAACAGTGTCATTTGTTTTCATCCTTTCTCTTATTAAATATTTCTGTTTTCACTGATTTAGTCTTGCTTTCATTACTTTAAATGTGAATTCTAAATGTGAATTACTTTAATTGATAGAAATCCATGTCTTTTGCAGCTTTATAATATGTCATCTTAAAACAATTATCTTCCAATTAATATTAATATATTATAGTTTTGATCAGTAGTTGTTATGTCCTGGGCCTTGCTGAGTCATTCAGCAAGGCTCAGGAAGGCTACAGAAAGGTTGCAGAGACCCGGACAGACCACGTGTCTGCCCGGGACCCAGACAGGCTGTCGCCAGCCTTGCGCGCATGCGGGAGGCAGGAGAATGGCCTGCAATGATTGGCTGTGCATCCCCTTGCATGGGGAGTATAAAAGGGCATGTTGCCATTGTGTGCTTGCTTCTGTTCTGCGAATGTACCTAATAAAAAGATCTTTTGTTGTGAACCTGCCTCGTCTCGATGTCTGCTTTGCAAGAACAGAACAGTAGTGATTTGAACAAAGCTAACAAATTCAAAACTCATCCAAAGTAAAATTTAACTGAGGAATGTAGTTTCAGCTAGATGGAAAAGAGAATAAGACTTTTGTTACTTTATGTAAAACAGAAAAAATCTACCATGTTTCCCTGAAAATAAGACACAGTCTTATTTTTTTCTTACCTCCAAAAGAGGCACCAGGTCTTATTTTCAGGGGGTGTCTTTTCCACTCACCTCCGGCACCAACAGCCCCAGCCAGCCAGCCCACTTCTTCTGTGACTGAAGGAGCAGCTTCATTCTGCAGCAGAAAATGGAGCTCCGGCCTGCATTTTGCAGTCAGAGGCCTTCTGGAAAGGCCTCTGATTGTGAAATGCAGGCTGGAGGATGCTGCAATGTGAGCTGGTGAGAGGCAGGCTGCAATGGTAAGTGGGTGCGGGGCACATGGGGCAGCTCCACACCCCCAGCCCCGCCTTAGCTTTTTTTAGGCGTGCACCTCACCCCCAAACTAGGGGCTTATTTGGGGGGTAGGGCTTACTTTCGGGGAAACATGGTAGTAGATGGTGTTTACATAAAAACACTTCATTTTTAAAAGCACATTGCTATCAAGTAAATATTTTCTTTTTTACCTCTGCTGTTTTGTCTGTTGCTTTTATTGTTATGTGACTTTTAAATACAATGTTAATGATTGGATAGTGTTCTGTTCTTGCAAAGAAGACATTGAGATGAGGCTGGTTCACAACAAAGATCTCTTTATTGAAACACAATCACAGAACAGAAGCAAGAACACAATGGCCACTGGCCTTTTATATCCCCTTGCAAGGGGATGCACATCCAATCATTGCAGGCCGTTCTCCCGCCTCGCGCATGCGCGCGAGGCTGGAGACAGCCTGTCTGGGTTCCAGGCAGACACGTGGTCTGTCCGGGTCTCTGCAGCCTTCCTGCAGACTTCCTGAGACTTGCTGAATGACTCAGCAAGGCCCAGGACATAACACCCCTCCCCTCTTGGATTAAATAATATTAACATCGCAGCACTACAATTGTCTTTTTCCTCAAATGGCGAGGACTTTACTATACTCCTGTATAGTGAACAGGGACCTTACATAGTCCTTTAAATGCTTAGGAGGACCCTTAACCCGCTCTGATCTCCATGGAGCCAGATTAGGTGCAGGTGTAGTTGTAGGTGGAGAGGTAGGTGTTGAATTAGGAATAGGTGCCTGGAGTGCCTGCTCCCGGTTTGCGCAAAACAAACCAGGACTTTGTCTCCCAGAAGACTCAGGGGTTCCTCCTGACTGCTGACTGGCTGGATCCACCAAACCCAAACCAGAGTTCCATTGGTGGGATGGAGTTCCCCAAAATTCCATTGGACTCCTCTTGGGAGCACTGTCCCTCGAGCCCAAGACCAGCAGCAGTAGTACCCTGAGTAGCTGATTTACGGCCATTTGCCCCTAGCCAGGGACCTCTGCCAGAGTCAGGAGCCGCCTCCATGGCAAGACCCCCACCTGGAACATGTGGAGGATCATTTGAATAAGCACCCTCGTGGAGAGACTGTGGTCCACAATCGTGAGTGGGGTCCCCCTCCTCCCTGAGAGCAGAGCCAGGAGCGGACACATGGCCAGGAAGCCTCCAGCGCAATTGGTCAATGTGGCGTCTAAGCACACGACCATCCTCCAAGGCCACTTCGTAGGACAGTGGCCCAGAGACTTTGCATACCACAGCAGTTACCCAGAGATGTCCATGCCCATAGTTTCTGGCCCATACTGGATCACCCACTTGGAGTCTCCTAGGTGCCCACGGTTGTGGCACCTGTGAAGCCACCCAGTCTGGGTGCAACCTGTCCAGCTTAGTGATGAGTCTGCAACCTCAGCGTAGTTCAGCTTGGCTCTTTCCTGTAGCTGTGCAAGGTGTGGTGCGGTGTGCAAGGAGAAAATTGGCTAACCTGTGATGCCAGAGTCCTAGAGTGATTCTCTTTAATGCCTCCTTGGTAGTACGCACCATGCGTTCAGCCTGACCATTGGTGGCAGGGTGAAACGGAGCAGACGTAGCATGCCGGATCATGTTGGCTTGAAGAAAAGCCTGAAGCTCAGAAGAGGTAAATTGGGGACCATTGTCTGAGACAAGGACATCAGGAAGACCATGGGAAGTGAAAATTCCTCTTAGCACCTGGATGGTCCTGGCAGTAGTAGTGGAGGATACAGGAATGACCTCTAGCCACTTGGAATGGCTATCCACGAGGAGAAGGAAGAATTGCCTGTGAAAGGGCCCAGCATAGTCAATGTGTACGCGTGACCATGGAGTGAGTGTCTCCTCCCACCTATGTACAGGGGCCTGGGGCATCTCAGGCCATGACTGTTGGCACACTTGGCACCCCTGAACCTGGGCCTCGATGTCCTTATCGAGTCCAGGCCACCAAAGATGGCTACGTGCAAGCGCCTTCATCCTCACCATTCCCGGATGTCCCTCATGCAGAGAGAGCAAGACTCTAGTCCTCAATGAGGCCGGGATGACTACCCTGCTACCCCACAGGATACACCCATTGAAAGTGGAAAACTCATGTTTCCTACACCAAAAACTTTGGAATTCTGTACCAGGACACGTGTCAGGCCATCCTGACAACACCCGTGTCAGCACGCGTGTAAGCGTGTGATCAGTGGCAGTTTCAGCAGCCACATCCCTAGCATTGAGGGGAGATTCAGGCAATTCCTGAATGGAGAGAATGTGTACAGCAGGAGCAGGGTCTGCCTCTATTTGCTTCAGAGGTAACCTACTAAGGCCATCAGCGTGGCCCATCTCTGTCCCTGGTTTGTGAATCAGGGTTTAGTCATAAGCTGACAAGAAAATTGACCATCTCAGCATTCTGGGGGAGATGATATGTGGGGTTTGTTTGTTTGTTGTAAACAAACCCAGCAAGGGCTTGTGGTCAGTGTAAACCATGAAATGGCGGCCATACAAGAAATCATGAAATTTCTTGATGCCTGAGACTATTGCCAAGGCTTCTCTGTCAATCTGCGCATAATTACGCTCTGCAGATGAGAGAGTTCTGGAGTAATAGGCCACAGGGACCTGAGTCCCATCAACCTTGAGATGACTCAACACTGCTCCTACCCCATAAGGGGATGCATCACATGCAATGCACACAGGCAATTGCTCATTGAAATGCGCCAGTACCGCATTTGAAGATAGCAAGGCCTTGACTTCTTTAAAAGCCCTTTCATGGATGTTCGTCCATTTCCATGGAGTCTGCTTGTCCAAGAGCTGGTGTAACGGCTCAGCCACTGCAGCCTTGTGGGGGAGAAATGAATGATAAAAATTTAGCAGGCCCAGAAAAGCCTGGAGTTCAGCTTTTGACTGGGGGCTTGGGGCCAGTTGAATGGCCTGGAATTTGGACTCTGCGGGGTGGATGCCTTCTGCATCAATACGAAACCCTAGAAATTCGGTGGATGTTACACCTATTTTGCATTTGTCTTGCTGTAGCTTCAGCCCAGCTTGGCGGAAATGCAGCAAGACAGCTCTCAGCCTTTCAGCCAAGTTCCCAGATGACTCTCCTGCAATGAGGACGTCATCGAAATAGGGGCAGACCCCAGGAATACCACGGAGCATTCGCTCCATCACCCCTTGGAAAATGCCAGGGGCTACATTGACCCCAAATGGCAGCCTTTTTACCTTAAAAGCCCCTCTGTGAGTAACTATAGCTTGGGCCTCAGCTGTTGCCTCATCAACAGGTAACTGTTGGTAGGCCTGAGCTAAATCAAGCTTAGCAAATACTGTTCCCCCTTTCAGTGAGGCCAGAATGTGGCTCACCACAGGCACTGGATATGCATGCTGCTGCAAGGCTTTGTTTAGTGTGCATTTATAGTCCGCACAATTCGGACTTCACCATTGGCTTTTAATGGTGTCACTATGGGGGTTTCCCATGGACTAGAATCCACAGGTTCTAGAATGCCTTGTTGGAGCAGTTTGTCCAACTCAGCATCTATTTTACTTTTGAGGGCAAAAGGCACCCTCCTTGGTTTAACCCTGATGGGTGTGATGGCTGGATCTAACTTTAAAGCAATAGGAGGCCCCTTGTATGAGCCAAGCTCTGGGCTGAACACATCAGCAAACTCCTTGCAGACTCCTGCAAGGCTGGCAGTTTGTAGCTGGTTAAGCCCAGTCACTTGGATCCCAAGTGCCTCGAACCAATCGAGTCTGATAAGACTTGTGTGATCACCCCCAACTACCACCACTTCTAACAACCCATCAAATTCCTTACGCTGTACTCTAAGCATGGCCTCCCCTTCACACTGACTCAGGAATTCTGAAAGTCAGTGAGGATGAGATTGGAGGGCCTGAGTTTGACTCATGAGCCACTCCTGGAACAAACCTTTTTAAAAATGTCAGCAGAAATAATAGAAAGAGTGGACCCTCCATGGCCAGGGGAACTCCCTGCAACTTTACATCAATGCAAAAAATTTTCTTAAGGGGCCGGTGAACCCCAGTTTTGAATACCCCCCTACGGGATGCACAGAAGCCCACCCTGTGTTAGCTGCGGACCTTGGTACCTTTCAGAGGCAACTCTTTGGGGGACCTGTTTTTCTGGCGATCCAAGCAGGTTGATGCGATGTGGCCTTGCCTGCCACATGCCCGGCAAACAGCAGAACGAAAATGGCAGTCGGCCCTCCTGTGGCGACCCCCATAGCTGAAACACCGAAGGGATGCAGGCGTCTTTCCTCTGCGTTCTTGCAGTCTTCTCTCCGCCGACTGTTGAACTCTGTCCACCTCTTCTTCCTCGGATTCTTCTTCGGATGCCTCTCGCACGACTTCCTGATGGATGAGAACTGCTGCTGGAGGGTTCTTGGTTGACCGCAAGGCCTTCACCGTGCCGCTGGCTGCTTCTTCAGCTGCAACTTCTCTCAGGGCATCTTGGAAAGACACATTAGCTCTAGCAAATAACTTTTGTTGCATCTCACGGCTTCACAATCCACAAACGAGCCGGTCTCGGAACCTCTCTTCCAAGTCTTGGAATGCACATGGCCTAGCAGCCTGCCTCAGAGCCGTGACGAAGTCCGCAGCTGATTATCCCGGCTGCTGATCCCGCTGCTCGAATTGGTGCCTCCAAGCTATTACGGAAAGCTTGGGCTCAAAATGCTCGCGCAGCATTTTCTTCAAATCTGGATAGGCGATCGACTCCAGTGGTGCTGGGGCTACAAGGTTCTCAGCAATGTCAAAAGTCTCTTGCCCGCAGACACACAGCAAGGTAGCAGCTTTCAATTCATCTTCTTGGATCTTGTTCACCCTGAAGTAGTTCTTGACGCGAGCTGTGTAAGAGCTCCAACATTCTGGGTGCGAAGTATCGAACTCGACAAGACGGCCCAGCTTGGACATCATTGTGACCGATAGCCTCTTCGACGTCTCTTGCCGCAAAGAAGGAGAAGGGGTCCCACGAAGCCAAGCCCACCTCCAGCGTCTTCGTACTGGCAGGCGGTTGCTTCTCCTGGACACTGCGCTTCTCTTCACTTCAGGCCTTCAGGTGAGTTGGCCTAGCTTCTTTTCCTTCGGCTTCCTTTGCGGTGAATCCCACCTTTGTCGCCAATGTTCTGTTCTTGCAAAGAAGACATCGAGACGAGGCTGGTTCACAACAAAGATCTCTTTATTGAAACACAATCACAGAACAGAAGCAAGAACACAATGGCCACTGGTCTTTTATATCCCCTTGCAAGGGGATGCACATCCAATCATTGCAGGCCGTTCTCCCGCCTCGCACATGCGCGCTAGGCTGGAGACAGCCTGTCTGGGTCCCAGGCAGACACGTGGTCTGTCCGGGTCTCTGCATCCTTCCTGCAGCCTTCCTGAGCCTTGCTGAATGACTCAGCAAGGCCCAGGACATAACAGATAGCTAATCCAACTTTTCATGTAGACTATTGCAATAGTTTGAGGATTGACCTTCCTGGAAGAAGAACTAGACAATTGTCACATAAGAGGCAACTGAGCCCACAGATATATTGGGGCATGGCAAACATCTCAGAAGGGATCCTGCCTACTTTTCTGGACTGTAAGGGGAAGAGGGGGAGAGAAGTATATTCAGACTTGCAAAATTCTGTTAATGTAATCTTACAGTAAGGTTAAAGCTAGTATTTCTGGGTGGACCATCTCACAAAGCTAACAACTACATGGAATTTGCAGAAGTTCTCCCATGAAATATAGCATTCATTAGATTTCAATCTCATCTTTCCTCTAGGATTTCACAGTGTTACATATAGCATTTTCTTTTGCCCACATTAACCATGTAAAATAGGTTGATCTGATAGCTAGTGAGTGACCGCTCTTCTCCCAGTCAGGTTTTTTTTTCTCCTTAGGAAGGACTTTCCACTATCTCATTTATGTGGCAGTGCTGCCTGTAGGACTAAACTAGAAGGTTGTCCCACCCTTATAAAAGACATCTCTTTCCTCTTTCTCCAATAGGGGTTGGGGGACAAGATATAGATTAGGTTCTGAGTTAAATATCCTGATTATACATGGTAATTCTCATATAGGAAGGTTAACCCTCATTTTAAAATATGTTTATGTTCCTATGTAATGGAGTTTGTGCTTGTGTAGATGGATATTTAATTAAATCAGCTTCCATGTGTAGTCTAAAATCATATGATCCAAATATTGTGCAGTCCTCTGCTCACATTCAGGCTGAATATTCAAATGCTACAAATGTGTTGTGTGAAAAGCTGCCTATATAAACACACATAGATACCTTAACATCTCTGACTTCAGCAGGTCTTTTGTACATTATGTCTTTAGGGAAGTTGTAAGACCATTTGGACAAAAATGCTTACCAGCCAGCTCTCTTGTAGGCCAATATTATCCATATTCCTAAGCTATCCTCAATCAGAAGCCTGTTTGAAGAGAGTTCCACTTAACACGGGTGGGGAATGATGGCCCTTTTATGACTTGTGGACTTCAACTCCCAGAATTCCTGAGCCAGCATGGCTGGCTCAGGAATTCTGGAAGTTGAAATCCACAAGTCATAAAGGGGCCATTGTTCCACAAGTCATAAAGGGGCCATTGTTCCCCACCCTTCTAAGTTCACTAGTATCTGCTTACAGCACCTTGGCAGACATTTGTGCTCAAAGGCCTAAGACAAAGGTTATCAAGGTTTGTAGTACTTTAACCTCCAAAAATGAATTTAGCATCCCTAAAACTAACTAAACAAAAATCACATAAAGAAATCAAGAAATCAAGAAATATAAACTCTTATAGTTAAAAAAAATGGGTTAAAAGTAAGTTAAAATGCAGTATTAAAAAGAGTTAAAAAGTTAAAAAGAAAAGAAAAGAAAAGAAAAGAAAAAAGAAAAGAAAGCTTTTACTTTTGGAGGAGCTCTTTACAGCCTTTGCTGCCTGTCCCAACTGTTATAGTTGATAGATGGATTTGACAAGTGGCTACATCCAGGTTTTGCTTCCTTCTCTCTCTCCCTCTCCCCCTCTCTCTCCCTCTCCCCCCTTTCTCTCTTTGTGTGTGTGTGTGTGTTTTAAATGAAGTTCTCTCTAAGTTATTTTGACCCAGGAGGATTGTCATCTACGGTTTGAGCATTCTTAGCCTTTTTTTAATCCCTTCATGTCCCATTTTTTAAATAAGCATAGGTTATATATTTTTGAGAACTATGCTGAAGCTGTATTGCTATGAAGTTTAATATGGTAAAGTAAGATCACTAAAGTAGTAAAATCCATAAGCATAATATTATGAAGAAGATATTGATTTTACCATTATATTTCATTCAAATTTCTTCCCTATATTAATTCTAAGTATCTCTTCTAACAAGGTGTACATTATGTTTTTTTTTTCTGATGCTTTTTCTTTTTGTTCATTAACATGAGAAGAAGTCATGGGCCTAATGTCTCAAAATCTATGACAGAATAGAAGTAGGTTCAAAGGCAGCATAATACATTTTTCTATCTGAAACAGAACATACAAAAATTAGGTTCTCCCTATCTGTAAGGTTGAAAAGCATAGCAATTATTGATAGATATGAAGTTTTGATGTTGCAGCGTTCTGAGAAATGAGGCCCAAGGTAGCAGTCAAAGCTCCAGGACTCAGCTTGAGAACAGAGCAATTACTTTCCCTGAGATGAAGAGTTCTCAGACAAAGACAGTTTCTGATAAATATTGGGTAAAATAATATAGGAGTGAATAATATATTTATATTTTTAAGCAAGCCCTCATTGTTCAATATTCTGGGAAATACCATTTGATGTCTGTTAAGATTGCAGTTGAATGAGCTACAAAACCAGGGTACCATATGATCTGTTGATGCCCACTGAATGTCCTCAGTTATTCTGGATGAACAGTAGGCATCACTTTTGCTTGGACTGACGCCAAACAAAATTGTGATTCAGCTGTGTAGTACAAAATGGCCAAAAGCTTTATTTTGAAAGTACTCTATGGTTCTATGTGATGTTTATATCCCATAATCAAGGTACACAAAGAGCCCAGTGGCTAGAGTACTGGCCTAGGATGGGGGAGATCCAGTTTTCAAGTCCATACAACTATAGAAGCTGACTACATAATTTAGTCCATTGACTGTTTCTCAGCCCAACCTGCACAAAGTTGTTATTGCTAGGAATTATAATGGAAGTCTTGTAGTATATTCAAGCAAATAATGTCATTTTAAAAATAATTTCTAAATTATTATTTTTTTGGGGGGAGTCACTTCTGACGACTGCCTAGTCAAGTCCCTGTAGTTTTCATTGTGGAGTGAATAAGCCAAAATTGTTCAGAATTCTGTTACATGTGAATTACAGCTATTAGCTCAGAATTAAGTCCTACTGACCACAGTCATACTCATCTTTGAGTAAACATGAATATGATTGCACTTTCCACGCAACTGAGTGTACGAAGCACTATTGTCTTAAAGAAATGATAAACTTACAGTAATGACTCTAATAAATTTTAAGAGGATCTTAAGAAACTATTTACTTTGCTTACAATTTCACTGAAATATTCTAATAAGGAGCAAAAGAAAAATTAGCATGTGCCCTAGATAATATTGGTATACTATAGTAAAAGATAAAAGCACTATTAGTACTGGCTAAGCTTTAGTCTCTCACAGAATCATAAAAGCTATATTTCTCTTTTAAAATTGCTTTCTAGTTTTTATTTGAAGAAATATTAGCTATCAGGATGTGGTCATGATTTTCCAGTGGTTTTACACTTAAAACTACATCTTTAAACGATGACACGTAAAATTAGAAGTGATTCCTATGTGATGTTGCACAAAGTGAGCAAGGTTGTTGGTTTTATGAGGTTGGATGGGTTTTGTTGTAAAATACCATTTTTATACTGCTGTATGAAAGATATTTATTTTCCAAACACTACACCCTTAAAGAGATTTGAAATATCAATCTTGCATCTGATGGCTGAACAGGGGATATTAAATGTTTTGTGTAAAGGCTGAAAAAAAGAATTTTCAAGAAATTCCTGAATTCAGGAAACAAAAAAAAGTTCATATTTGTTTGGAGATCAACAAAAAGATCTAATGAGAAAACTATTTAGATTTTGTGTATGCTTTTTTATTTTAGATTATATTTTTATCCAAAGTTTATTTTTAAACAAATTTAATGAGTATATATGTGTGTGTGTGTGTGTGTGTATGTTTGTGTGTATATACACAAAAATGTATATATTACGTTCAGTGTTTTTTTTTGTATAACAAGCAATGGTTTCTAATCTGTTATTTCTACCAAGGGCTTGAAACACTAATAATGGAATGGATACTCATTTACCCTCATGATTCTGACAACTTCATCTTGATTATATTTTTTCCAGAAGAAAAGAATTATTTAGTTTGAACTTGTCACCAAACATTTATGCTTCAGTACATTGGCAACATATTATAATACAGTTTTAATTAACAAAATCCTAACCTGCTATTGAGAAAAAATGCTGGTTTGTTTCTGAGAAGTTCTCAGATTGTTAGTATAACCCAATGAAACAAATTCCTCATGGAAAACAAAGAATGGCTCTTTCCCTTAACCTAATGAAAGATTGAAATGATATATTCAAAAATATCTACAATGTGTTATTTGCAAGAGTGAATTAGGATTTTATTTTATATATCTAAGTAGGCATTGACTTAATCTAGTGGTTTGTCTTTTACTCCCCCAAAAAACTTCTTAAACTGTACAAGGTTATCCTGGCCTACTTGACTGGCTGTGTCATAAATCCACAAAACTGTCCTGGCCTGTTTGATGCCTCATAAATCCATAGTGTTCTCTTGCTAGGGAGCACACATTAAAGCATAAACCAATTTAGTCCAAGTTTATACACAGAAAGTTCCTGCTGGACAACAGAAGTATGGAAAGGGCAAGGCATATAAATGACATGAAAATAAGCAGAGGTCATAGAGTCCAGATAACAGTCACAGCTAAGTTTGAAGCATCAAGTAGGAAATTATTTCATCTCTAGCAATATAGACAGAATCTTAAATCTCATAAATTGCTTCAGAATCTACCTAAGTATAGTTGAGGCTAGTTTATACTAATTACAATGAATCTGTAAAGCCTGTGCAGCTTCACATCCCTTTCTTTGCTTTTTATCCTCTCTGGTGTTACTTAGAAATTGAATAGCTGTGTTTTAAATGCAGAACCCAAGTGTCTCTGGTTGAAATCTAGGTTGGCTTGGTCAGATTCGGACTCCACAAATGCTTGGGTTTGGCTCCTCTAATTCCGAGGTTACTGATTAAATTTTTCCTTAGCCTTCATCTGAGAAAAGTCTTGCTAACTGGGCCTGGATTGGGATACTTACAGTTCTTGATTTTTCTTGAACATAGTTTCCTGCATGCTCATAGCTGTGCAAGCTGCCTATGTTTGTTCTTTTAGCACTTCCTTGATTGACTAGGTAATTATGCAATTCATGGAAGTTCTGCAGAGAAGAATGAATGAAGCATTTTTTCTGAAGAAAAAAATGAATGAGGCTTAGAATGCTACATTGACGAACTTACTGTAAAGAGGTCACCATTTTTTCCTCCCATTGCTTGTTAAATTATAATTGCATCGGTACATTTATTCTAGTTGGTTAATAAATGAATAAGGTCACTTATAATATTAAAGGCTGGTAAATGAATCAGATTGATGTATGTATGAATGAATACATATAAGAAATCTATCTTACCTTGACATATATATATGTATATGTGTGTATATACACACACACACATAACACACACATGCATATATATATATAATAATATAAAATTCCTTCCTTCTTTCCTGATTTTACTTTTCTAGCTCCTTCCACAGATACAGAAGATTGTAGTTCAGCATGTTGAGAATCCAACAATAATTTTAGCATGTTGTGTAAGTCAAGGCATCACAAAAATAATATTCTTTGGAGCAAAGCATAAGTATAAGCATAGCAATTGTGATTCATTAAGTTCTTTTATGATGAAATGAAAACCATTATTTACAATGCAAATTCTAATGCTGTCAAATTATTATTATATTCTCCTGTTTTTCATGTTCTCCCATCTTCTTAGATCTATTTTTAGCTAGGTCTAAGTAATATCTAATAATATAACATGCAATTTCCAAGATGATAGCAACTTGTCCATTCAAGATGAACTTGTTTGTACATTTTAGCATGGATGCTTTTAATAAAAAGCTTTCCATTTTAATTTTTTTAATCTCAAGAATTTCTTATCCAGCATGCTTCTATGTTTCATTATTCCAATTTCTTGATTAGTGTATTTTTAAATATTTTTTTTATTTTTTTATTTCTGTAATAAAATGGTACAAAGAAAATGGCAGGAAGTCATAGAATGGATTCCACTTGATAAAAAGCATCCAGGAAAGAGATCTAAAACAAGATGGAGCAATGACATCAGCAAGTATTGTGGGCCCAATTGGCAAAAGAAAGCTCAGGACCGTATTGTTTGGAAACATGCAGAAAAGGTCTTCATCCTACAATGGATAGAAAATAGCTAAAATGAGGATGAGGTTGACTCCTACAATGGTTAACAAGATGCAAGATTAATACTAGTTTGTCAGTTGTGATGATCAGAAGGCAATACAACAGCCAGAATAGGAAAACAGATAGCTTTTAATTGAAAAGGGAAAACTATCTTTTCTGAATGGGATTTTTACCAATTATACCTGGATGAGGCAACTTAGATTCTTCTTAACAGTGAGCTTTCTACTGTAGGGGTGACATTTTAAAAAAATGATAGCATTTTGTATTATTTTACCTACCATGAATGGCACCTGCAAAAAATGGATATTTTTGGTCCCTGCATATCTCTCTGAAGCAAAGCAAAGCAATGCAAACACTTGCTTTTGTCACAGAAGTAAAGGTATTGTTTCAAATAGATGCTTTGCTCAATTCTTAGTCAACAAAAACATCCCACAAATTACACAGTGCTGATGTAGTCTAATATTGTAGTGCCAAAAAAATTACCTGTGGTCTAAACTCAAATGTAAATAAGACAGTTCTGATTTCTTAATTACATATCTTAAGCCAGCAGACAATGTATAAAATCTGGGCCATGGGGAAGGATATTGCTGAATAGTAGATCAAGGGCAACTTGGAGGTTTTTTTTCTAGTCCATTTTCAATTAATTCTATTAAAAAAATGTCTTGGAAACATTAGAAGGGCCTAATGGGAGGGAACCTTCTTTGGAGAGAGGAATGTAGAAAACAGTCAAGGGGGAATTTCTTTCTTTCCATATAATTAATACATGTGTTAAACAAAACATTGTAATCTTAAATTTAAATTTAAAATTAAACTAAAATTTCAGGGGCATCAAGCAAACTAAAAACAAACTGTTACGTGGATTAGACTGTATTTGCATTACATTGCTTTGCAGAAAGTGAGACCTTTGTCTTTAATGTTTGTGCAAAAATTCTTCACTGGAAGGGGAATTTAAACATAACTGAATTTAATTCTTAGCATAGTATCAGGTCATTCCTCTACCTTCCAGTTATTGAATCAGCTACTGAGTCATTTTCCTCATTGGGGAAATGCACGGAACTTTTCTGACTGAATAATCTTTATTTCAGGGGGGGGAGGTGAAATGTCACCCAGTTTTTATTCACTCATCAAGAGTTGTTGAAAGAAATTGAAAATGATATGGTTAGTATCAAAATGCCATTCTGCCTGCCTGCCTGCCTGCCTACCTGCCTACCTTCCTGTCTGTATTAAATGTATATGACCGCCCATCTCAAGTACATGACTCTGAGCAGCTAATAATTATGTGTGCTCCTGTGATAGGGATACCAAAAGATCCTTCTAATAACAACAACACCACAATCGATGTAAAAATGCTTTCAATGAATGTTCCATCTTGCACTGCACATCTTGACTGATGGCAACATTGCATCTCATGCAGGGACTGAGGATTTTTCAACCCTTCTGCATTTCTTAAGGCTTTTCACCAGAAAACTTGAGAAAAGGGGCATCCATGGGGGAGAGGTGTTAGAAACGTCAAGGTGGCAGCCACAATCGCATCTTCAAAGATGCATCCCTATTTGTAATATGGGATGGAGCTTTGATATAATATAGGAAAGGCTAGGACTAGACTCAAGAGACGTGCAATATCAGTTTTTGAAAAGGCAGTTTTATCTACTAATCAAAAAACGTGCTGTACCATTTTATAACATTTTGTTGTAGTTCAATAGTTCTCTGGGAATCTACAGAATTTTAAGGATGGAGATTGTTCATTTGTTCTGCATTTTCTTTGATGTTATTACATTTTCCTATTTTTGCAGTTTTCTATTTTTGTTTTTAATTTTTACCCTTACTTAAGTATGTTTGGGCTTTTAAATTTATATCAGATATCTTTTTTCTTTTTTACTAACTGATGGAAATATGGTGAATGCAGATAGATAGATAGATAGATAGACAGACAGACAGACAGACAGACAGACAGGCAGGCAGGCAGGCAGGCAGGCAGGCAGGCAGGCAGGCAGGCAGGCAGGCAGGCAGGCAGACAGGCAGGCAGGCAGACAGACAGACAGACAGGTTTTAGACTGACAGACAGGTAGATGTTAGAGTGACAGACAGATGATAGAAAGATAAACATCATTTTGTAGAGCAGGAGAATCCTTAAATATTCCTCCAAGAGGAAATAGAATCTTATCAAACTGTGCAATATAAAACATTTACAAGAATCCCATATTTTTTCCAAGAGAAAGACTTTTATTAGGAATGAATCAATATAAATAAAAATTCAAAATATGCTAGATGCTTAGAGTAGTAATTTGATGAAGAGTTGCTAAAAATTGTGTTGTAACAAGAAATAGATAGTCTAGAATAAAGTATATGTTTACCTGTGTCAATGTATAATATATACATTTGTATGTATGGCTGGTTGTGCTGCATTTATGAAATCTTACAAATCTTATCAATGTTTATTGGATATATTAGACAGATATTTTGAGCATTGTTTCTACTTTTATTGTAGATCGTAAAATTATGGCTAGAGATTTTAATTTAGTTTTGGATCTGTTATTAAAATACTAAATCACCTAATTTTTTCACATAGAATATACTGCAAGCTTAAAGGTCTTAAATTAATTTGGTTGCTATATGAAGACCTTCATAACTTGGAAATGCTTTTCTTCCTGTTTTGCACCATCTCTGTTCTTGACTATATTATATTCTGTTATTTTAATCTTTAGCTAAACAAATTAATATATGAAATACAGGAAAAATGGCTAAAATTAGATCATGCTCCAGTACTATTTTTAATAATGACAATACAATTTCATCTCATTCTTTTTCTAGCTTGCATTTAGAGGATCTTTATTAAAGGATCTAACTTATGCAATATAAGTTTAATGATTGTTATAAATAGCTATTCTACACATACATTAGTTATTTGGGACATGTTTAAGGGAAATATCTATGTAAGAATAATAAAATATTAAAAAGAAAAGAAAAAAAGCCTAATAGCACTGTGTGGCACTACTGATGGCCAGTTACCCAAAGTGCTGAACACCCTCTGGATGCCATGGAGATAAGTTTGCTTCTTTGGTCATTTGGCATCTCTTTTGTCAATCACATGAGCAACTATACAGTCCAGCAGCAGATAGGGGTTGCACCAAATAACAGAGAAAATGCAGGAAATATATATATACTGGTAGGTTACAATAACAATAGCAATAGCACTTAAACTTATATACCACTTCATAGTGCTTTACAGCACTTTCTAAGTAGTTTACAGAGTCACCATATTGTCCCCAACAATCTGGATTCTTATGTTACTGACCTCAGAAAGGTTGGAAGACTGAGTCAACCTTGAGTTGGTCAGGATTGAATTCCAGGCTGTGGGCAAAGTTAGCTTGCAGTACTGCATTCTAATCACTGTGCCACTATGGTCCACATTCTACAAGCAGCCCCCCACACCCTTACCTGGTTCTCCTACCACTTTAATATCAATGACAAATACTTATGTGGAAGACCAAAGCAAAGATGATAGGACACAGTTATATGAATATGAAGAGCAACAAACTGAACCCTTTTGCTGTATTCAGTTGTGTGAAATGGTGTTCATTGATCCAAAAAGCAGACTCTACACCTATGGGAAAACAGGAAAAATATGGAACCTTTGAACATTCATGCCAGACAATCCATAGGTAGATATATTGCTTTTATGAGTATTAATAAGGACCTTGATTTCCCTTAAGCACTTGAAAGAGATTATTCATTCACTGAATCATATAAACCAAAGAGGTTGGGAGTGAAGTTAAAGACATTAAGTTACTAACCTCTTAGTGGAAAAAATTACAAAGGTTTAATGTTATCTCTTCCATTAAGAACGTTCAGAATAAAATATATGTAATTCTGACTTAATAAATCAATAATCTTTTTTTTAAATTTTACACTTGATTGTATATTACTGAGTCAAATATAACTGAGGTTTTAATTAATCACTTTAATATAAAATTTAGCTAAGGTCACACAAAGCATGCTACCTATGTATCTGTGCTTTTATCTCTCTAAAGTTCCATTATATCTATTGAAACAGGAAAACCCTTGGTATGGAATGCTTACCATGCTGAGTGGTATTATAATAAACTCTTCCAATCCTCTTGGAGATCTATTGTTGTTGTTAGTTGCGAAGTCGTGTCCGACCCATCGCGACCTTCAGGCCTTCCTGTCCTCTACCATCTTCTGGAGTCCATTTAAGCTCATGCCTACTGCTTCAGTGACTCCATCCAGCCACTTCATTCTCTGTTGTCCCCTTCTTCTATTGCCCTCAATCTTTCCCAGCATTAGGCTCTTCTCCAGTGAGTCCTTCCTTCTTGTTAGATGGCCAAAGTATTTGAGTTTCAACTTCAGGATCTGGCCTTCTAAAGAGCAGTCAGGGTTGATCTTCTCTAGGACTGACTGGTTTGATCGCTTTGCAGTCCAGGGGACTCACAGGAGTCTTCTCCAGCACCATAGTTCAAAGGCCTCAATTCTTTTGCACTCAGCCTTTCTTATGGTCCAACTTTCACAGCCATACATTGCAACTGGAAAAACCATGGCCTTGACTATATGTAGTTTTGTTGGCAGTGTGATGTCTCTGCTTTTTAGTATGCTGTCTAGATTTGCCATAGCTTTCCTCCCCAGGAGCAAGCGTCTTTTAATTTCTTGGGTGCAGTCCCCATCTGCGGTGATCCTGGAGCCCAGGAAGATAAAATCTGTCACTACCTCCATTTCTTCCCCATCTATTTGCCAGGAATTGAGAGGACCGGATGCCATGATCTTGGTTTTCTTAATGTTGAGTTTCAAGCCAACTTTTGCACTCTCCTTCTTCACCCGCATGAAGAGGCTCTTTAGTTCCTCTTCAATTTCTGCTATTAGAGTGGTATCATCTGCATACCTTAGGTTGTTGATATTTCTCCCCGCAATCTTAATTCCAGCTTTTGATTCATCTAGCCCTGCCTTTCTCATGATGTGCTCTGCATATAAGTTAAATAGGCAGGGTGACAGAATACAGCCTTACCGGACTCCTTTCCCAATTTTGAACCAATAAGTGGAGATCTATAGTGATATCTTTTTAAATATTTTTTTCCTTCAGGGAGGCTAATATAACTCTGATTTTGAAGGCTCATAAAGATTGTGACTGAGCAAGCAGCTGGCTGATTTCCTTGTTAAATGTTGACACAAAATTATTGACAGACTTTCTGCCATGTAGATTAGAGATGATATTACCTTTGATTTTCTATCCAGCACTGTCCAGTTTTCCAAAAGGTCACCATACATCTCATAATATTAAATTGCTCATTAACATTCTAGACTTTAGACTAGAAATCAGGAGACCATGAGCTCTTATCCTGACCACTTTGTTCATTAGTATGTGTGTGTGCGTGTGCATCCACTCATCCAAGCCAGAAGTGGCCATACAACAACTATTGATGGAAGTATAGTCACAGATCAAAATGTGTATAATTATACATTTATGTATTTATATACATATATAATCATAGACATGACTTGACTCTGTGTGTGTGTGTGTGTGTGTGTGTGTACTCATAATGTGTATACATATGTGTGTTTGTGTATACTCAAAGATAAAAATGGAAATAAATAGATAAGTAGGTACGTCCCCCAAGCCCTTGGACTTGGCAAGTAGAGTGGAGAGTAGAACAAAGACTTTTCTGGACATACCAAAAAATTGTTTGACTGTCACCCTCATTTTGTTGGAAAGCTAAGAATACAGATGAAGATAAATGTATCCATATTGCCCCATTTTGATTTAATATCTTTAAGTTTGTTAACATAGTATTATAAAGACCAATGGGACCTAGCTATATAAATGCACTTTTTAACTATATAATAAAGACATGGAACTGAATATATACATATGAATAATTATATATTTATAAATCATAATGTTTGCAGAAAAGAACTTTTTTTCCAATATCAGAGAGATAGCATTACCCCACATTTAAAGTCTTGGATTGATGTTATGTGCTAGCTTTCAGTCTAGGAATTAGTTCTGTCAATGTATTAGAAAAACTGATCAATATTATTTCATGTAGCCTGGGATTAATGATTTATTTAAAAATTAGGCTGAAGAATTTCCTATGTGTAAGATGGTTGTGTGTTTTTCCTTTCCTTTCCTTTCCTTTCCTTTCCTTTCCTTTCCTTTCCTTTCCTTTCCTTTCCTTTCCTTTCCTTTTCCTTTTCCTTTTCCTTTTCCTTTTCCTTTCCCCTTCCCCTTCCCCTTCCCCTTCCCCTCCCCCTTTTCCTTTCCATTTCCTTTTTATAATTTATAGCTGAAATAATTCCCACCACTACCTCTGTTCACTTCTATGAATGATCTCTGGAGGTACAGTTATCCAACTATGAACTATTATTTTCATACGGATTTTGGCATTCAGACCCTTTATAAGAGTAGACAATATCTGGAAACATTTGAGAGTTGACAGGATGCAGTAGTCAACATCTGAGAGATAAGACTTAAAAATTCTGCATCCTAGGCCTTAATCAGTGAACGGCCAACTCATTCTCTTTGAACCATATGCAAGATGAGACTTCCAATATATATAGCTCAGTTGATGATGGCTGCATTGGGAGGATAAACTAATCCCTGACATAGGTATGTTAAATCTATGGGAAGCTTAACATATCCAACTCACACAAACCTTAATGAAAAGTGATAGAAAAAGTGGGCTCCAGATTTCCAGTGCATCATTGCCAGGTTCTTTGTGCCTTTTCAGCAAGGCTCTGTAAAATAAGTACATTCATCCCATTCATCTCAATTCTTTAGCCAAACTCTCCAGAAACAGATAGAAAACAATGGAAATCTGGTACAATATTTCACAATGCCTATAGTTTTGTTACATACCACCTTCTAGAAATCCTTAAGTTGTAAATGAAAATGCACCTTCCTTTGTTTTGGAATATTGGAATCTGGACAATTTATGCAAATAGAAAATGTTTCATTGCTTTTTATAGGGTTACATAACTCTACTGGATTGTGTATATGGGAATAACCAGTGAAAATCCAAATGCTCTTGGATTACTTGTCTATGGAGATTCTCAGTCATCCAGGTCATGGTTGTCTCAAAGATGCTTTTTTCAAAAGGCAACTGGACTTTGTTTTTCTTTGAAGATGTTTTGCTTCTCATCCAAGAAGCTTTTTCACTTCTGACTGAATGGTGGAGGATGGAAGGATTTAATTTCCTTGCAGTCATCTGGTTGTTAGTACTCTGTCTGAGAGTCATTGAGGGCACTTGGAGGTTGGATTGGATTACTTTAATTTAGGATTACTTTAAAGGCAAACTTTTAAAGTAATCTTGGATTACTTTAATTTAGCTTAATATATTTATGTAAAACTTGGTTTTCCTATATGTAAGTATATATATATTTATTTATTTATTTATTTATTTATTTATTTATTTATTTATTTATTTATTTATTATAATTTATTATAATTATTATTACTGATACTTTTTATCAGTGAGGATTTATACTTTCCCTGGATAGTTTTAAAATATCCAAAATATTTCAAAATGTCATTGTCAGTATACTTCCTAAAAAGACAACTCCTCAGCCATCTTCTAAAGCTACAGCTAGATTTGGTGGTTGGTTTTCATGGGAAATAATCATATTCCTACATAGTCCTCTAATAAGGTATGAAAACACAGCTCACTGACTCAGCCATGAAGTCTAGAATCAATCATGATTAGGTAACAACCTAGAAAGAAGTCATTAGGATATGTGCTTACTTGGAACTCCTAGCCAGGAACTTGAATGGCCTCTTTCAGGTAGATACTTTGAAGTCCCCTACTTATCTCTGCTTGAAGATCTTGCAAGGATGAGAAGGGTGCAAGATGGAAGAGGTGTCATGAAAAAGAGAACACGTAACTTATATGACACCCCTTTTCCAGCTGTGCTGTAATGTAGGTAATATCATTATTCTTTTATTGGAGTAAAAATAACAGAATTTGAGGCTTAGAATCTATTTCCTAGTATTTGTATTGACACTTGCTATTAGCTATACTCTACATTATTTCATTATTTTATTTTCTCAGAGCACTCATGATTCTTACTGTCAAGTTTTCATTTAATAATAAGCAAAATCTACTGCTCATTAACTTAGTCTCATGACTTTTCTTGTATGGGTCTTAGCTCCCCCTTTTCAATAAACAAATGCTGCAAAAGTAAACCTCACATAAAAGCTTCTGTAACTGTTAACTGTGTGGCTTAATAATGACCCCCCCAAAAAAATGGAGGTTAAGAAGAGAAAGGTTTTAACCCTTTAGCCTGACAGTATATATTAAGATATGTATAGATGATAGATAGATGATAGATAGATAGATAGATAGATAGATAGATAGATAGATAGATAGATAGATAGATAGATAGATAGATAGATAGATAGATAGATAGATAGATAGATAGATAGATAGATAGATAGATAGATATAAGGCAATAACTAGGAAACAGCAATTTTCTAATACATTATCTGAGTAGTCTGACACATCTGTTTGGCAATTTACAAATAACATACATTAAAAACATTTCAAGCATGTTTCTTTTTTATTTTTTTTAAGCTACTGTTTCTCAAAAACAAGAGGCTGAAGCCTTCGACACAACCGCAAACTGTAACCCAGTGAGCATATGAATCTTTACCATCCAAATTTCCACTGGAAGATTCAATCATCTGAAACATTTTTTTTTTAATGAATGTTTGTTCAGGGCTAAAACCACTTGTGTTAAATCTCACCACCCCCTATGATTACTGTGAATTCTGCAGAAACCTTATTCCTGAACAGTTGATCAAGAAACTGAGTTTTCTGAGTTTCTGACTATGCAAAATGATTTTCAGAGTTTGTGGGGCGTACCTGTCTTTGTTTTTCCTTCCCATCCTACACAAACTCTCTCTCATAAATTCCATCACTTCGCTTTCTGATAGCAGAGTATTTGCAGTCACCAAATACAAAGCCTATCATTGTATTTACTTACAGGTTGTCTGATTTTCAACTTCTGGCTTATTACAGTCCCAACTCTGATGCACAATCTTGTTAGTGAAAGATATTCCATGCAAGGGACATAATATAATGTCCGCAATAATATCAAGAGAAACATGTAAAAAAACAACAGGAATAACCATGGGGCAGCAGGGACACAGAGACAGGCAAGATGTTGCTTTAGCTATTTGTTTGCATTTCTTTCCATACAAGTGTTATTTCATACTCATTACATCATAACATCGAATATTCACCTGTAAATACAACAATCTGAATACAGGTTCTTCTTGACTTACGACTACAATGGAGCTCAAAATTTCTGTTGTTAAGTGAGACATTTGTTAAGTGAGTTTTGCCCCATTTTACAACCTTCCTTGCCACAGTTGTTAAGTGAATCACTGCAGTTCATAAGTTAGTAACCTGGTTGTTAAGTGAATCTGGCTTCCCCATTGACTTTGCTTGTCAGAAGGTTGCAAAAAGCTGATCACATGACCTTGGGACACAGCAATGATCATAAATATGAAACAGTTGCCAAGCATCTGAATTTTGATCACGTGATCATGGAGATGCTTCAAAAGTCATAACTGTGAAAAACGGTCATAAGTCACTTTTTCAGTGCCATTGTAACTTTGAACGAACACTGAATGAACTGTTGCAAGTCAAGGACTACCTGTAGATTGTTTACATTTTGCAGGGGTGTTACATATGAGTTTCTTTCTGAGTGTGCCTGTATGTAGTAATAATTAAAGACATCAGAGAAGCACTGTACACTTAATTTACCTACTTTTTCAGTTACATTTTTAGAAGAAAAACAAATAGTCTAATCTAATGCAAAAAAAAATGTGGGAGAGATTAAAAAATGTCCCTAGGCTGAATCCATTTTTTCAGCATTTTCAGAAAGCATCGACATCTTTATTATGAAGGAAGACTCTGAAGTATATTAAAGAATAGATAAAAAAAATACTATTGTTGTCTATGCATCAAATGGCTGAAGTGAAATGGCTATAAATGGCTGTCAGAAGTATCATAATACTTTTAAAGATGCACTAATGCTACTAAGGAAGTAATGGCATATTTGAAATGATTTCTTCCCCCAAATTTTTATCCTGTTTGTTGAAATAAGGTGCAGGATTCCCCCCCTCTTCTTTGTATGATTTCATTTTGAAAAGCTTGCCTGTAAGCAACACAACTGTTACATACTGTTCTTAGGATCTTTTGATGTCCAACATTTTTTTTTTAAATGTTTCTTTGGTGCCTTCACAAATCCTTAACCAATTATTACTGACAATTTATAATGCATAAAACCGGATGCCTTAATACCTTTCTGTATTTCTTAATGCCTCTTATTTAAAAAAAAATAACATCCAACTTTTCAAACTGCCAGAGAAAACACCCAGATAATGCTTTGTGAATATGAAACTCATCAGGTTTTCTATGCTTTTTCAGATTACCAAGTCAGTTGAAGTAATTATCTAATTGCAGGGAGAAATGCTTTAAAAACAATACCTCCAAGGGCTGCAGAAATTGTAGCAGTGACAGGCTGAAGAACTATACTTTTGTTTGGATTCAAAACCTCCTAGGTTTAGAATAAGGAATGAGATAAAACCATCTATGTTATCCTGTCTATGAGTATCTGCAGTAGGTTGCTGCTTTCATCAGAATGATAAGAGCAATATTGAGGTGTCATGCTGAAAGATCTTCCTCTTTCATTTATGTATTTGACATTAGGATGTCTACACAAAGTGGGCAGGACTTGTGTTGCAATGTTCTAAGGCTGCTTTGCCAATTTGCTTTTTCTTCATTCCCCCCCACCCCATGGATGTGAGTGATCTTACCCACTAGAAAACTTTGCCTAAAGTTTGGCAATGGAGCAGTCTGGATCTCCAAACCATAACTTGTACTGATGATTATTTCCACCGTCTGATAGCTCCCATGCTATTTATTTGCATTAGCCTCTCTGAAATATACAGCAAAGTGGGAGAATGTGGTGCCCTTCAGTTATTTTAGTCTTGACTTTCCACCTAGCTGCACGTGGAACTGCCAATGGAGCCACAAAGCCAATGAAGTTTTGAAGAAGAGATGGACTATCCATTTGTTTTTATACAATCAGAAAAAAATATCTATAACAAAGAGTAGACATTGCACTATTTTGCTAAATGAGATCAGTCATCATGTATACATTAAATATGTTTGGTTTCAATCTTTCTTAGATGGTTTGCATTAAGCTTACAAAGGCTTATAAAGCCAAACTTTGAAATACCACAAAGGAAATGTTCAGGCAGCTCTTATGTTGTGGCCATGTTTACTTCTTGCTTATTAGCATTAATACTTTATGGCCGACTAGCCTTTTCCTCAAAAAAAGAAGAAGAATGGTTGGCTAGGTTTCTGTTGCGAAGCGTAACTTCTCATTAAAATTTATTTGTATTCTTTCTCCATTATATCAGCATGGGAAAGTATATGAATAGGCAAGCATGGTGTGAAACATATATAGATACAAATAGAGGCAGATATACAGATACATGTTTGTGTATTTAACATTTTGTTTGTTTGTTTGTGTGTGTGTGTGTGTATACACATATATGATCAAGTATTGTATGAGATTAATTGAATGCTATGCCAAAAAGGGAGATGATCTAAGAGACCCTTGAAAATATTTCCGAGAAGCCCAGTATGCTAGAAAGGTCTATGATGTGAGATGTGCATTATTGCATTATGTGAATAATAGGTTTCTAGTTTCATCACAAAAGGCAGACTACAAAAATAATCCCCCTTTTCACTTTTCCGGATTATTGAATCAGCTGGAGAAAATTTTTACTTTAAACCTTTCAGCAATTCTCTAGCCCCTTTTTAAAAAATCTTTTTGAAAGGGTCTGCAACTGACATCAAAATGTTCAGCTCACCTGATTTAAAATCTCTTTTCAATATATCTGTGTAAATGTAATGCGAAGGCCAGTTAAACAGCCCTTCCCTGCTGTTATTGGAGAAGGTTGGTGATCCACTTGCTATTGATTTGAACAGACTTCACTGGGAGAGCAGGATTGATTCTCTAATTTGAAACAGAACCAAAAACCTGTTAACATTAATAGGATTTCTTCTCATTATAAATATGATTGAAACATAATGTATTAAATCAGTCTATATATGATATAATAATTGAAGGGCCCCACACCCTGGAAAATCATAGCTTTCCCATTTCTCTCCTTTGAAGGCTGTTCAGCCCATTGATTGAATTGCTTTGAATGTCTGTATGTATTTCCTAATCATAAACTATCTCCTACCTTGTTTCTTATATGTCCCACCATTTTAAAAAAAAAAAAACAAGGGAGGGCTCATTCATTCAAAGATGGAAGGGAATGGCAGAACCCATATGTTGTTGTTTTGTGGAAAGATGAACTTACCACCTGGAGTAAGGAAACATTTTTTCCCCTCCTGGGATCCAGAGCTTTGGTGTTATCTGGGAAAATGGCTAAATCCCATTTTCTTACCTAGAGAGTTTGTTCTATAAAAAAAGAACTGCAAATATGTGCACAGATGTGTCAAGAAAGGTGTTAAGACAGGAAGACAAAAGAGATTCAGGAAAGAGAAACTTCCAACTCAAAAGTAAGCACCTCAGCCTGTGGTGGGATTCAGCCAGTTTGCATCAGTTCAGCAGAACCAGAAGCTATTTTTTGGTTGCCCAGGCCCAGAATGGACTTCCGGAAGCAGCATCCCCACAAAGAACTGGTTGCTCGCATATTTGAATCCCACCACTGACCTCAGCACTAGTTTTCAGACAAGAGGAAACCCAAACAAGCCTACAAATGAAACTAAGTCCACTGTGTGTACCTGCTCAGGTACAGAGCATTACAAACCAGTTCCAGAAACAGAGGTCTGTGAGTATTGGAGAGAAGGGGGAGGAAAAAAAACAATTCGCAGGTCTGTGTAAAGGAGTGAAAATGGCTTTTCACATGCAAATGGCTGAGACTGGCTACAAGAAATAGTTAAGAAACTTAGTGTTACAAATGTCTACGGAGATTCTCAGTCATGCAGATCATGGTTGTCCCAAAGTGCTTTTTTAAAGGCAACTGGACTTTGTTTGTTTTTTCTTTGAAGACATTCGCCTATGTTCTAGAAATAGAACATAGAGCTAGAAATTGATAAGATTAAATAATAGAAATAGTTGTAAACTTATAAAGAAAAGAGTAGAATAAGATAGGAAAATAGAAATGAATATAGAATTAACATTAAGTTTGGAAATAAGGAATAGGAGTTTAATTTTGTACAATAAAAGAAATTTTGTGTGGAAAAACTGAGTGCAGTTTTTGTTAGGGTTTTTCTTAATATGGTACAGAACACAAACGTTTCTTCAGTTTCATCATAGTTTGGAAATGGGTCGATGTAGTTTCCTCCTAACCCAAGTTACTTTTTGTGTTCAAACCAATCTGAAGAGACAGATAGGGTCCGGCAGAGAAATTATCTTGCATTTTTTCTTCATTTGATTAAAATTAAACAATCCAAGTTTATAGAAGAGAATTTGTTCATTAAAATAAAAAAGTAATCTTAGAGAATTCTTCTGTGTGACATGGGGGGCAATAATCACGTCAAGGATTATTATTTATAGCATGTTTTCCAACAAAATGCACAAATGTAAATCACCAACAAAGTAGCATTTGACAATTAGATAAGATTCTTTTTTGTTTTGCATAGCAGTGGCCTAAAGATAAATATTAAAACTTGAAATTTGGGTCTTCCTCTTAGAAAGAGCTACTGAAGAGTCCCAAAGCACATGGAATTATGACAAAACTGGGTAAAGTCTAAGACAGTATGAATAGTACTGTTACAGATTTAGATTCAAGGAGAAAGTATTGAAGAGGAGAACCTGTCAATACATGCAAAACACTTACTGAATCTATTGTATTTCTTATTACAATAACCAAGACAGTGTGCTATTTACCAGAATCCCCAAATCCCTGATAGAGTGCCACTGAGTAACCCTGAACACCGATGAATCAGGGATAGAAAGAAGAGAAGAATATTGGAATAAAAACTAAGAATTTGGTTTATCCGTGTTGAGATGATGTGCATTCATCCATATTTAGATGTCAGATAGACAACCAAAGATGGTCTTCCATTTATTTAGCTGTGAGATGGCCAAATATTAACCATAAGAGCCTAGCCTTTCATTATATAATAATCTCCGCCAAAGTCTATAGCCTGTTTGCTTTCCCAAACTTCAGTAAATTCCAAGAGAAGCTATTACGAATAAATTCCTGCCATTGAACTTTTTCAATAGAGATGTTATTGTCATCAGGGAAATAAAAGTTCTGCCCTTCAGAGCTTGCTGAGAACCTGTTTGGTTAGAGTGATTTGGAGTAATTGTGGAGCCAGTTGCTCTCTGTGAAATTGGGTAGAAAATTTTGAAAGGCCATTTTTGTTCTATCCTGGGGGGTGGACGTGAGGGTGGGAGAATGTATGCTGCAATGAAGGGTTAACTTCATATATCTATACATATGTTTTGAAACTACTGAAGTTCAACCTTTGAACTTTCAAATTGGGATAATGGGATAAATTTATAATGCATCAGTAATCACTGCATTTTCTTGTGAAGATGATGGAATTTGACCATATTGACATATTTGATCATTATATCCTATCAGTGGCTGGAAAGGGCTGGGTTAAAAGGCAGCACTGGGACGCTGATCATAGCAGCACAAGGATGTGCACTAAACACCAGATCCATAGAAGCAGTGGTCTACCATATTAAATAGGACTCGAAGTATACAGAGAGGCCTCAGAGATAGTCTAACATATAGTG
Organism: Azemiops feae; assembly: GCA_023970755.1. Classification (NCBI taxonomy): domain Eukaryota; kingdom Metazoa; phylum Chordata; class Lepidosauria; order Squamata; family Viperidae; genus Azemiops; species Azemiops feae. The sequence goes on along the minus strand of JALGBA010003847.1, from coordinate 415,348 downwards.
GCAGTGTGTAAGATGCAGATAGGAACAGCATACACTGAATGGCCCAACCAAATAGTTGGCATTGTGCACAAGATCGTATGCAGTGTATGAGCTAAGTAGTCTTCCCAGGTTCAGATGGGAGATTCCACAGAAGGTCATGAAGAACAACAGGGCTAAAATGAAGTGAGACTTCCAGATCCAGATGGACAGGCAAGTACCAGTCAATCAATCAGAAATTGTGCTAATAAACAAGGACCATGGGACAGTAGTGGTGATAAATGCAGTGATGCCAAATGACAGCAACATCAGAAACAAGTATGAGAAGAGTACCAGGGCTTGAAGGAGGAACTAGAGAGGATGTGGAAAGTAAAGAGCAAAGTGATCCGAGTGGTTGTGGGAGCACTTGGGGCTGTGACTCCTAAGAGTGACTCCAACAGATCCTAGGATCAACATCAGAGCTCTCTGTCCAAAGAGTGAAGTGCTAGGAACAGCTAAGATACTGTGCAGAACAACTACTAGTTGTAAGCTTATTATTATATTTATTGTATCTATTTTTGTTCTTTCAGATTTTCACTGGCCATTGACCAAATAAATATAATTGATTGATTGATTGATACAAAAACCTCAAACTCCCAGGCCTCTGACAGATGAACAGTAATTAAAGAGGAGCCTAGAACTGTCTATACTAAATTGAAAACACTTGTTTTGGTTCCAGAAAGAAAGACTCTTGTAACTGATATGTTGGTAGTTGAATCTGGGGCCTTCTACATACAGTATAAAGCATATATTATAGCTCCGATTTATTTATTTATTCAATTTATATAGCTGCCCATCTCCCTTTTACATGATTCTAGGCAGCTTTACAGTCTCTTAGTATTTTCTACATATCTATTACTGTAGTAATTTGGTCAACAATTCCTTTACCTATAAAATAAATATAGAGAATATTGATGAATCTGTGAATATTTCTTTTACCTCTGAGTCTTTATGAAAAGCAATAAAGACAGGCTTGATTTATTCTTAAGGGACTGAAAATGCAACTGGCTACATATTTTTCTCCCTTAGAATATTTGTCCTAGAATCACATTGTATCCATACAGGAAAGCCAATTGGGCAGTGACTTAGAATGTCATTGACTGCTCCATTCTAAGCTTTCTTCATTCTTCCTTCTTCCTTTCCAGTCATTTAACCCAGAGCAGAGATATTTTAAGTGTTTGGGAAAAAATGACAAAATCTGCTTGCTATAACTTGTTAAAAAGGGATGGATATTTATTTTGTGATGTAATTGATGTTACTGCAGAACTGAATGTACTGAATGCCATGTGCTCTTGTGTAATTGGCATCATGAGCTACTGAAGTTCAGAGATTTGACAGTCATTTGCTCAACACCTTGGGTTTTATTAAGGAATTGAATGTGTGTGTGTGTGTGTGTGTGTGTGTCAGCTGTTCACCTAATTTCCTAGAATTCATTGTTTTCTTTTGTTTATTTGACACTATGTTTGTCCAGAGATGGATAGATAATGATATAAATATTTGCTAGCAGAGTCAGTAACCTTATTTGCACTTTCAATTCAGTCTAAAAGTCTGTCTTGTCTTAATGAGAAAGATTTATCTGCTCAGAATACATTCTGTAAACAATATTTTGAAATGTTGGTTGCTATGGAAACTGTGTTCTGCAGTTGTTTTTAAATGCTCATCTCTCTTTTATTTCTCAAGAGCTCTTCATGTGAATGTATTCAATGAATTTATCATTCAAAACATATTTGTTTTCTGATACTTCCCCGCCATATTATTTCACATGGTTGATACAATAACAGCATTGTTTCACCTGATAACACATCTCTAGAAAGATAGTAGCCACATTTCTGAAAGGATGTAGTGAAGAAACTGCTCGTCTATTAGATGTTTGTGGATTGTTGTTGTTTTAAAAAACCTGACTGCCATCTTGCTAAAAGCTTGGTTGCCTATGCTGACCTTACATATCACATATCTCAAGAGGAGCTTTAGATAGGCTTAGACTGTTTTCCCTTCTTCCCTCCCCTCCAAATGTTATTTTAGAGTCACCTTAACAGGTGCATGGGTGGCATATACATTTAATAAATAAATAAATAAATAACTTTTGTACCGAAAGTAGAACGTACAGCATTCCCAGATGTGCTCTTTAGGGGAAATTAAAAGATTTGACTGTAAGGCAGCCTTCCTCAAGATATGAGACAATTATAATTTCATTTATATCTTCCACATTCAAAACCAAGTCTTGGATACAGATTCAGCATATTTTGAGAATGTCATGTGGGAAAAAATCTGTCCTGAACTAGCTGAAATAGTCTTCATTGAAATGGAATTGTTTTGCTCCAACAAAACATTGGCAGGAATTTGTATATTTTTTATACTTCTACATGTTGTAGCTTTGAATTTTGTATATTATCATTTTACTGAATTTTTGATGATCTGATCTGAATACATAAGTTCAAACTTCCTTTATACGCCTGGTCTTGTAAGAGGTCTTTCCCAATTAATATTATGGGGATGGGAAATAAGGAGTTGCATCTTAAAATAGCCACACATAAATTAGCAGGATTAATTAATGACTATTTACAATTTCATTTATTTAAATGCATCTATTTTAAGAATAAGAGAATAACAGAATTGGAAAGGATCTTGGAGGCCTTCTAGTTCAACCCCCTGCTCAAGCAGGAAGTCCTATATCATTTCAGACAAATGGTAGTCCAATCTTTTCTTAAAAACTTCCAGTGATGGAGCACCCACAACTTCTGGAGGCAAGTTGTTTCACTGATTAATTATTCTTACCATTTATCTGATGTGGTGTATATCATGTGCCCCACCTCCAAAAGAAAAAAAGGAAGATTCTGTTAATTTGGGTAAGAATGCTTAAAGAATCTCATTCTCCAAAATAAACGTGTAGTTTTATGCAAAAGAAAAGGTTTATATGTTGAGATTCAAGATTTTTTCCCCAGAAAACATACATACTGTTGTTTGTCTTCAGATCATATACATCTTTCCAGGAAGCATGCCATTGCCAGAAAAGCTAACAAAATAATGGATTGTGTTACTTCCCCTCAAGAGTAGCAACAAATTGAACAAGTCATTTATTTATTAACTCTGTTGCAAAACTTCTGTCATTATTTAATCAGTAATAAAATGGGTTGGAGACAGAGACAGTGGTGTTCCAAAATATGCAAAGGTACCTAGCTGAATTGCTTGATAGATCACCCACCAATTGTTTTACAAAACACTACCATCAGTAGATAATGAAAAGAGTCCGGCAGTATTATGGTATCCTGCATATAACTCTATTTCAGCATCTCTAGGCAATGGGATTGATGGACTTCTATCAACCAATGAAGTAACTCTTCCTAAGTAGTGTGACAAGACAAGCAGAAGTTATCTGTCTGTCTGTCCGCCTGCCTGCCTGCCTGCCTGCCTGCCTGCCTGCCTGCCTGCCTGCCTGCCTGCCTGTCTGTCTGTCTGTCTGTCTGTCTGTCTGTCTGTCTGTCTGTCTGTCTATCTATCTATCTATCTATTTCATGTCTGAGAACCCTGTTTTTATTAACAGGTGTGTTTGTCCAATGTATAGGATTTAGATCAGACATGTCAAACTCGCAACGTCATGTGATGTCATGCGACATATTGGGACTGTTTTGCCATTGCAGGCAATGGGGTGGGCGCGGCTTCCATGTGATGCGTCCGGCCCGTGGGCCGGCAGTTTCACACCCTTGATTTAGATGAATTCACTTTATTTTATTGGTTGCATTTTTCCCATTTAGACAGTAATTGTTTGTTTGTTTGTTTGTTTGTTTTCAGAGATTGGAGTTAAGAATTCATTGGGCAGAGCTAAGGTAAGTATATTGAACTGCAAAATTTGAATGGAGTAGATTTTGGGGGGAGTTCTCCAAATTTTGGAAAAGAGATAAGTTTTGGAATTCCAAAACTCTGCAAAACCACCCACAACAGACAAACACAACAAACAACCACACACAAACATTCTAATTGATTATACACAACAATACACACACACGCAGCAACCTTACTCTGGAAAAACTGCAAAATCCAAAAGAGTGACTCCTATAACAATAACGATTCCACAACGTTCCAAAAAAAGGGGGGGGGAAATAAGGACAAGCAAACCACTTACATGCCCTACGAGGGCATCTACTTTCTCTCCCTGCAGATCCGGTCCCACAGCACCTGCACGTGAGAGGGCAAGACGAACATCAAAACTGCCCTCTACGGAAGGAATCCAGCCGGCACAAGACTTCACGCAATGCCCCGAAAAACCTCGCGCCGAACAGCTGATGAGAGCGATCCGACTTACGCGCCAAACAGCTGACAGATCCAGTCCCACAACACCTGCACGTGAGAGGGCGAGACGAACATCCAAGCTACTCTCCACTAAAAAGAATCCAGCCGGCACAAGACTCCGCGCGGCTCCCTGTTAACCTCGCGCCGAACAACTGACAGGCACGCTCCGGCTTGCGCGCCTGACAGCTGTCAAGCGCGACTTTTAAATCTTGTCGGGAGACTTTCTACTGTATACCTACTACCGTCAATGTGATTTTTTCTAAACGAGCTTCCTAAGCACGCTATGTGCACATGCCACAATGTAACCGTTTTCCAACTGTTATGTGAATTTATGCACATGCTCCCTTGCCATTTAGCCCTTTGCTCTGATGATGTTAACAGGTTGTTAACGAAAGCTCAGCAATAAAGAAGCCTTTTTCTAATATCCCAGAGTTCATTATTTTATTTAATTGACTTTAAATGTCCATACCTGGGATTCCAATATTTAAAATTATTAAAGATACATATATGTATATATATTATGTATGTGTATACATACACATCCTCCTCCTCCTACTCCTCCTCCTCCTCCTCCTCCTCCTCCTCCTCCTCCTCCTCCTCCTCCTCTCCTCCTCCTCCTCCTCCTCCTCCTCCTCCTTCTTCTTCTTCTTCTTTTCTCTTCTCTCTTCTTCTCTTCTTCTTCTTCTTCTTCTTCTTCTTCTTCTTCTTCTTCTTCTTCTTCTTCTTCTTCTTCTTCTTCTTCTTCTTCTTCTTCTTCTTCTTCTTCTTCTTCTTCTGTATAAACAGAGGCATAGAATCAAGATCACACAAAGTATTAGTACCATTTTATAAAACCCTAGTAAGACCACACCTGGAATACTGCAGCCAATTTTGGTCAGCATATCACAAAAAAGATGTTGAGAGTTTGGAAAAAAATTCAGAGAAGAGCAACTAAGATGATCAAAGGCCTAGAGACTAAGACATATAAAGAATGGCTGCAGGACTTGGGTCTGGCCAGTCTAAAGAAAAGAAATAGGGGAGACATGATAGCAGTATTTCAGTACTTGAGAGGCTGCCACAAAGAAGAGGGGGTCAAATTATTCTCCAAAGCACCAGAGGACAGGACACGAAACAATGGTTGGAAACTGAACAAAGAGAGAAGCAACCTAGAATTAAAGAGAAACTTCCTGACAGTGAGGACAATTAACCAGTGGAACAGCTTGCCTCCAGAAATCGTGGCCGTTCCATCACTGGAGATTTTTAAGAAGAGGCTAGACAGTCACTTGTCTGAGATGCTATAGGTTCTCCTGCTTGAGCAGGGGGCTGACACTAGAAGACCTCCAAGGTCCCTTCCAGCTCTATTCTATTCTATTCTATTCTATTCTATTCTATTCTATTCTATTCTATTCTATTCTATTCTATTCTATTCTATTCTATTCTATTCTATTCTATTCTATTCTATTCTACTCCAGGCAGTCACCAGGACTAAAAAATGACTTGAGGGTACCCTCCCCACCAAACAAAAAAACAAAAACAAATGCTGCTTGGCAAACATACAGAAATGTAGTACATATTTTTAATGAATTCTAGTGTCATACACCAATGCTCAATGTTCTAATGCTAGGAAAAGTCACTGGTGCTGGGAAGGTCACATCTGTTTTATTATTTCTGTTATTTGTACCACTACAAGCTACATGCCTTCGATAGCAACATCATTCTGGAAGAAATGGGAGGTCACAATATTTTTTTTTCAAGTTGGTGCTTTAAAAAAAAACACCACAACTTTCAACTAAATGCTTGTGTTGCTCTCTCACTGAGCAAGAATACAAGATGTTTTTCCAAGGCAATTCAGTCTCCGATTGATCAATATCCCACTTCCTCTTTTGAGGAAAAAAAAAATATTGTAATGCAATATTTGGAAGTAACTATCAGTCAGTGCCTCCCACCTGCTGATGATTCAATGCCAGTGACCTTTTCTGACTTTATGTTATCTCAGCACCCACATTTGGAAATATGCATTTATTGAGTTAATTTCCTCAGAAGAAATACAGTCATTTATGAAATCAAACCAAAAGATAGCGGGTGAACTTTCCGAGGGAAAAAAAAATAGAACTGGTAAATCCTGCTCCCACCAGGACATTTAATTCAGTTTTAGGTCCTATTTTGTTATGCAAAGCTTGTTACACAGTTCATCTGGCTGGTGAAAAACTAGCTGGGGAGAGTATTAACATTACCCTGCCAACCCAAATTTAGCAGACCAGCTAAATATTTCATCATAATGTTTTTTTAAAAAAATATGATTAAGACTTTCAGGGTCCAGTGCAATTTCTCCCAAAAGGAAGACTAATGCTAAGGAGTCATGTGAAAAAAATGCATGGAGGCTTTCCTAAACACTCTAGAGCTCCTTTTGTAATGTTCTGAGCTTTGATCACTAATGTGGTTTTGCAAGGCTGCATTATTTGGAACAAAAAAAAAATTTGTTAGGCTGTCTCCTTTGCCTGGGTTCTATGCAATTCATCAGCTTTCCATTTTCCGGGGGCAAAAGCATTGAAACAGTCCTAACAGAAAAGATAAGGTAAAAAAAAAGTTTAATACTTAGGAAGAAGGAAGGAAAACCAAAGTCCCAATCAGCCCTAAGCATCAATAATCAGAATGTTGCTCTAGAAATCCTGAGATTAGAGAATTCATGATTTCATTTCTCATGCTCCTGCCATTCTCCACTGGCTCCCATTCAGGATGGAGACCTTTACAATATAATGGTTTTATGTATTATCTTGAATGCATCTAGACCAGTTATGGAACTGGGGAGGGAAAAAGGCATGATTGATGTTTTTGGCAAGAGATCTAAATTTGCCATTACAGAAATGATCTTTAGGAACCTGCATTGGTTGAAAAGACTGTACTGTTTCTATTTGTATTATACAAATGTGAATCCAAACATATTTTTTCAGTGCTTATCTTTATTTATCCTAACAGGACTTCAAAAACGAATCAGAAATCTTAAACAAATAGTTTTTTTTAAGAGGAAGTCTATTTTTAACTGTACTTCTGTCTGCAGGAACAATGAACTTCTCAGAAGCAGGGATAATGGGAGAGCTTATCTAAACCCTGCATGGTCTTCAATGAAATTATGTTATCAAAGGGAAGGTTGCAGTTCAAATAATGTAGAATTTCCACAATTGCTCATGCCCCAAGCACCAAATTAAATGTTTAAGGAAGCAAATAATGCCATGGTGCTCAGCACATTATGTACCATTTCTCTTGCCTGGAAGGGATGATTTGGAAGCAGGCCTGCTGAGGACTGTTGAAGTAAGTGAAGGATGTTAGTTGATGTCATCATTACAGTTGCCTTTCCTCCTTATGTCCCTTTTAGCCTTAGCCAGAGAATTAAATCAAGTGGGCTTAATGAAGACTGGAACAAACCCCAGGAAGCACTGACTGTGCAAAGACCAAGGGAGAAATGAAATCTTTAAGTGGCTGTTTCATTGAACAAGCCAACACTTCAGAGAGGCGGGGGGTAAAATCTATCTAGCTATCTGGGTTGGCAAAGTAAACATTTTAGTTCTATATTAATTCAATAAAAGAGAGGATTCTTTTCTTAGCTGAGATGGGCATGTGGCTTATTAGTCCCAATTTTAAAACCAGGAGAATACTTTAGATATGGACATTTTGATTCTGGTTAGCATTTATTTTGAGGAAGGAGCAAACTAAATGAGATTTAAGGCAACTATTTTGTTTCTTAACCTCCCCAACACCTCTGAACATGGAAAAAAAACAAACTAGTTTTCAGTCCTATCTTCTCTGCTTATGTCACTGTGACACTGCCCATGTTCCCTGCCAAAAACAATAAAAAGAGTAAGCAGCCAACTGCCAGCAGCTCAAGGTTGACTCAGCCTTCCATCCTTCCAAGGATGGCAGATTGTTGGGGGGAATATGCTGACTCTGTAAACCACTTAGAGAGGGCTGTAAAGCACTGTGAAGTGGTATATAAGTCTAAGTGCTATTGCTATCTGGCTGCATAAAGATTCTTGCTTGCTTCAGCTGTTCTTTAATTAACAAAAATATAATTCTTTTTATGCATAATCAGGAATTGAATTTTATGATAACATGATGTATTTATATGCTATGATTTTTTTTTCCCTTTACACTATAGGTTTATTTTCAAATTAAGGAAATATATAAATTCATCTAATTGAAAGTTTATTTAACAGCAACCACAAAATTCTTCTTTTTTTGATTCAAGCAACTGTTGAATGAATGACCTTTCACGTATTTACACTGGATAATCTTCATGGGCAGGATTTTGGAATCTGAGGTGAGGCTTAGAAAGTATAATAATTTAGAGCTACCTTCTGCTGGCTTTTTGCATAACATATTCAGTGATTTAAATCCTGTACTTATTATACTTGTGGACTAAAATTCTTAGATTCCTCAAGGACAAACTCCATATAGATCAAAAAGGGCATCATTTTTACCACAAGCATCACATACAGTGCCAATTAATAGATTGGATGTTATATCACCTTTATTTGTGCACATCAGTGGAAAAGATCATTAGAAAGTAAGATGCTTAAATTCTCCCTAAAATAGTCAAGATTCCTATGTCTATCAATGCTAAGAGTATGGGAATAACAGCATTCTTCCCTTTTATCTCAGTTCTTGAATTCATTTAATATCACTACTGAAGTTGTCAAATTATGGCTGCTAAAAAGCTTACTTAGATTCCAAGATTATTAGCAGTCATTCTGGGAACAAGACAGCTGAATAATCAATCCATTCTTCAACATGCTTACTGATTATTAAATAAACTGATTGATCTACTGATGAAATGTTGCCATCCTTACATTGTATGTGAATTAATGTACTTTAATATATATTCTTATTTATTTAGTATATTAGCTGTCCTTAGGCAGGCTAGGATCCCTTTCAGATTTAGTTTCCCCTTAGCTGATAATAATGCTACTTTTTAGAAATATTTCAGAAATGGGAAATGGAAACTGTTTCTAATTGAAAACAGAACAGCCCACTTATAATGGTAAACTTTTTGAGCCAATTTGGATGTGATGAAAATGAATTTGAATTAATAAATATTCATAATTTGACCAGGACTTTGAATATTTCATTTATAGGATATAATAGGAAACAGCCTACTTCTCCTTTATTTTTAATCCAGAATCAAAAAGATAGCGTAGAAGCATGTAAATGCATAACAGCATGTCAGCCTGCAAAAAAAAATCAACAAATATTGTATTTGAAAATTCCTGATAGAAGCATTTGATTCATCCTTATCTTATACTTCCTTCTTTGAATTCATGTATAAATGTATCCTTCATTTGCCCTTGGGTTATGATATTTTAAAGTAGGGGTGAGAACGATGGCCCTTTCATGACTTGTGGACTTCAACTCTCAGAATTCCTGAGCCAGCCATGTTGGCTCAAGAATTCTGGGAGTTGAAGTCCAGAAATCATAAAGTGGCAATAGTTCCCCATCTCTGTTTTAACAGAGCATGAGAAGAGGTTACTAGCAAACGTATATCCAGGTGTTTCTATCGAAAAGATGAACTCATTGTTGTACTGTTGTGATTTAAGAATCAGTCCTTTTGTATGTGTATGAGAGATATCACAATGCACATAGAAAAAGGCAGAGCTTGTGTTGCACTAGCATGATGCTAATTTTATCATTTACCACTTGACACTGCTACTCGCCCCCGACACCTCTGATTTTTGTGGGTCTATAAGTCTCTCTTTAAAATAATAATAATAATAATAATAATAATAATAATAATAATAATAATAATAATAATAATAATAATAATAATAATAATAATAATAATAATAATAATAATAATAATAATAATAATAATAATAATAGCAATAGCAATAGCAATAGCAATAGGAATACAGAAATCTTAATGTCTCTAACTGCCTTTCAAATCAATTACCCTTTTCAGGGTATCCAGGAGAATGGCAGAAAATGAATTCTAATCAGTCCATTAACACAAAGTTAATGGTTTAAAATAAGCTTCTGAATCTAAATTGATCATATCTGAACCAGGCCTGCACACCTTGCAGAGAGAAAAGAGCCACATTCAAATCCTCACGAACTATAAAAGAATACCCAGCCCATAGTGACTGTGGGCTGGCTAGTGGAGCACTAACAGCAGGGATGAGACTTGGAGGCCATCAGCAATGGTGGTGTGGTGAATTTATTATATTTTAAGACACTCCAAAGGGCTGCAAAAGGGTGCTTGACAGGCTGTATGTTGTGCAAGCCTATTGAAGAAATTAAAGTACATGAGCTTCCATGCACATATGTAAAGGCTCATTTGCAGATAAGCCTCACCCACACCTTATGTTTCCTCTCTTTTTTTTCTGGGGGGTGGAGAGCTTGAAGTTGTTTATTGAAAGAGAAGGAAGGAAAATCTGCTGGCAAGGGGAGATCCCATGCCCAGAAACCACAACTCAATTAGCTTTCAGCAAACGTTTTTGCTTAAAAATATTATTATTATTTCTCATCCAAGAAGCTTCTTCAGTTCTGAATCAGTTTTAGAAATGAGGAAGCTTGTTGCATGAGAAGTGAAACATCTTCAAGGAAAAACAAAGTCCAGTTGCCTTTATGACAAACATGACCTGGATGACTGAGAATCTCTATAGACATTTACCCTAAATATTATTATTTTTTAATTAATATTAAATTTATTTGCTGCCCATCTCACAGTTCAAGGCATTAGACTGCCTCGATTACATTTACAGGCAATTACATTTGCTTCCTCAGTGGCACTAGAACATAAGAATAGATGTGTGATAAACACACACTGCTTCAGAAAAGCAAGCCCTTTTTTACACTTGAAGTGCTAAAGAAACAGGGAAAACCAACGAGTTCATATCTGTCTTTGCAGTGAAATCTACTTTACATTGCATCAAAAATTCAGAAAGCATGACCAATGTACACTCACCACCACCATCACTATTACCAGCACTCAACTTCGTTTTTCAAGCTGCACAGTGTCTTTTCCAATTTTTCAGTGCAGTATGAAGTCTCAGAAATAAAATGGAGTCAATACTAAGTGTTTAGCTTTTGCAAATTCACTCAAAATGAAAATCTCTAAAAGAGCCAATATTTAAGTAGTCAATCAAACCAAAGCAAGCCATTAGTATAGCCAATGTTGTTGTTTTTTGTGGGGTGGGGAAAACTATGCTGATGACTTGCTAAGCTTAAGCATGCATGTGTTTTTAGATAGATAGATAGATAGATAGATAGATAGATAGATAGATAGATAGATAGATAGATAGATAGATAGATAGATAGATAGATAGATAGATAGATAGATAGATAGATAGATAGATAGATAGATAGATAGATAGATAGATAGATAGATAGATAGATAGATAGATAGATAGATAGATAGATAGATAGATAGGAATGCCTGAGCCTTTAAAGATGAAGGCTCACTCTATTTATAAAGGCATACTGATTTTCGAAATTAGTAGGAGACAGCAACATGGCCAGAATGCATCTCAACAGGCCAATCAAAGCAATCTTCTTTGCTTGTTTTTCTTTGATAGACCATTGACTCAAATGGAAATAAATTGAAAATTTCCCAAAGGAATCTGAGCAAAAATACCAGTGGTGACATACTGTTTAGGCAATCAGGCAATGACCCAATGAGTGGAAGAATAGTCACATCCAGAATAGGTCCCTCGCTGTGCCTTGTCTTCCTTAAAATCCCTCTTGTTTTTTCTCTCCTGATCACTCTTTCTAGTCTAAGCCAATTGAAAACAGGAATGTGACTAATCCTTCCTGCTGTACAGGCCCACAGAGGAAAATTCAGAAGAAAATGCTCCAGTTGCAAGAGACAAAACAGTTTCCAGTCATATCAGCCTAAACAGTACAAAGTACTCAAGCCTATTCCACTTAAAATGGATTTGGAACGCCATATTTAGCTTTGTACCCAAACTAAGCCAGCTCTCTTTTGTAATGTCCTTGAACTAGACCTCACATAACATGTGTTTGGCTTGGAATGTGCCCCTCTGTTTTTTTTTAAGAAATCATATCAAGTTACAATATGAAACCCTATTGATTTCCTTTACAGAGTTGTTGTAGTTATTACAGTTGAATAATATACTGTGTGCAGAGCATGGGAAACACCTCAACATACTTCATTTTTTATTGTTGTTATTGTTTTTGTCTCCATCCATCATTCTGTTTCCAATAAGTGCAGCTCCTTTTGTAGGCTTCTCCCCATCCCTAGGGGGACAAGGCAAAAGTTTACCCCTTATTTTCTCATACCTATCTTATCTCCCCTTTGTGCTGTCTTTTCCTCTCTTACAACTCTTACGGATGAATGTGAAATTGAACTGAGTATATCATCTCCTGGAATCATTTGAAAGGGATTTCCAAATACATGCAGGTGTCATACGCAGCAAGACATAAAGAAGATACCAGATATGAAGATAAAAAATAAGTGTTCTTTTGCAGTTTAATAAATGTCATGGTAATGATCAGACCCTTGAAAAAGTTTATAAATTGATAAAAGAATTAAGACACAGAACCCAGTGAATGTGATAAGATATGTATGAAATCCTGGTTCACCAGCTATATTGATAGGCGATTCTTAAGAAAATAAATGAGAAAAGCAACTCATGCATAAAGGCAAGTATGGAGGAAGGAACATCTGGCTCTTTTGTTTCATTTTGAAATTCCTTGTTGACATTTGAAGGACTTGGCTTGCTTGGCATTCTATTTCCAGCAACAGCCAATCAGATGCTTTCCCAACACGGTAAAATATTACAGTTCTTTCCAGATAATTTCCAGTTCTTCCAGGAAATTGTGTTCAGCAGGTTGCTATCTCAGAAAATGAAGGCTCCATTTGACTTATAATGGATATGATTCATAGCCTTGTCCTCCATGAATTTGTCTAGTGCTTTTTAAAATAGTGTTTAGGCTAGTAGCAGCCTCTCATAAATAAACCCATTTTGAAAAGACAAATTAAACAGCTCAGCTTTTTGGAGAAACTCTCATTTTTCTATATTTTCAACTCTGTCAATGAGTTTTATGATCTTGTTGATCTTGACTTGATCAAATTCTTTCCCTCCACTTCCCAAGCTTTTCATAATTTAGTAAATGTGCGTAGCATGGTAAAAAAAATGCCAGAATCTTGCCAGCTCAGATAGGAATCCATCTGGTATTCACAAGCTTTTCTTTTATTTGTGCTTATTTGTTTTTTTCTCAACTTTAAAATGTTGCTACGGTACATGCATATTGATCAGACTGTGAACATATTATTGAATCTTCCCCCAATAAAGGAATTATACAACCTATGTCCATCAATACTTGAAAAATCTTTTCAGTTAATGATATTGACAGTCAGAAACAAAAGCTCAGATTTTTGTAAAATGATTTGGTCCATTTAAACACATATCACAAATGAGCAGAATCTGGTTTTAAAGAAACTGATGCACAACTTTTAATACAACTCAACATTACTATGTAGACAAAGCTGTATTCCAAACCTATAGAATTAAAATTTTGAGGAAATAACTAATTCCTTCAACCTTTATTCTTGTCTAAATATTTTTCAGCAATAATAGAGGGTATTTAACATACTTATTTTGACTCGATATTAATTTTCTGTATTCATTGTCATTATTAATGGATAGTGAAGATTTCATTAGCTATCTGAGTCAAATAGCTGCCTTAAATCAGCTATCAAGCTGTTAAAGTCAGACATGTCAAATAATGCACAGCAGGATAAACTCAGAATTAACCATGTGTTTTCAAACAGATTATTTACATATGACAATTGTTTGAGAATATTAAAAAGTATGCTTTACAGACTATCCCCAGTAGTTTATTTGTCCACATGGCAGAACTGTGGTTCTGACTGAACAGTCATAATAGAACAGAAATATAATTAATTTTACATTGCAGACAACATTCTCTTCTGTTTAATGAGGTTGTTTTTTTAAACGGCTGTTATAAGTGTGGGATTTACTACCTTCCTTTTCTGAACATAGTGAATCATCTCTGAAAAGGCAAATTTACAGGGAGCTGTAGACTTGGATTTTATAAATATTTTCCCCCCAGAGTTTACCTTAAGTGAAATATTCTCAGAATTAGTACATTCAGACAAATTACTAAGGAAAAAATGAATTCTTAAAAAGAGGAATACAATATCAGGATCCATTATCCTAAGCCTTCAGCTTAACTATAGCTCCAAGTCTTGATAAAATGGGGACAGCTTAACTGGGGAGGTTGAAGTTTTTATGATCACTATCTTGCCTTGCCTAAAAAAAACCATCATTATTTTCAGCCAGTAGAGCCTCACAGCGGTACTCTCCATGGTCCTGAATCTGGAACAACAATCTTTAAGGGGTACTTCAGTACAGTAAAGGGTTTTTATTTGTTTGTTCGTTTGTTTATTTGTTTGTTTTAATTTGAATCTACTTTGCTTTGACTGTCCTTGCTCCAGCAGACTTCTTGGCCATGGACCATTGCCAGAGCAAAGCCTAGAACAAATAAGAGAATCCTATATGTAAGGGGAGAGGGTAAATGAGCAGTGATTTTTAAAATAACCCTTATCATAAGCATGATAAATATATTATGCCCATCTGAAACAATGTAATAAAGAGAATACCTTCCAAAAGGTCTTGCCAATCACAGTAGCTTGACACTCATAATACACTCTCTTTTCCCTACACCTATAATACCACTCATCCCTCATATGTATCAATATACAGGCTACATAGATGAAGCTAATTCAAGCAAATCTTTATTACCCACATGGTTCCTTTTCAGAAATAATGATTTCAATCAAGTACAAGACCCATATGATTAGCTCCTCCCATGCAATTCTAGAACTCACAGTACAATGCATAGTCATAAAAGGGGTTAAAACATGGCCAAACAGTTTCACTTTGTGGAATGTTACTTCTCTTGTCCAGTGTCAGACTGAACTTTAGTTCATCGTAATCAGTATGATGAAGGAACATAGCAAGGTGGCTTGCTTTTTTTAAAAAGGGTGGTGATAGTCAACTTACTGTCTCCAGTAAGTGAAGGATGCTACCAACAAATTGTTGCAAATCAGTTTTTCTGGTAGCAGTATCCTCCTAGCAGGATTTCTTCAACTGAATTGGTTAAGGGCTCCAAAAACACTGGTATGCCAGATTTCAAAGGCATGACTCCATAATGAGGAAGATAATGCAACTGAGTAATATTGACTGACAATTCCTGAGTTATTGGAAAATATCAGATCTAGTCAATAAGATTTATTCTTTGCAGTAATGTATTATCTTTCATGAAGTTATGACAAGCTTTATTTTTTTTTCTTTGCTGAATGTTCCAGGTCACTTATTCCCTATTTGTTTCTTTCCAAATCACAGATGATTTTTCTCATGCAGATCAAACTGTCAATAGCATCTTTCAATTGATGGTTGATAGTGGAGAAGAAAACAGTATGGGGAAAATTTTATTGGTGTGTATGCCTCCCATATGCTCCAAGTTAGGTCACTTATAGCTCTTTAGTATCTCTGCAGCCATTCAATGTAGGATGCAGGGTAAAATGTTAGAATAAAAATTAGCTACATATCCTGCATTATAAAGTATTCTGTTTTCAGATACAGGGATATCCAGGTTCTTCTATATTCCTGCTTCTATTATTATTCTGTTATTTCTCAATGATCAAATATAGAGGTATATTCATCTTCAGTCTCTGTAATCCTATGTGAGAATTATGTCAATCAGTCTTTGGAGTTCTTTATTTTTAACAGCCAAAGACCAGTGATACATTCCAACTTGCCAACTTAATAAAATAGTTGTTGGATGCTTTCTAACTGTTGGCATGTTCTTAATGAGCTGTTTCAGCAGACAGCATAGCTAACGTTTTCAGTCTCAGGATTTTTTTAAAAAAGATCCTTAAGTATTTGTTTAATATCTGATTACAAAATATAGAATGAGCTGGTTTATGGTCATTATTTTGTATGTGTTTATTTAAGAACCAAAAATAAAAAGAGAGTTAAAATAAAAAAAAATTAGAAACAAAACTAACAGCATATGGAAAGAATAACTGAAACTTTCAGTATAGAGATATACCATATATCTCTGCATGCATTTTTGTGCTTCTCTATGCAGTTGAGTATATATGTCATAGGTATCAAGTAGAAGCCCCAATAACAGGTCTGGGTCATCATGTAATAACACAAATAATGCAAATTATATAATTTATATTATTTTCTGGATAGCAATCGCATTTAGACTTACATACCACTTGACAGTGCTTTACAGCCTTCTCTGTGCAGTTTACAGAGTCAGCATATTGCCCCCAACAATCTGGGTCCTCATTTTACTGACCTCGGAAAGATGGAAGGCTGAGTCAACCTTGAGCTGGTGAGAATCGAACTGCCGAACTGCTGGCAGTCGGCAGTCAGCAGAAGTAGCCTGCAGTATTGCATTCTAACCACTGTGCCACCACGGCTCTCGGATGATATCATAATGTACATGACATCACTCGCACCCCCTTGCACTCTATGATCATGGTATATGCATTTATGTATGTATCCACATGACACTGGAAAATATATGACTCTTTTAAAGAGCTTCAGAAAGTTGTTGTATTCATACTTCTGCATTCTGAAGTCTCTCTTCCTATCTAATCTGAAGTATTTACCAGGCTTAATATCAAGATCACGCGAAGTATTAGTACCGCTTTATAAAATCCTAGTAAGACCACATCTGGAATACTGCAGCCAACTTTGGTCACCATATCACAAAAAAGATGTTGAGAGTTTGGAAAAAATTCAGAGAAGAGCAAATAAGATGATCAAAGGCCTGGAGACTAAAACATACAAAGAAAGACTGCGGGACTTGGGTTTGGCTAGTCTAAAGAAAAGAAGAAATAGGGGAGACATGATAGCAGTATTCCAGTATCTGAGGGGCTGCCACAAGGAAGAGGGGGTCATATTGTTCACCAGAGCACCAGAGGGAAGGATGAGAAACAATGGTTGGAAACTGATCAAAGAGAGAAGCAACCTGGAATTAAGGAGAAACTTCCTGACTGAGGACAATTAACCAGTGGAACAGCTTGCCTCCAGAAATTGTGGGCGCTCCATTACTGGAGATTTTTAAGAAGAGACCTGTCTGAGATGTATAGGTTCTCCTGCTTGAGCAGGGGGCTGGACTAGAAGACCTCCAAGGTGCCTTCCAGCTTCTATTCTATTCTATTCTATTCTATTCTATTCTATTCTATTCTATTCTATTCTATTCTATTCTATTCTATTCTATTCTATTCTAATATATCTATTTTAGAAAGGAAGACAGAAAGGTAGAACATAAAAGAAAAAAAAGTATGCCTATGAAATCTTAAGGAAAAGCACATTATGCAATCTCATTTAATATTTATATCTAGAACACTTGCTTAAAAATAATCTATTATGTTTTACATCTACTAAAAAAATCTAAATATTTATCATTCCAAGGGTTATCAAAGCTCTTTGCTGTTGCCTTAGATTTTCAATCAGGGTTATTTCCTACACTTTTAAAACTATTAATCCAATGAAAGATGTTTTCCAAGATTTCAGCACAACAAACCTAGCAATTAACAACAGAATTAAATCTATTTTGTGTATTGCATAATATATGTTTTAGGAAATACGGACAGTAAATGAACAATTGGATTTATTATGAGGAAGAAAAAAAGCTATAAATTTTCCAAATTACATCAGAAATATTAATTCATAGACCTGGTTAAAAGGCCTTGATGCCAAAGTTCAGAAGATATTCCAATTTCTTAATATTATTAAGATTATAATAATAATTATAACATAAAGTTATAATTTGTGTAGATTAATTTTCTTAAAAGTAGAATGTTGTGCATGCACTTTTCATAGTAAATTCTTAATGACCTGCTAAAATAGATTTAAATTTAATTCTCTATCACCAGGAATTCCAACCCCAAACCATTCTCAAATATTTTTAAAAGACTTCAAGAGGACCTATTGTGCTTGACATACAAAAAAGGTTAGTGTACCTTGTTTATTCTAATATGAAAAATATACATTTATATTTACACAATGTTGACAAATTCCCTTGCTTTCAAAAAGAAGGAAGTCTATACCACTCCTCAAACTTCAATAATCTTAATTGAAAGAGATATTTTATAAAGAAATGCTTGAATCTAGCTCATTTGAAGCCAAGTTAGAACTTAATTCTGCAAAATAAATTAAGTTGTAACAGGGTTTCCATCTATAAGTAAACTCTCTGATTCTAAAAAAAAATCTATTATCTTCCCAATTCTTTTTATTGAACATGAGGCTGATCAAGGGGTTGGAGAAGAAAGTTCAGGAGACAAAAACTGAAGTACACAAAGCAAGCAAAATGGTGTGTAGTCAATAAAATATAAGCAGCAGGCAGCTCTGCTAATATATTTCTGACTCTTGGCTTCAGAGCAGCTAAAAACAAGGCTTTATACCTTTCATACAAGTCTTTTTATCTCTACTTGCTTTTGGAAGACTAAACCCAAGTTTATACTTGCTCAGAGAAACCACGTGCAACTTAAATGGCTAGAAAGAACTATCACATTTATAAGAAAAAGTGTGAACTGAAATTTACTTTTACATGGTCTGGGAACTTCAAAAAATACTTACACTTTGTTATGTATTTGATATATTTTAAGACGTAATCTTCCTTAGATTACCTGGGTGTTGTTTTTTTATTGTAAAAAAAATTGTTTGATACAAACATTTTTTGATTGATTGATTGATTGATTGATTGACAACCTGGAAACTTCACCTGGTGTAGAATATGACAGCTCATATGCTGGAAATGAAATACCTTTAAGTAGCTCTGCTCCTATATTTCAGGTGCTGCATTCACTGCCATTATGTTTTTGAATGCAATTCAAAATGCTGATTTTTGCTAGATGCTGTGGATCTAAATTATCTTCTCAAATAGCATTCTGCTTATATGATCAACCTATGAAACATTGCTTTGGGTCCTTTCCCCTTGAGATGTTAGATGGATGGAGGTTCTTTAGGAAGCTTCCTTTATGACTGCCATGTACTCTGGGTTCTTTACCCATCAAAGTCAAAATGGCCTCCACTCTTTTAGTATTCTGGAAGGTGGTGGAGATACTGTTATTTTGTGGGTTGGAAGTATTTGTTATGTTGTTTTAAAGATTTTTGTTATATTTATATTGATTATTTTTGTGAGTAGCTCAGAATGTATTATATTAAATATATACATAAAGAAAATAAATAATAATAATAAGCATTAAAAGGTCAAAGCTGGCTACAATTCAACTTTGAAAAAAAGTTGGGTTTATGATGCTTCAGCAGAAAAAGTCACATAAGAAATCTTTTGAAATTTACATATTCTTAGGCTTCTCGCTACATCAACACCATAATCAAACTGGCTACAAGTTAAAAAAAATGCTGCTTTTTAACGTGTTTTTTTTTAATTATGTACTTCCTTTTCTTTGGATTTTCATAAATGTGGTGATTGGCACTTTACTTAAAGATTTCTAGCTGTAACTAAATACATCTGGCCTGTTATGTAATCCCACTAGGGTCTCTGGAAAATTGTTCCTATTTCTTAGCTAGGAATGCAAAATTGAAAAGCTTGTTGTCTGGCCTGTCAGAATCCATAGCTCATAGTTCTGGAAAGGTAATTGAAAATCCTTGCCTTAGAGATCTGAGTTGTATTTGCTTACTGGTCTCACCTTAGGCATTTGCTTACAATGTGCTCTGTACTCAGTGTCCGGAGGATTTTCTTACTAGTCAGTTTGATATATTCATTGGCTCTGTGTTGGGATTGGTTCTTTAGTCCATCTTAAAATCTTCCCAGCTTTGCCAAATGCTTCTTCTTGCTTAATATCTCTGTCTTTTCTCTCTATAGCCTACAGTGTTTATAGTGTCTATAATGTTTCATTCATTGTGCTTTGGTTTACATCCATTGTTTCTATTCTTGATTTAAAAGTTATGGATCTGTAACTCTCCTGTAACTATAACTTTCCTTTACTCTGTGTAGTTGGCAGCACACAGGTCTAATAGATAAAATATTACAAGGTTTGGGGACAATGCCCTCATTTTTGTGGTGAAGGACTAATATCTTAACCACATAAAAATAGGTGGAGATTGATTGCACTGTTGTTCCTGCCATCTTGATTTTCTTGATCATATCCTGCAGACACAGTTGTCAATATATGATCTATGGAGGTGTAACTTATTTCAAGTGGGTTGTGTTGCATTATCTCTGTTTGTATCATATATTGTTAAATATGATGTTTAAGTTGTTAGCTGAAAGTTTCTTTATAGTAGCAGACTATTTCTTAGGAGTATTATTTTAATATATTTATTGATGATGATGATGATGATGATGATTGATGATGATGATGATGATGATGATGATGATGTCCATTCAGTCATGTCTGACTCTTGGCGATTCTTTGGGCCAGGTCTTTCCATATCTTCCAAACTTGCACTACTTCTTTGAGTTGTTCTATGCCCTGGCTTGTGTCAGCTTTGATGATATCCAGCCATCGTGTTCTTCGGTAGCCTGGTTTCCTTTTACCACTAACTCTTCCAAACATAATTCCCCCGCATGTCATGGTCAAAATAAGTGAGACGCAATTTTATGATTTTGTCTTCCAATGACATGTCTGGTATTGCTGTCCAATAAATATTTATTATTAGCTCTCTTTTGATTCTGCTTTTTATACCCTTGCATTTATTTTGTGTGTGTGTGTGTGTGTGTGTGTGTGTGTTAGAGAAAGAGAGAGAGAGAGAGATGTCATACAAAGGTCACCATGAAAAAACTATGCATTCATAGTGGGAGGGAAAAAAATAACTGATAATTTCCCAAGGCCATAGCAGCTTTCAAGGAAACTCATGCCTTTAACTCCCCTTTTGCAAATTACATGGATATGACTTATGCTAAATCTGTATCCCTCTTCTCTTTCTACCTTATTAGTTCACCAGATAGTCTATAAACAGTACGGAGTTTTGGCTTGATGTGTCTCTAATACAAATGTTTTTTTTCCCTATTGCCAGAGATGAGTCTTTTGAGGCCAATTAAACATTTTATTCATATTTTCATATTTTCCCATGGTTGACATGATACACACACACCCCTTTTAAGTGAATGGGAGTCATAAAATACCTGTGTGTGAAAGGCTAATTATAAGGCTTTGGAGAGGTGGGGATTGCAGGTGGTTAGTTTCTCAAATAACCTCAGCTTTCATTATTGAAGCATTTCTGCTGATTTGGCTGATTGGTGGCCAGCATAACAAACAGAGACAGAACTGTGCTTCAGAGGGACACTTGAAAAAAATATCAAAGGAACACTTGAAAAAAATAACAGGCTAGGCTGGAGCATCCAAATGACTATGTACACCAGCAGCTTCTCATTAGACAAAACAAGAAGTACAATCACACCTCATATTTGTGTATGTGTGCATACAGGAGCATGCATGTATTAATATTCAGAGTTACAAGTGCCAACTGCTTTTCTGGGTATTTATTTGCCTGAAAACTCAACCCTGAAAATGACCCATATTGCATCCAATGTTCTATTTTCTGGTTACATTCATTCTGCATTCCTGAACTGGAGACTCAATGAACTATTTTTGTGTGTGTGTTTGCATGAAACAATGAACAAAAACTAACCAAGCAGATTGGATTTGCACACCATACCAAGATGCAACCAAATCAAACCATAAGATTAAAAATTAACCAAACTTTACATGTGGCACTTATGCATCTGTTATATTTTTACATGACAGGATCAAATATGATGTGTATGAATGTAAACCATCAAAAATGGTTCTCTCTACCTTAGACTGTATAGCGTTACCCCCTCAGAGGCCGCCAAAGCCCTGGCCCTCCTAGCCCCCCCCCGCCCCCGTTACGCTCTGCAGCCGCACTCTCAAGGCATTGGTAGAATGTCCTTTCTTTAGCGGGAGCTCACACGAAGTGAAAGGGGTGGCAGGTTCTCGTTGTCCAAGGGGTTTACAGGAAAAACAGGTCAACCCCTAACCACGGCAGTGTGTGACAGTGTTTATCAGCCCCCTGGCAGTTGTGGCAATAATAGTCAATAATTTGTAGCAGCCGCTTAGAAAACAGGAAGGGGAAGCCCTCTGCTCCGGGCAGCACCGGAAACCCAAGCGAAGATAGTCAGTGCTCCGCAGCAACAGCTCACCCCATGAGGGCAACTCCCCACACTGTCTACAGCTTGCACAGGTGATAATAATCAGAGTTTGGATGGCTGCTGGTCTCCGAAGCAGCAGCAACCAGCCTCTCCTTCTCTTCTGTCGGCACTCGTAGTCCCAGGTCTCTCTATGCCAAATTCCCCCCCCCCTACACCTTCCTTTCCAGTTAAAACCTAAGTCTAAAACCCCAGCAAACTTTCCCTCTTCTCACTTTCACTCCTTCCTTCGCTCAGGATATCCCCCTGCGAAAGAAAGCAATAAAACTCCGCTTTCTCACTCTCTCTCCCCCTATTTCTGAGGAAAGAATCACGTAAAAACCCCAAACTCCTCTCCGGCTTCACTTGGTCTCTCCCCCAGCAACAACAACAACCCCACTCCCCTTTCCCCTTCCCCTTTTCTTTCTTCTGCCCGATCCACGCCCGCCGCGCCCAAACCGGCTGCAGCTGTTCGAGCTTCCCACTTCTCTCTCTCCGGCAAGGCTCCCGCAAAGCCACTTGGCCAGCCCCGCTACAACTGTATACCACATTATGAATATTTTTGGATGCATATAATTGCAGCTTATACTGGAGTTTATAAGTACTAATCACTGAGTCAGGACTCAGTGGGATTTTTAATCCCAAAATCTTGAGGTTTCTACTTCTTGTGGAATTGAAGGATGGAACAAAAAAATAAAATAAAAATAAAACCCTTCTTTGTAGAAAACCCTAGTTTGAAATGTAGAGACAGGTAGTCCTCAAATTATAACTATAATTAAGCCAGACATGATGGTTATAAAGCAGGTCACCATATGACGACTTGATTTTGTGCCTTCATTTTGTGGCAGTCATTAAGTGAGAACTGTGATTGTTAAGCAAACCCACTGTCCTCTATAGGATGCCTTTTACTAGAAATCGGAAGTAAACATTGTTTTCCGGCAAAAACACCATACATTGTGGTCATGTTAATGAGAACACTGCAAAAAACTGTAATTGTAGGCTGACTGCTGAGCACCCAAAATGTGATCAGTTGGCTATGGAAAGTAAACCCAGAACTTCAAAAATGGATCACAAGTAGCTTTTTCTGGGTCTGTCAGAACTTTGAATGATTGCTAAGCGATTAGTTGTAAGTTAAGGACTACCTTTGGAGAAACTTCCTGACAGTGAGGACAATTAACCAGTGGAACAGCTTGCCTCCAGAAATTGTGGGCTCCCCATCACCAGAGATTTTTAAGAAGAGGCTAGACAGTCACTTGTCTCAGATGGTGGGGGTCCTCCTGCTTGAGCAGAGGGCTGGACTAGAAGACCGCCAAGATCCCTTCCAGCTCTATTCTATATTTTGCCAACACGGCTTGCCTTCAGAAGTTATGGGTGCTCCATCACTGGAGGCTTTTAAGAAGAGACTGGACAGCCATTTGTCTGAAATGGTATAGGGTTTCCTGCTTGAGCAGGGGGTTGGACTAAATGGTCTCCAAGGTCCCTTCCAACTCTGATGTTCTGTAAGTGCACTCTGTAAGTACACTAATAACACTGCATGAACTTTGAAGATAAGTAGTCCCAAGAATGTCATAGTTTCCTGACTCAATAACACATCCTGATGACTCATTAATTAAAATTGAAGGGAAATTGGGTGAACACGGTAAGGCTTATAAAGTATAAAGTTATAAAGTATAATGCCACATTTCTGGGGCTCAGTGTGCAAATTCTCTGTCCAATCTCATGCTTTCCAAATTAACCCAAACCATGTAGCTGAGAAGGCATTTTCAAATGTTCACCAGACTGTCTAAGGAAGGACATATATTTATTTTTGCTTTTCTGGGAGCAATACCAGAAAGGGATAGTCCTAATTCCAAAAAAAAAAAAATTAGAATCATCACTACGTTGGCTGCTTGGAAGCCATTGTTGATATGATTTGAATTTGAATAATTGCTAGAATTACTATACATGGAAACAGCATAGTAGATTTAGCTATGCTGATCAAAGCCACAATATTGCGGTGGTTTTCAAAATTATTTATTATTTATTTGTTGTGTTTCTCACCATGGACAATCAGGTTGTGGTGGTCTTTTCCACCATAATAAAAAGAAACAAAAAAGGTCTCTTTAATGATAGCTAATGTAACAACTGGCAAATGTTGACCTTCATACTGCAATGTTATTGCTGGTTCTGCAAAAAATTCTACTTTTATTTTAGGATTTTACTAATGACACAATACTTGCCAAGAACAGCATGATCTCATGGTTGGCTGATGCCTGGAGTGTGTGTCTTGCTGGGTGTATATACTTTTTGCTATTGTGTAACAGCTGTACAATTGGAGTTTCCTGCTTGCCTCTCTGCTGCCCAAATCTGGGCATGTGAATTATATACATTAGAAACATTAGAAGTAATAAAAGTGACCATTTTCAAACAAATCCCTTTGCCTTTAGTTTAATGGATAAATTAAAGTCCAGACTGGTCACAAAAAGATTTTTATAATCTTCAACTGAGTCAAATTTCAGAAGCATCAAGGAGTCAGAATAGGATTTCGTATTTATTTCTGCTACGCTCAGTCACTCTTCTTTATGTATACACAGAAGACACAGCAGGTGACCAAAGTATCTTAAAACCCCAGGAGATTTCAAGCAGTGCTAGAGTGAGCACAACTAAAGTAAAGAAAATCTGAGTATCCCATAATATGACAAAGGGAGATTGCATGAATACTGTCTTACTATGTTCCAGGATTAAGAACAGCTTGAATATTCCCCTCCAAACAAACAATATATTTTATACTTTCTGAGACTGACAGAGAAAGCATAAAGCTTGTGAAAAAATAAGTTTGTGTTACCAGTTTTTAATTTTGTCAATTAAACTGCAAATAAAACTTGCAGTCAGTCACACTGCAATAATTGGGGAGAGGAAGAGATATAAAGTTCCTCCAAGTCCGACATCAAAACTGGATCATCTTAGGACCATGGCTTGGGAATCCTACACATGAAGCCTGAAGCTGCAAAGAAGCCAGTCCTAACATACTTCTTGTTTCACTAAATGAGTGGTGTTTCACTCTTCATTTTTTGCCATATGGCCAATTTTGAACATGGTTTCTTCTCTCTCTTTTTTTTGAATTGATATCCTGCCTTTCTGCCAAATAAATTATTTAAATTACAGTTTCTTTTATAGAGATGGAATTAATAACTTTCTCCTTCAGAATATAGATGAATATAGTGATTTCAGAAGTCTTGGACATTTGCAATACATTCCTTTGCTGGAAAATATTTTTATTTGTTTACATATTGATAATACAGCAGTGCCCCTATGCTCCATAAACACATAATAATATTCATTAATGGGAAGAAAAAAATTACCACCTAGTGAAGCTTTAGTATATTCACTCTTTCAGCTCTACTAACAATATTCTGTGCAGTTTGGTCACCATATTTCTCAAAGGATGCAATTCACCTGGAAGGAAATCAGAAGAAGACATTCAAAATGATTAGAGGCTCAAACCTTTTCCTTATGAGCAAAGGAAATCAACTTGTTGAGATGGGTGGTTATACAAATCAAATAAATAAATATTAGACTATATAGACTTATATTGGAAAAAGGGTAATTGAAGGGACCATGGATGAGTATCTAACATGCAAGGTATGGAGAAATAAGATAGATCCTTCTCAAAACTTTAGGACCAGAGGATTATCCAATGAAATTGATTGGAAGGAGATTTACCACAAAGGACAGAAAGGACTTTTTCACACAGCACACATTATACCCCATCTGAACTGGATACAAGCATTAAGTATATCACAACACACTGTGTATTGTACAGTGTTGTGACAAGTATTAAAGTTAACTGCCTCATATTGCTACCAGACGTATAAATCTGGATCTTTAAAGTGTTTCTTGGGGATTTTTCTCTTGTCATAGGCACTGTTAGGGGAACATTTAAAGAATCTAAGTCCAGAGTAGATCAACTTTTCCTGAATTATTCTTTTGTACGTGTGTTTTGGATTTCAGCTTTTAAAATTCCGCTGAATTGCAATCCATGGTGCCCTAGAATGATGGAAATGGAGGTTCAACAGATCTGGATGACAGGTTATGAAAAAGATTATTTACCCAAGTTCAGAGTTTATGTAAAAAAATGTGGGTAAGATCTGTCCAGATTTAATTTCATTTAGAAATAATATCTCTTTCCAAAGTTATGAGAAATCTTTATCAATTTCTTTATTTCCCATGAGTCTTTGAATATTTGGTTGAGGAGCTTTAATGTAAAGCTCCCCGGTTGGGCTGGCTTTCATGGTGTTAAAAGTCTTGACAATAGGAAGAGGCAAAAGGGTAGCCTACACAAATAGGAATCTGAATTTTGTCTATGCAACCTCCTTCCACTTGTCTCAGGTATGACTCTGGGAAATTCTTTCCCAGAAAAAACATATTTTTGATTGTAACTCAATGATATGGCATTGAAGTGTTTTTACAACTGGTGTGATTCAGGTGGCTATATCACAGTCTTCATTACTGGGGCAGGAACATGATAAATCCTAATTATTCCAATTGTCCATTCCTTAAATAAATTGAATTCAGTTATTTTTGTGGATTTCACAGGAGGAGATGCAAGTCTGGGGATCTTCCTTTTTCTTGTCCCCAGAAGGGATTTGAACTCACCTATTTGGCCATAAAATTTTAAGTTTGCTGCGATTAAAAGATTTATAGGTTTAATATTCTATGGCTTCTTCCTCTGACTAATAAAAAAAAAACAGTGTTCTTCCTTCATCTGTTCTTGAAGCATTGCTTTAGGAAGCCTTTTCATTTTTTTTGTAGTAAGCTTTTTCTTAGCTCTTTGTAATGTGAAAAAGCATTCAAGGCTTCCTGTGCCAGTGGAACTGATTCATGAATGATGTGTTGTTTCTGATTTGGCTGAGTCTACTGTTACTTTCAGTGTTAAAAGTTCTGTTAAACTTTATAAGGCATCTGTCTCTTTCATTGCTATAATAACCCTTGTTATTTTTAAAACACATAATGTTGGCATACACTGCGGTTTACAACATGCAACTGAATGAATCCCAGTGGTCAGATTCTCATCCCCCACACATATATCCCCCAGGCCCTGGCAGGTAGGATAATATCACTGAGAGAGAAGCTAAGAATGATCACATTCAATCTTTTCCTGGATTCAAACAAGGGATCACCATTCTTCTTTTGAAAAAGAAAGCAGGGAGTGATTGTTTCCATATGTTTGTCTATAAATACATTGTCTTCTATCTTTCTTCCCTGTTTTCTGAAGTACAAGGTGGTAAGTAGGAGCTGGAAGGCTTCAAATGTATTACAAGCTTTGAACCGAAGCATTTCACTCACTAGATTGGGATAGTTTGTTTAGGCTCTGATTAGGAATGAATGAGTGAATGAATGAATGAATGAATGAACGAACTATCCATGTTATTTTAGGTCCTTTGTTGTTCAATTTAATGGGAAGTGAAATTAGTGCTTTGTCACCATCAATAACACACCTATGAATTTTTCTACATATAATGATTTCTCCCTAATTTCATGTTAGAAACCCAGTTTGGTGTGGTAGTTAAGGCATCAGGCAAAAATCAGGAGACCATAAGTTCTCATCCCGCCTTAGGCAGAAAGCCAGCTGTGTAAGTTTGGGCAAATCCCCCTCTCTCCTAAGAAGGAGGCAGCGGCACACCACTTGGTGAAACACCTCACAAAGAAAACTGCAGGGACTTGTTCAGGCAATGGCGAGGATTCAAGATTGACTCAAAGGCAACCCCCCCCCTTAAAAAAAAAAAAAGCCCAAGTAGCTCATGGTCTTTGAATGTCCCAACAACCCTCCTTGGTGTCCCAAAGGGAATCTCAATTTTTATTGTTGAAATATGGCAACAAACTGGCTACATTACAGCAGTGCAAATTTCTGTTATTTTTAGTCACAACAAAGAAGTAGTGGATGTGGATCTTAAACATCTGTAAGCAATGCAGGAAAAGTCCAATCTATATATTTTTTTTCTCTGCATCTGCCACAATTCATTTTTTTTAATGCAACTTAGCCATGATATATTTTTGAAAAAAAACAGCACTCCTAAATATACACTGATTTTTATCCAGAACTTCTCAGATGAGCAATTATTTTTTTTAGAAATGCTTCCAACTACCAATATAATAATCCATATATAGATATCACTCATTGCTTTAATATTTTTAGGCGCTGAAGTGTCTTCGAACATAATCCAGTCAATAGCTAGCTTACACTTTTGTCCAGGAGGTACAAATCAAGTGTTACCATATTGGTATTTGTAGGGATCAAATTTTGAAAGTTTGCATAGTAAAAAAAATGGATTTGTTTTATCTGGAAATTGTTGTGCAATCTATTAAACTGAGCATAAACTGCAGTAATGTGCATTTTGGGAAACAATGCATTTAACTAAATTGGGTGCCTTTTTAGTTTTTAGTTTTTTAAGGAACATAAATTAACAAATAGATGGAACAGTACAGATTTCTGAGTGATTACATGCCAAAATGATATGTGCGAGACTGATTTTGTCCATCACTACATATAGCTCCCTGTAGAGAAAACAAATTGCAGTCTCTCTGCAGGGTAGTATTTTGGCATGTGCATTGTATATATTTGTTCATAAAATCTGCATTCATAAATTTAATTTTTTTTCAGCCGCTGTTATGACAGAGGAAAATAGAACAGTTTGGGGGGAAGCCATTTGAAAGCAATATGACATTGATCTGTTAGGACTTAGTTGAGGATTCTGAAGTTCTAGATTCTGTGGTTCTCCAAATATTGCAAAACTATGTTCAATATGTCCTTCACAATTGACCATATTGACTGAGGCTCTTGTAACTCAGCAATATCTGAGCTGCTAGAAATTCCCCAATCCTGATGGGAAGGAGGGAATGAAGGAAGATGGAAGATTGGGGGTCATTAGAGGAAGATATGACTCACATGATATATCACAATACACGGTAGCTTTGCAAATTGTTGAAATTATCTATTTATTGCAGTTAATCTTTTGTCATGAACTTGGAAGAAGAGTATCTAGATTGATGTACTTAGTGAAATAGCATCTTTCTAATTATGTTAGGAATTTTATTCAGACATTTCCTAGTTTATAATATTCCAGTTCTTCATACTATTCCATAGCTGTAGGACATATTTCTACATTAGGATGGCTAGTATGCTAAAAAATACTTGATATTTTCTTAGGAAGGGCCTCTGCAAGATCTCAGCCAGCCACACAACCATATAAAACCACAGTGGCAGCAGTTACACCATGAAACCAACATTTGCATTGTACCCAAATCTCATCAATTTCCATGATTTATATTACAACTTCTCTAACATATGCCAGTGAAACATGAACACTAACCTCACAAATGATACAAAAGCTAAGAGTGATGCAAAGAGCCACAGAAAAATACATGCTTGGCATTACAAGACAAGACAGAAAGACCTGCAAACGGGTTAGAGAACAAACAAAAATATACCATATCATCAAGAGAGTAAAAGAACTGAAATGGACATGGAAATGGTCACATAGCAAAAAGAACTGATGGCAGGTGGACCAAGGCGGTCATAGAATGGATCCCACTTGATTAAAAATGATCACAAAAGAGACCTAAAACATGATGGATCGACGACATCCGCAAGTATTGCAGGACCAATTGGCAAAAGAATGCTCAGGACTGTATTGGTTGGAAACATGTGGAAGAGGCCTTCATCCTGCAGTGGATAGACAATGGCTAAAATGATGATGATATTACAACTTGTCGGGATTTTTTTATAAGTTGTCAAACTTTATAAGTTTTATAAGTTACATTACAGCTTTATAAGTTTTATAAGTTAACTAAACTAAGAAATTGAAGAGTAACGTATAGAGTTTGGTTTAGGGTCCTGTTTATAGCCAACTGATATCTTCAAGAATGGAAGTTTCAAACTACTCTTACAATGCTCAACCCTTTTTAACTAGCTGTTGCAAGTTAAAATTGCAGTAAAATTGTTGGCAACTTTCCCCCCACAGTATGGAAGAAGAGTCTCCTCTGCTCACTGACATAACAACCTGATAGAGGAATTTTCAGCTATCATATCTACTGCTGTGGTAGCCAGATAAAAGAGGGAATAAAAGGGATGATTGGACAAATGCATTGGGGTTGTAACGAAAACAATTCTCCTTAAGATTGGTTTATTATCTAAGCCAGAAAACCAACCTGGAAGTCCAAATGGTTGATTAGGATTCAAAATGAGCTTTATCAGTCACTGCGGTTGATGTTCCTAGACAAGAAGTTTGGAACTTGCGTGATATAATTCATTTCAAAGTGTTTGCTTGTTTTTGCATAGAGCTGGAACACAGACAGTGCAAGAACCATAGCAAAAAGTAGCTTAAGCCAAAGCTGCCTAATTAAATGCTTAAACATCTTTGGCATGTTTAAGAGTTCACAGGATTATGCCCTGGTGATTATCAGGACCTCCCAGAGTGTTTATATTTTTCTCTCCAACCATTAATTTGCTAGAGATTTGTAGCTAGGACTGATTGGTGTGCAAATGAATCTATACCTAGATGTAATATGCTATAATATGTAACAAATATACAAAGACAGAAATAACTAAGTAATTTGCCAGAAGCAGAATGGAACATAGATCTAGGTCCACATGCAAAGCCTGCATTAAACAATACTGTATGTCTTCAGTAATTCTTGGTGTAGACCTATTTCTGGGCATGGGGAAGAAATTTAACACAAACGCCTGTTATGGTAAAATGGATTGATCAGCCAATATGCGACACATACTGTATATACTGCATACAAAAAGGTGTAGCTTTTGAAAAAAATAATTAAGTATACATTAAACATATATTTGTGATAGTTGCACACAAAGCTATGTTTCAGGTAGTCCTTGACTTAAAACAATTCATTTAGTGACTGTTCAAAATTACAATGGCACTGAAAAAGGAGACTTGTGACCATTTTTCACACTTACAACCAGTACAGCATTCCCACGGTCACGTGATCAAAATTCAGATGTTTGGCAACTGACTCATATTTATGATGGATGCAGTGTCCTAGGGTCATGTGATCCCCTTTTGCAACCTTCTGACAAGCAAAGTCAATGGGGAAACCAGATTCACTTAACAACTGGGTTACTAACTTAACAACTGCAGTGGTTTGCTTAACAACTGTGGCAAGAAAGGTCATAAAATGGAGCAAAATTCACTTAACAACTCTCTCACTTAGCAACAGAAATTTTCAGCTCAATTGTGATTATAAGTCCAGGATTTACTGTATTAATAATTTTGTACTACCTAACCCCTAATCCTATGCGGATCATCTAAAGCAGGGCTTTTCAACCTTTTCACTGATTGTACCACTTTTAGGATATGGCAATATTCGAGTACCACCTAGCAAGGTGTCAAAAACTTGGTGACAAAAAAAAAACCTGTTCAAAGTTGCAATTGCACTGAAATGACTTATGACCATTTTTCACACTTATGACCATTGCAGCAACAGGGTCATGTGATTTATATTTGGATGCTTGGCAACTGATTCATATTTATGATGGTCACAGTATCCCAGGATCATGTGATCCCCTTCTGCAACCTTTTGACAAGCAAAATCAATGGCAGAGCTGCTGGTGGCCAACTGCTAAGGTGGGACTTCCTTCCCTCCCTCCCTTCCCTGCCTCCCTTTTTCTCATTCCCATCTCCTTCTGAAGGAAGAATTTGAAAAACCCCCCCATATTTTCCCTCTTCCATATATTGATCAAACAAGGAAAGGCCTCCAGAGACAGAAAAGACAAGCTGCTGAGTGAACTAGCTTAAAAAGGCACTTGCCCTTTAAGAATTAGCTACTGGCTAGAAAGGAAAGTAAGGAGCCCAGCTGGCACTTAAAGAAGAAAAAAAAATGTAAGTACTGGCTGCCGGCTAAGGCAGCCTCCCCAAATGGCTCCATTCATAAGTAAAATCTGCAGCTCCAGAGGACTCTCTCACTGTAAGTCTTTGCCTGTGCTGGCTCTTTCCCTTCCTCACTACACTTGGCTAGGCAGGGCTGCGTACCACCTGCCACTCATTAATGTACCACAAGTGGTACGCGTACCACAGGTTGAAAAGCCCTGATCTAAAGGACTCCTACTTTCAGTTAAAACTTTGTTAAGTCATCCTTTCAATGAAATGGCACCTGCTTCTAAATTCAGGACAAACAGTTACTGAAGTGAATACATCATTTCAGCTGATAAGAGCAGCCTTCGAACCCGAATAAGGGCTTCCATGTATATGCAGATACACTTTCATCAATCTAAGATTGATTGGCCAAACCTTCATACAGGTTAAAAATTGAGGCAAAATTCATCTTGCCCCCATGTACAAGAAGCAAAGAATCTCTACAAATTAGAATTAGTGCAACCTGTTATCCCCTCCTTATCTAAAACTATTTTGAAACTGGTGTGTTACTTATTATAACTTCCCAGGAGGATTCTGCATCTAAAATAGAAGAAGAGCGATAGAATCAAGGTTAGGAGAAGTTTTAGAACATGAGCCATGGAGCATTGTGGACAAGGCTGCAGAGTAAGATGGATCTTGTGGAACTTTCTCTAGATGTTACAGCAGGACGCCACTTGAAAGTATAAACAATGAGGCATAGTATTCATTTAAATGAGAAGACTAGAGCTATTAGAGGTTATTTTATTTTTCTGAAATTACAAGCAAGGGAGACATCTCTCCATTCAATATATATATAAAAGTGTCTTTGAAGAATCTTCTCTGCTAGAAACCTGAACCTTGAACCCTTGTTGTTCAATCCCTGCTTGCCCGGCTGAAAACTTTCCTGGTTCTCATCTCTTTCAACCATTCCTGGTCCATCCTCCTGTGTAAATACTGGGACTTGTTAAAATGGACTGCATTGCTCAGTTGGTTTCTACAACAATGGATTGACTCTCAGTCTTCATTTGTATTTGTTTCTCATAAGTGTTGATTGCTGGCCTAGTCTGTAACAGGACATTGGGCACTTTTCCATGTCTGGCATGTAACTCTCAAACTTCTTTCGTGCAGAAAAGAAGCTGCAGAATTGCTGGAAATCAGTGGCATATTTATCCTTCATTAAAAACTCCTTTTACAACTCTGTAATTCCTTAAATTGGGATAGAGTCGGGGAAACTGGATGGAGCTGCACGTTTTCTGGTCAGATGCCCTTCCTGACACTATGTGGATTTCTCAGCAGATAGTTTTGATTTGCGACCTAGGAGAGAAACATCTGCTGCTACCTAGGATTGAACTCTCAACCTTCTGAGTGGGAGGCGAGAGTCTTCACCACTAGGCCACCATGCTACTCGTATTATGAGGTGGAAAACCACAAAGCATATTTCCTCACATTTGTTCATTTGGGAAAGGGTGTGTGTATATCAATGGTGGGATTCAGCCAGTTTGCAACGGTTCGGCAGAACCGGTAGCTAGAGTTTACTGCATTCGGAGAACTGGCTGGCTTTCAGAAGTCCAGTCTAGGCCTGGGAGGCCTGGAGCAGGCCTCCCAGGCCTAGAACGGCATGTCGGAAGTGCGTGGATGCCACTTCTGGAAGTCCGTTCTAGGCCTGGGAGGCCCAGGCCTGCATTGAAAAACAGAACCAGTTGTTCAGGTATTTGAATTCCACCACTGGAATGTGTGTGTGTGTGTGAGAGAAATAAGCAGAAAGAAAATACATCTCTGACCAGATACTGTATATGACACTGCCACAGCCAACTGGACCTGTTACATGAGAATCTTGCCTTGCCCAAAAGTTAAGCAAACCACTAAAAACTTGCTTACCCTATTGTAGGAGAAAGAAACATTCAGGAAATCAAACAACTCTGGGAAAAAAATGGACTCTTAAAAACTGCCTCCTCTTTTTCAGCAATGTGTTCAGATGGCAAATGAATTGTCCACCAATATAAGGATCATATTTAGCCAAGTCAGTAGAACAACTTGTCAAAGTTTTTCCTACTATGTTCTGGTCTTCCAGAACAAATGGTAGCAGCAGCAGCAGCATCTGGAGAAGTTGGTTATCAGAGCATTAAGAATTTACAATAGTGGCTGTCATACAACAGCAAGTAATAATAGCAGTAATAACACTATATTATTAACAGTGTTGCTATTAGTAGAGATACTAATCATCTTAAACAATTATTTTTCTAAAAGTTGAATTAAATGATTAAAAAAGAGTGAACTTTCAGGGGGAAAAAATATTCTGAAACATTTTGGCTTAATTATATTCCTCTGCTGTATTGGTTGATCATTTGCTTTAAGTTGACAGTTTGGAACCCTTGAGACTATGAAAAAGATGCTTCTGTCTCTATTGTACAGAAACTAAATTTCATACTGTAATAAAAAGATGCCTACACTACTAAATTATAGTATACAGTGTTGAGGTCGCTTGATTATTATCTGAGACTTAAATTAAACTTTTGCATATGGATTTAAATGAAGCAAATGCATTGACATTTCTGAAATGGCTTTTTAAGACACAAAACACAAATTCAATAATGCCCCAGTGTTGTTAAGACTGTGCTGGTTATTGTTGCTCAACAGTGGGTCTCTATTAAGTCACACAATAGATTTTATTAGCTCAATATATTCTCAGTGAAGATTAGATTCTGTTGGATTTTGATGGCTTTCACATTAAACACTAAAGATTTGTCAACACAGAAATCAAATTTAAGTGCCAAGCTAAACTGTGCCCAAAGTGTTACAATGCCATTATTAGCTTCTGCAAACATTTCAGTTTAGATATTCCCAGCAATATTCGATAGTTTGTTTTGTGTAGAATTTCAGGAAACTCATCATTTTTTTCCTATCTTCCTCTTTTCTCTGCTGTGACAAAGCAGACAGATTAATAATTGGAGAGGAAGAAAAAAAAATACAAACCAAGTAATTCAGAGGCTGCATAATATACTCAGGAATATTGTTTGTCATCTCCTCTGCATTAAAAAGCACATGTATTTGCTAATTGCTAGTCAAAGTGTTTCTTACTCAGTTTGTATGTAGTTAGCTAAATGAACACATAATTACATTGGGGTAATTTCACAGCATTCATCAAATTGCTTTAAATGCAAATCAAATACTTTGCAGGTGATTCTCAAGTTACTTTTGATACATTGTATAATGTAAAATAAGGATTCGTTAGTGGATAATCTATAGAAATCCTGATTATCCTTCAAAAGAGGTCAGCACAGGGTATGTTTTTATTCTTTCATTTACCAATATCTATCACTGAGTATACCATTACTACTCCATTTTTATCTTCACAATAATACTGTAAATTAGGCTAGAAGAACATTGGTAACTGATTTAAAAGTAGGGTTGCCATATCTGGACCACAAAAATGAATAGATCGTGGTAAGAAGTTTAGAATTTTGATATCTCTAGCCAGTCATCTAGTAATTCTCCAGACTTTCGAAGCCCAGCTGTTGTTAGCCTTAATCAAAAATATGCTATGAACCACATAATTGAATGGGAATCTGAATCTCTCTGCTCTAGAGTTAATGATTCAATAATAGGCCTGGATAAGAAATTAAAAGACCTAGACAAAATTCTCCCACCTGGGTTAACATAGAAGAACAAAATGTTGCCCAGACTGGCCAAGAAATGCAAACATAATCACATATACATAGTAGATTTTAGGACAGCCAACATCCACAAGGTTACAGAAGTACAGTGGGATGGGAACCAACTGACAAAAATCTCCTACTCAGAGGAATAGTAGGAGGATTAGAAACCTTAAATGTAAGGTACTGAAAGAACAATCACATACTATTTTAATATGAAAATAATGGCAGAAATAATAAACGTGTATCAGCTGTTTAAATGAGTTAAAGGTAAAAAGGAGCATGTATAAAGACTGGGAAATGAGCATTATCTCTAAGAAGGCATACCAACAAATAGATCTGCAAAAAATGTCAGCAGAAAGACTAAAACAGAAAAAAATAATTTAGCTTGCAGGAAAACCTAAAAGAAACAATAAGAATAGGTGAGAGGGGCTCTGCTGGTTGAAAAATAAAGATAAAGAAAAAAATAGACCAGGGGTGTCAAACTCTCGACATCATGTGATGTCGCACAATGTATCAGGCCGGTTTTGCCATTGCCGGCAATGGGGTGGGCGCGGCTTCCATGAGACACATCTGGCCCATGGGCCGGCAGTTTGACACCCCTGGAATAGGCTTTGGTGTTGATACTAAGGTAGGAACAAGTAACAGACAGAAGGGATTTCTCCTCCATTCCTATTTTACCTTAGTCTTTTCACCAATTGGGAACTTTGTTCAAATGGACTTAAATGAACAATTGACACAATGAGGGATTGGCTACCTAAGAGTAGGGAAAATGATAGACAGCACCTGGCTGCTATGGATGAGTTTAAATCTCTAGGACAGTGGTGGCGAACCTATGGCACGCATGCCAGAGGGGGTACTCAGAGCCCTCTCTGTGGGCATGCACGGCATCGCCCCAGCCCTGCCTTCCCCCATGGCCCCCTCCTCCCCAGCAGCCGCCCAGAGGAGAGTCACCCCCGGGCACAGCCCGTGCGGAGCATCGCAGCCAAAGACATGGTAGCCGGGCAGCGGGAACAAGACTCTGCCCTCACACCCCATTGCATGCAGATGATTCTGCGGGGCATGGGCAGACGGTGTGACTGCCATTGTGCTGCAGGGCCATCATGGCAATCTGTTGCGGCAGGCCATGGAGGTGGTGGGTGGCCCTGGGGCAAGTGAGGCAGGGGTGTGGCGGGGCAGAGCAGAGTGGAGCGGAAGCAGGGGGCAGGGTGGGAGGTGGGGCGGTGGCGGTTTTTGGGCATTCAGTCTCTAAAAGGTTCACTATTACTGATCTAGGACAACATTAATTACATCTAAGAATCTTAAAGGAATTTGCATATATCATCTTGAAACCCTATTCTGTGATTTGTGAGAAATCATGGTGGACAAATGCAGGGCCAAAAGATTGGGAAGAGAAAGTGTGACAACCTTTTTAATAGAACGAGCTGAGTTGCTTAAAAGAATCCAGTATAAGAGATCCTAGTACAGAAGATGTGGAAATGTAGGATAGGATCCAATCTGTGTCTATCAGCAGGATTAGAGGTTTAGTCTTCTAAGTCTTTGGACTCTTGCTGGAGTCAATCTTCAGGGAACTTCTCTCCAGCTGAGTGTGTGCTTGGGGATATTCTGTGTGTGGTATTTATGTGGTGTTTGGTTGTGTGTGGCTTTTCATTGTGGGTATCCATTCTGCTTGAATTGTTCACGTAATTGTCCATATATATGTATACATACAGTATACAGGAACAGTTCAGGCCAAATGGGTACCCACAAGTATTTGTTACAAGATGTCTGTGCAACATGGTGGGGAGAGAAAGGAAGAAACAAGATATAAGATCAACTACATGGCACACCTTGCCATACATTAAAAACATTTTGGAAGCAGTAGAATGCAGCTTCTGTGATCTGCAAATGGGCATCACACACCATCCAGAGGCTGCCATATGAGGACAAATTACATGCATTGTAAAGATTGCTTGGAGGTGAAAGATACTTCCAATGTAATCTACCGGATTCCTTTCATGGATTGCCCCTGAGACTATGTAGGACAGATGGGGAGGAAGCTAACTACCAGATTGCAAAAACACAAGCTAGCAGTTAGACAAGGAGACCCAAACTCATTGGTAGCCTCATATTTCAATAAAAAAGGACATACATTCAATTTTGCAGCTACTAAGATTGTTGGACAAGCAGGTACAAAAACAACCAGGGAAGTGATTGAAACCTGGGAAATAGGCCCCTCATCAGTCAATAGGAGTGCTGATTTACCACCAGCTTATCAAGTACTTAGGAGGTGAAGACTTGGCAGTACAAGAAAACAGGAGCCAACAACTCAACAGCCATCCATCCACACCCCAGTCAACAACTAAAAAACCTCATACAACCAGGCACCATATAAATACCACACAGAGAGACTAGCCCAAAGTTTACAATCTGCTAGAGAGAAGTTCCTTGAAGATGGACTCTAGCATGAGTCTGAAAGTTCAGAAGACTAAACCTCTTTTCCTGATGATTGACCCAGATTGGATCCTGCAACATTATCCTGGGACACATATATTCACTTTCATTTGTAAATGTAGGATACACTATGATATCATTAATGCTTACAGAGCTAGTTAAATAATCATACTCAATGACTGTATATCAAGTGCCATAACAAGCCCCTATTCTGGACCCTGAGTTATTTGATGTATAAGTATAAACAATGTTAGAAAATATGATTATCAACTATAGGATAACACAAAGGTTCAGAGGGAGAACAAACACTTTCATTGTTCCAGCCTGCCTGGTTGCCCACTTCTGTGCAGAAAACTCCCCAACACATTCACCCAAGGACATCGTGAAGTGTGCATCATAGTCTTCATCCCTTCCTTCTCTGTCTATCAAATTTTAAAGCATAAGCAGTTCAGGCAATTTTTTTTTCAAATGTATAATTTTGCTTTCCTTGAAAAAGATGTTTCCTTTACTAACTCTGAATATGAAATAAAAACCTAGATTTTGTTTTATAACAGACACAACATTCCAAGAATTGTTAGTTAAGCTTAGGTTATTCCACTGAATTGATTCAACGAGGCAACTTGGTTGCAATCAAATTAAGTTCCGCTGATTCCACTGTGATTGGCATCTGAGAAGAAAAAAAAAGTTTAATAATTCAGAAAAGTATTTGCTTTAGTTCAGCTTTCTTGGGTTGTACAGCTCTTTAATTGCCTGTGAGGTTTGTGTTGTACTTTGTCTCAATTGGATAGCACAGCCAGATTCATGTTCTTATTATATCATTTTAACTAATCGTATTTTTCAAGATTCTGAAAGGTGGGCTTTATTAATGTATTCTAATGTACAGTCTTAGTTAAAAGTGGGACTGTATTTGGCACCATGATTTTATTTCCTATTTCATAAAGCCAAAAAATGTAACAGCCTGCAAAAGTGTAATTTTAATATTTGCTTCAGAGTCATGCGTAAAATAGCCAATGCTGGGCTTTCTGCCTTCAAAATTTGACTTTGTGTTAAGTTCCAACTCTAAGAACAGTTTGAAAATATCTTGGGAATTTTGTAGTGAATATTAATGCTTGTTTTTGAAGAAACACTTTCTGCATATGAAACTCTGCTTATATTTTTTTTTTCCACCAGTGAAAATAAGTGCCAGGCAAACTTGCATTTGAATATCATCACTTGTTATAAAGGCAAGATTGGGACTTTTTTGATGGCTCACTTACATATGAAAAAATCACAGAAGAAGGGAGCTTAATAACCACACATACAAAAATAAATTGGAGCCACGTAGATTAAAAATAATCTATATTATTATATAAAGGTAAAGGTTTTTCCTATCCTTTCGTGTCTGACTCTAGGGGGCAGTGCTCATCTTCATTTCTTAGGCAAGGGAGCCAATGGTCTCTGAAGACATTTCCATGGTTATGTGGCCAGCATGGCTATATGTCAAGGTGCATGGAGCACTGTTACCTTCCCACCAAAGTGGTACCTA
Source organism: Azemiops feae (assembly GCA_023970755.1). Lineage (NCBI taxonomy): Eukaryota > Metazoa > Chordata > Lepidosauria > Squamata > Viperidae > Azemiops > Azemiops feae. The sequence goes on along the minus strand of JALGBA010003847.1, from coordinate 375,392 downwards.
TTTATCTATTTGTATTTGCATGCTTTTGAACTGCTAGGTGGTCTGGAGGTGAGACAGGAAAAGGAAGCTCACCCCATCACACAGTGCTTGGGTCTCTAACCTAGGTTGTCAGCTTTCCAGGTGACAAGTTCAATGTCTTTAACTGCTGAGCTATCACAACCCCTACATTATTATATATGAATGCCCAAAGATAATAGTATCATAAGAATACCTAGATCTTCAGTCAGATAACGGCTTTTCCATAGACTACACTGTAAAGTAATGAGCTTGCATATCAGAAAAATTGCTGTGGTGTTGTGGTTAGGGTGCTGGTCTGGGGTGGCAAAGCTCATGTTCGAAGTCTTCCCTCAAGTATAGAAAGCAACTGGGTGACCTTGGTCCAGCTGCTTTCATTCTAAATCAGTGCCAGCCTTTGTGACAAATCCCTTGTTGCATCACACATGGACAGCTTTGCTGGGTGACCTACAAGAGTGCAGTACAAAAACAAGCAGACCCTGGAACTTTACAACAGAAGTGTTAAGGACAACAACAAGGAGAGTGTTAAGAAAAAAAAAGAGGATCTGGAAGAGTTAGCTACTGTATTCTGCTGGCTTTGCTTAACTCCCAACACAATGAAAGGGAATAAAATCTGACTTGTCCTCTGTGACATATTGGTTATGTGTGAACTACCATGACCATCACCTCCTTGCCTCTTTTTTATATATATATACAAATGGTGACTGAAAAAAAAATATCCATAAGAAGCACAGAATCAATATGTTCATTAGATGACTTTAGAGATCATGCCTTCCCAAGGTAGCTTACAGTATTAATGTACCAATATAATTCTATACCAAATGATAAAAGGTTTTGAAATTTAAATAGTTTTCAAGATACACTTAAAACAAAAGAAAAAACATGTTTGGCTTTGGCATCAAATAAGGCCGTGCAAAAGATTTTGAGCACAAAACATTTTCAGTTTGAAGTTTGAATGCCTTATAGCCATTTTGAGCAGTATTGTTTTGACTTGGTGGTTTGATGTTAGGTAGTTATTTTTTTTAACCCAGTTTAAACAATACAGTAGAAAATACAGCTCATATCCTTGTTGTTATTGCCTTAGATTTGATGGCATGATATAGGGAAAGTATGGAGTCTGGGAGTAGCTAATTAAATCATGATGGACTTTAATTCTGTGACTTCTGTGTAAACAGAAATGATAACATCTTGCAACTGCATGCCTGATTAGCAGAAGGTAGGCAGATTTCTCCTATTTTTACAAGCAAATAGATGTGTGTGTGTGTGTGTATGCACATGCACTCTTTTCTTCCACATATACGTATATCAGTTGCTAATGCTGCTGAAGTTTGTAAGTCTTAAATGCAAATAGCATTATTATGCTGCTGGTTTGGGGTTAGTTTATTGAGATTTGGAAGACATCACATACCCCTTCCCTTGTAATTTAATTGAATCCCAGGGAGCCAGGAGGATGCAGCTATTGAGAGAAAAGTATAGGAACTTGCAGAGAGCTCATAGCCATCTACCTAATGAATTCCATCCTTATCTAGTGCCCTTTGCTTCCAAACAAAATTATAAAGCTCTTTCGGTTCCATCCAACTGAAGGAAAAGAAGGGGTGGGGTTGAAAAAAAAATATTTGGCACAGTATAGGACAGACATGTCAAACTCGCGACATCACGTGACGTTATGCGACCTATCGGAACTTTTTCCCCATTGCCGGCAATGGGGTGGACACGATTTCCTCGTGACGCATCCGGCCCATGGGCCGGCAGTTTGACACCCATGGCATAGGAGGTCTCCCCTAGTTTAGCTATATAAATGTGGGGACCTTTACCTTCTCTCTCACATCCCAGAATTCTTGCATCCATTTGCTGGTTGCTATATGACACCTTAAAACAGGGGTCTTCAAACTTGGCCCTTTTATGACTTGTGGACTTCAACTCCCAGAATTCCTCAGCCAGGTATGCTGGCTGAAAAATTCTGGGAGTTGAAGTCCACAAGTCATAAAAGGGCCAAGTTTGAAGGCCCCTGCCTTAAAACATCTTATTACTTGTTTATTTTGTTCTTATATAAGCATGTATCTTGGTGGTATTTGTAGGATACATATATTGAGAAGAAAGCCCCCCATATAGTATATTCTCTCTTTCATCTTTCTCTCTCTCTCTCTCCCTCCCTCCCTCTCTCTCTCTCTCTCTGTCTCTCTCTGTATGTGTGTGTGTGTGTAAGCCATGTTTCTTGAACTCAAAACAGATGGTATTTATAAGATCCACATATTGGAAAGAAAATTATCTCTCTATACTCAACATTGTGTGCACGTACATGAGTGTGTGTATCCTGTATCAGATAGAACTGAATTAATGATTGATACTATGATTAATTGTAACAGTCATGTTTTTTGCAGGACTTTAAATTAGTCAGATTTATAGCCATGTATAAAAAGATCAGAATGCTATTTCCTTTCTTTCTCTCCTTTTAGAAGAAAACGTCATAAAAGGGTCTGTTTTCTGGATGCTAAGGGTTGCAACACTGAAAGTTCTTGAAAATATTTCAAGGGACTAGCTGTCCAAGAAATTGAAATAAGATGCTGGCTTCCTATATTCTTAAGTATTCTTTTCCAAGGTGGGAAAAAATGAAGGTTGCCTAGGTAACTATACATATTTGAGATTTTTTTTTTAGTTGCATCCTAAAATTCATGTTTGAAATGGGCTTTGGAATGCTGTATTGATATATCTTAGCATCAAAACATTTTTATTAACCAGTATACATCCTTAACTCATTAGTGTGTCTGAGAGAAAAAGGTAGTGATTTTGCCCAGCACGAGTAAATATACATAAAGGTGTTAAAAATAGCTGAATTCTTTCTAGTCCTAGTTTTGCGAGTGTGAATAAACAGCAAGAGAGTGTATTTAGTCATTCATGAAGGGTTTTCAGTCATTTCATGATTCAATTAAAGCTGTTCAACAGAAACAGTAATCAAGCCTCAGCAAGTTGCATAAATAGTGCATTTATTCTTCTGGCATGCCATATAAAATTCCTTAATGCTGTGACTTTTTTGTGTGTGATGTCTGACAGTAAATAAATATTTTAGAACTTAAAATGTCATTTATGCACATACTTGAGACCTAGCCAACAATGTCAGTAGAATCCTACATTTTGAATTATATTTTAGAATTGTTCCACTGGGAAGAGGGTATAAAATGAAAGTGTCTATGGAGGAAACATTATGCTTAGTTGTACAGAATAGAGAGGAGATTGTTCTAGATTCAAATAAAGCAGAGAATGTACTTATTAGACTCCATAGAATGGAATGGTGATTCTTCTACTGCCCATGATGGGAGAATTACTAAATCAGAAATTTGAGAATTAAGTCTTATTTTTAATGGAGTAACTATTTTCCCCCCGCTGCTCAAGAATGCCCTACATGCTTAGTATGCTTTTGTTGTCTTATCACAGAAATGAGAGATAAAATAATAATACCATTATTCTACTTGATTGTCTGAAAATTAGCATGGTTCCATCATTAGCTACCCATAATTAATACTGGAAACAATGCAGCTGTTTATGTAAAAAAAAAAATTATTGTAATAGATGTGTTTCTTTGAAAGATAGTATGTCATTTGTCCCTGGCATTCTTAACTGAAGCTGCAATACTAACTCAGCCAAGATTGAAGTATAATGTACAGCTGTATACATTACTGTTTTTCAGTCTTAAAATAGTAATAAGAAAGAAAAAAAAACCCTCCAAGGTGATTAAAAAGATGAGGTTTGATTGAATTTTGAGTCACTAAAAGAGGCTATATTAGCTCAGAGGAAATCAGGATGAAATCCATACTTCCCAACTGATTGCAAATGGCTGCAAAAAACATTCATTTATGCTATTTAGCAACAACAACAACAACAACAACAACAACAACAATAACAACAACAACAACAATAACAATAACAATAACAATAACAATAACAATAACAATAACAATAATAATAATAATAATACCTGTCTGGAATACAGGAGGGTGGTCTCAATATCCTTCTTTAATCCAGAGAGAATTATTTGCTGTCTGGATTGCATCCAGTTGTCTCTCTGCTACACTGTCCTCTACAAAGCATGAGGTGTCTATGTGTCCGTGTCACTAGAAGCATTCCACTTAGAAATATATATTTTAAATACAGTAATCATATTAAGCCCGAAGGTGTCATGAAGTACCTGTTGAGACTTTTATCAATTTTAATATATATTTTTCTTTAAACAACAAAAAGACACATTTCCTGACTTCACTCACTTTTCCCAAGCTTGGGAAGACAGAATTGTTCTTTTCTACATACTCTATACAGAGAATCGGATATCCTAGCCCCTTTCTTCACTGTAATTTTTAAAATTCTTTAAAAACTAAAGGCAGGACTCCATGTGAACCTGTTAAGCCAGGATGAGGGGAACTGGGTTCTATTATCATTTCCCTTAATCTCTGATTAAAGTGTGGTTATTTCCAAGAAGCAGGAACAGTTTGGATAATTGAATCAGGGAGCTATTTCTTTCATGATTCTTCTATTTTAGTAGGAATAGGTAAATATATTCTTGTCAGGAAGCTGCACCAGATTTAATTTAATTTTTGCATAGTGCTAAGTCAAATGTCAAAGTCTGAATTTTCTTTATTTCCTGTGCAAGCTAGTGAGTTATGTGTAATTTCAGCCTTTCACATTTCTTATACTGGACATGAGAATATTACTTTTATTTATAATCTTACATTCTGTAATCATTTAAAACCTGCTCAAAATTCTTTACAACTGGCCCTTTGTTGTTTGACTCTAACAAGAACTTTGTTATTTGTTTTAATAATTTTGTTTTTCTTCAAGTTACCAGTGTTGTACCACCAATGGCCATCAAAACCACCTTTTCTCAGGCATCTTCCTGATGACTTGCTCATTCTTTCTGAACAGTGTTGCCTCAGTGTCTTCAGTCATTTGCTGTACCTACAGATTCACTTCGTGAGTTCTTTTGTATGTTGACGTTGTTTTATTTTCTTCTGTTCAATGATGATCAGTTCTCAGAGGTTGCCTGACCAATCCCTGCAGTTTTCTTGGTTAGGTTTTTCAGAAGTTTCTAGCTTGATGCCTTAATCACTAAACCAAACTGGCTTTCATTTGTTGAGGAGGGACATATTAATCTTCCTTGGCTTTCCAAACAAAGAATTAGCATTTTCTGTTACATTTCCGCTGTCCTCTCAGGGTCATCTGGATTTTTGTAGGCTATATCTGGTATGGGATATCTTGCAGTATGGGAAATGATTTTTCTTGCTAGTATTTGCATTATCTAAATTACTTTCTCCTTTTGCCCTTCCTGATTTCCTTATCTCTGGTCAATAGAGACCCTAACTGATTTGGCTGGGAAGTAAGAAACACAGATGGAATTGCCAGCTGCAAAATTTTGGCTTCAAGCAGTAGAAAGGAAAAGGGGGCGGATATGACCACAACTTTGGAAACACTTTGCTTGCATTCAGCATAGGCATATTAATTTTTCTTAGGCTACAGCTTACAACTGTTATCGCAACAGCACTGAGGAAAATATGTCCCTTTGTCTCACAGAATGAAACAGTGCAATTATTGGTTTATGACATTTTAATAGAAGAATCTTACCTCATCTCCATCTGTTCATCTGCTTCACCTACATTGTCCTTCTCCCCAAGTTCTGAATTAATGCTATGTTACCAAACAACCATACTATCCAATAATATGCTTAATAAAGGCAAGCAGATAGATTTTGATGATTGCAGTGATTATGATTTTCATTTATCTGTTGTAGGGAATAAACTTTATTGATTAGGAATGGACACTGGATTCTCTTCATTGCTCTAATTTGATCTGGGTAACAACTGCACTTCTATTGGTTATTTTAAGAAGCTGTTGATAGGACCTTTCTACTCTGGTCACTGTTCATTGCTCTCCATGACTATGTTCAGAATATATACATCCCAGGAAAGGAGTATCCACACTCGAAACATGGACCCTACAGTACTTTGTTAGGCAGTTCTCAAGCATAACTTAGATTCCTTCTTTATGCTCTGAAACACCAATTCATTTCATATCTGTACCTGCAAGTGGTGTACCAAAGGTTAAATCAAATGGCAACTGATCAAAGAAGACTAGTGAATTAGCAGACTTTTCCCCCAATGCACACACACTGTGAAATGTTTCACATAAGCAGCTTAGCTGGTAGAAAGGAGAAATATTTGAGCTTTGTTTTCTTTCTTTTTAAAAAAAAATTGACTAGAGTTATGTGAGTTTCCCTTTCTACCCCAAGTCACAAGAAGAAATGTGAAAGAATGTTTTTCCTATTCCTCACCAATCACAGTGGACTTGCTGAACAACAATGAGAAAAGTATGTAGGAAATCAATGGAAGGAGGGAGCTAATACAAAAGGTCTGTCAATGGAACCATAACATCTCAAAGACCCATCTGTGAAATAGAAAGTGATTTGTTCTTTTTTTCCTAGTGAGAGGGGGGAGGGGAATCCATCAACTGGCAACTGTGGTAATCACAATAAATATATATCACCTCACCAGCATCATTGCCAAGGCTAAGGAAAGGACTGAAATCCAGACAATAATTTCTTAAGCCGCATTAATTTTTAGGCAAACAGGTTAAGACTACCAAAAGAATCCTTAGCATAAATGAGCCTAGTCAGTGTGTATATTTCTATGGAGAGATCGTGGGTACTGTGTACCTATTCACTGTCAACACCATAACCATCCACCTTGGTGTTTTGGTATACTGCCATTTGGTAGAGCAGTAATTTGGGCCAGTGAGCAGAAGAAAGTAATTTGTGAATCTACTTTCTTTTGTCAGCAGATTTCTGACTAGGAAGTGCACTCTTAGTTAAGGTTCAGTTTCAGACCTCAAATTATAATCAATATGGCCTTTATAAAAAATTCTCATTGTTCTCAGCCAATGCCTGCTATATGATTTCAACAATACATCATTGGTTCAATCAAATCGATGTGAATAAATAAGCATTACAAAGTATCCTTGACCAGGAGAGAAAGTATCTGCAATCTCTATATATGCAAATAGAAGAAGGAAGGAAAGATTACTGTCTCTGTGTATTTTGTTTTCTATCCATAGTTCTCTTGATTGAAATCTAGTGTAGAATTTGAAAGAAAAACTTTAAATAATTTGTTATTCAACTTCCGAATTTCAGTTACCTCTTGTAACTGAGTTTGTCAAAAGAGGAAAATAAATAGAATGCAGAAGATGATAGGAAAAAAATCCTGAATAAAAAATATATAACTCTAGTGTGTATATAAGTTAGACACAAATTGTTGAAGACTTTGTAAAGACAGATAAACAAATTTTAGAACCTTTGATAGAAAAAGAAATTCCGCCAGAAATATTCAAACATTTTTGTATTCTTGACACATTAATGGCTTGAGAGAGAAAAAATAACATTTTGGATATTACATTAATATGCCTCTTAAGATATTCTAAATGAGATTTTCAGTGAAACCTAGGCTATATTACATAGCATAATTTTATTGTAGAAATTTCAGATGACCTATATTCTAGGAATGGGTTCAATAGCTGAGGTCTCCATTCTTTCTAGAAGCCAATGCATTACATTCCTTGAAGTCTAAATATTAATAAAAGCTGACATGCTGGCTATGCAAAGAGACTCAGACTATGCAGATTGTAGGATAACTGTTCACCAGCGCTTCTCTGGGTTGAAGACAGAGCAATTTTCAACTTGCCAGTGCTTTCCAAGCTGTAGCAAATTAACAACTGTTTAAGAGAAGCTGATTCAAGGCAAGGAAATGCCTTTCTTTCTCTCTCTCTCACCAAATTTAATGAAAGAATCAATCAATCAGAATAGAGCTGGAAGGGACCTTGGAGGTCTTTCAGTCCAACCCATTGCTCAAGCAGGAGACCCTCTACCATTTCAGATAGATGGCTGTCCAGTCTTTTCTTAAAAACCTCCAGTGATGAAGCACCCACAACTTCTGAAGGCACTGACTAATTGTCCTCACTGTTAGGAGTTACTCTTTAATTGCAGGTTGCTTCTCTCCTTGATTAGTTTCCATTAATTGTTTTTTTGTCTTGCCTTCTGGTGCTTTGGAAAATAAGTTGACCCCCTCTTCTTTGTGGCAGTCCCTCAAATACTGGAATACTGCTATCATGTCTCCCCTAGTCATTGTTTTCTCTAGAATGACCATACCCAATTCCTGCAACAGTTCGTCAATATGTTTTTGTCTCCAGGCCCTTAATCATCTTAGTTGCTCTTCTTAGCACTTTTTCCAAGGTATCAACATCTTTTTTGTAATGTGGTGACCAAAACTGGATGCAGTATTCCAGGTGTGGTCTTACTAAGGATTTATAAAGCGGTACTAATACTTCACTTGATTTTTTGATTCTATGCCTATGAAAATGGCTGTCTTCAAAATAAATCCAGATTTCAAGAATTAAGCAAAAATAAGCATGCTTATTCATCTCATTAAAACATGGGTTTTAAAATTTATCTTTTGTTTATTTTTAGTGAGATGTATTGTATTGCATGATTGTTTTATTGTTTTATCTCATCGATCAATTAAAATGTAACAAAAAGTTATATTTTTATTTCTTACCCAACCCTAAATCATTACTATTTATCATGTAGATGGGGTTTATTCGATTGTACATTTCATCATAGAATCACAAAGATTAAGAATCTTAAAGCCAATATCAAGGTCCTGGTAACTAATATATAAAAGACAATGCCTTGCTGATAGGGTACCATACCTCTTCTTTAGCATCTCTTATTTCTAAGATTTGAAGTTCTAGAAGAAAAACTAAAAACCAGGCTATATTTCAGAACAAACATTCCCACAATTTGTAGGTCTTTTATTAAAATTGTAGATGAGAAGGATGCACAGAACAAATTGAATGTGTATTGAGTTACTCTTCTAATTTTGAGGTACATGCAAACGTTGAAAGGCAACTACCTAAGCATTTATTTACAAGCAATTTATAGCATCACCCAGCCATTATTGTGGCAATATATCACTAATGAAGACCACATTTTTATTGCCATAGCAAAGGCTAAGTGACATTATGAATCACTGGCATGCAAATTATCAATAACTTCAATTGATTGACTGGCAAAATTGATCATTTTTTGGCCACAAGTTGAGGGTCATAATCTCTGTTAATGTTCCTTAAGCAGGTTAAGATACCTTATTTATTTTGTATCAAATTATACTTTCTTTTCAAGTACATATAATTCTGCAGTTACTAGTTAGTATAAAGCTTGGCAATAACACTTCTATGAAAGGTAAATCTTTTTTAGGTGGACACCAATGTGATTTTACATCTTCTGATAATTTGCAATCAGAACCCACAGGAACGAAAACAGCAAAAGAGATTTTAGATTGTGGGAAAGTGATATTCGAATATTTCAGTTCTTATCAATTGTAGCCATCATGTAGCCAGTTTATTGGGAATTTTCTTTAGTGTAGCTGGAGGACACCAAGCCAATTACTTTGTTCTAGGACTTGAATAGATGATGTTTCATCTATATCAATTTTTCATGTTTTATTTTCTTTACTAAACAGCAATTGTAGATGGCAGGAGATTGTGGCCTGGACTAGGGCATGGAAAATAGTTCATCCTTTGCCTCTTCTGTGTTCAGAAGTGGATCAACTCATCGTCCATGATTTGCATTTACTCTGGGAAGAAAGCTATGATTCATGCAAAGAATCTCCTAATGTAAAGGATTCCACGGAGAGACAAAACTCTAGCTTCCTTTAAAAATCCTTCTTTGCAGATTTCCTCTAGTCCTCTGTTTGCCAATTAGCCAATTTAACTTATGAAGAAATCTTGAGGACCAGCATTATTTTTATGACATTTCTAATATAATCTTTCATTTGCCTTGAGCCATTCACAAAATTCTATTCTTCTTGCAAGCATGCTGAAATTCGAGATAAATTCACATTCATTTTAACAGATACTGGAGCTTAAAAGTGTTGGACACTAAATTTTGCACAACTTTATCATAGTATTACCACCAATATACATACGTAAATGTAGTCTCAGTCTAACTAGCTGAGATTATTTTTATCATTCTAAAATTGGCTCTCGCTATTTCATCTTTTGACTTGTCAAAGGATCCCATTACATTAAGTCTGATAAATAAACAAGAGGAAGAATTGTGCTGGCTTCAGAGCAACCCTACATGACCTGAAATGTTTATCTCTATCATCTCTGTCTCTGTCTCTGTCTCTGTCTCTGTCTCTGTCTCTGTCTCTGTCTCTGTCTCTACCTCTACCTCTACCTCTACCTCTACCTCTACCTCTACCTCTACCTCTACCTCTACCTCTATCTATCTATCTATCTATCTATCTATCTATCTATCTATCTATCTATCTATCTATCTATCTATCTATCTATCTATTATCTAACTGTCCATCCATCCATCCATCCATCCATCCATCCATCCATCCATCCATCCATCCATCCATCCATCCATCCATCCATCCATCCATCCATCCATCCATAGAATACTTCATATGACAAAGTACTATGATTAATAGGCCTTGTAAAATAAATAATTGCATTCCAGTCTATGTTACATAACAAAACAACATTTAATGAAAAATTCTGAAGCCCTAACCCTTGAATTTAAATAGAAATATAATATGTGTCACCATAGTGGGAAAGTTGTTATATCTGTTTACTTTGTTTATTATCCAATTATTTGCTGTTGTAGGTCCTGGTAATTATTTTGATTGTTCTTTACCTTGAAGCTAAACCTATATTGGATAATTGTTTGGCCAGAAGATTTCTTCAAATTTAGGATTACACCCTGCAAATAGGACCTATGGCAATCCTAATCCTGAGTTCTAAAAAATGCAGTGAAATCCACATTTAGAGAATGCTGCCAAATCCCTTATATAGTTTGTGTACAATCTACTAAACTTCATGATCACTTTGTTCCTAATCTGCTGGTTTCTTCATGTATAAACTATTTATTCATTCCAACCTCTGACTAGTTAGGATTTGTCTAAAGGGTATCTGGTAGAGAGAGCCACAACTAGTATCTGCCTACCTGAATCAGAAAATATTAAAACAAACCAAAAGTCACCCTCTATTTCTAATCACAAGGTGGCTAAAATAATGGTTGGCATGCTTTCCTTAGAGAAAATGCGCTGTTGCACAATAGCATACTAACCTGCTTGTTGTCTTGAACAAAAACAGGTTACCCACCATTTTTGCTCCCTACTGATTTTGACCAGACTGGCTGGCCTATTTTTGTTCATGAAAACAAGTCTCTTGTCCCTGCTTTATCTGCCAAAATGTTTTTGCCCACCAATCAATTCTGCACATTGATCAATTATGTCTACTTTAATGTAACAGAATAAAGGAATAACAGAGTTGGAAGGGATCTTGGAGGTCTTCTAGTCAAACCCCTTTGCTCAAGCAAGAGACCTTCTTGTCATTAATGCACACAAGCAGATTGACCCCCTAGATTAGATTCACATCTTCCCAGCATGCAGTTTAATTTGACCCCCATATTCCATTTCCACAGTCATTTCTCAACTGTTTATAGATCCCTGACTCTTTGATAGGGAGAACAGAAGGAACTTCAGTGACTAAATAAGGCAAGGTGACAGAGATATATGGGGAAGACAGAGATTTTAAACAGTGGGGGAAGAAAGTAATAAAGTTAAAAGATTTTTTCCCCTTTCTCAATCAGAAAAAAATGCAGAGTATATATTGCAATGGGTCTAAATGTGGCAGACTGAATAATTTTGGTTTAAAATCTATTGGTCTTTCAAGACAATGGTCTGGATTCAAAGTTTGTCAAAGTTGTGCCACTAAAATTAGTGAGATCTGTTAGATCCAGTCCTGTTGGTTTCAAGGGGACAAATTTCAAGGTCTGTCCTAAACACAGTCAAGACTGCTTCCAACCCCTGACTTTAGAAAACAAACAGCAGATCATTAAGCTGCTTTGCAGTGCCGAAATACTTAGGGGAACTTCTATAACAAGAAGCAATCCACATCCAAAGAGCTATGCCTTCTGTACAAAAAAAAAATGAAAAATGAAAAATAGGCAGCTTTAGTGATTGGTTTGGAAGCTTCCTAGATACATTTGTGTGGCATGGGTATAGGTCACAAAGATGGAGGAGCAGGTGACCTTTGATAGGAGGATAAGGGAGGTGGGTCATCTCCTTGAGAATTCCAATGGCTTTATGACATCATCCCTGCAGGGTAAAGTGTCAGTTACTGTCAGTTATCAGTTAACAGAGCGAAGATGCCTTCCTAGATGTAAGTTGTTCTTCAGTAGGACTCCTGGACCTTGGGGGAGCTTCCCTCTTTTTGTAGCCAACTTTTAGAGGGGTAAGTGAGGGAGAGTTTGGGTTAGGGTTAGGATGAGGGTGAGGGTGAAAGGGTGAAGATGTGGTTGAGGGACAGGGTGAGAAGGAGGGTGAGGTTGTGAGTCAGGATCGGGCAGGGGACAGGAAGGGAAATGGAAATAAGGAACAGGAGGAAGAAAAGATAAAAGGGGGAGGAGGATGGGAGGAGCAGGGCAGAGAGAGGGAAAGAAAGATGGGGAAGGGGAGGGCAAAGGGGACAAAGAGATTTTTAAAAATACCTTTCTGGAAAAGATCATTTTAGACTTTCTAGAAGCTGGTCTTCCTTAGACCCAGGTTTAAATTTACCTCCCCTATTTCAGAGGCTGTAGCATCTTCATAAAGCCTGAATGAGAACGGCTGATCTCCAAACCAGGGTTAACAAACCAGGCCCACATTGTGGCTTAATCTCCTTTTCTGGGAAGCTCCCCCTCAAGCTCACCCACTTATTTTATCTGTATCACATTTCCCCCCTGCTAAGTGGATTAGGGTAAGGGTTTTTGATTGATAGTTGCAAGTTACCTCAGCAAATGAATCTACCCATACCACAATCACAACAAGGATGTTACACCAATTGATTACATCTCTAGCAGGAAAAAAATAGGGGGAAAAAGTTAAGATTGTAATACTAGTGGCAAGCAAAAAAAGAACAAAACCAACAAACTATTGTGCAGAAAATGACAGCCACCACATTCAGATAGACCTCAAGTTATGATGTTAATTGAGCCCGGAATTATAGTCATAAGGTGTTACAGTTGTAAACTGAAACATCCATGTGACCAGAAGTAAATTTCCAACTTTCTTTGAAGTGGTCATTAAGAGAATGCATGGTCATTAATTGAATGCTGCAGTCATTAAGCAAACACATTCACTTGAATGAATGATGGAAACCAGCAAAAAACATCATGAATTGTGGACATATTGATTGTGGTTGTAAAGCTGACCCAACAGACATGCAGTCATATGATTGTGGGAGGGGCAGTGCAACCATTTATGATGGCTGGGGATGCTTTACAGGCTGTAAAGCATTTGTTTTATGGCTGCAAGAACTTTGAATGGCCATAAAACAATCAGTCGTTAAGCAAGGACTACCTGTATTTTTCATTTTGCACACATACATATACAGCTGTGTATAGAACAATGTCCAGGATTGTTTACTTCATGAGAAAATGAGAGGGACATTTTGTACACATGTTGTTCTGCCCACAAGCAGACTTTGATAGAGATGATGGTATCGCAGAACTCTAGAACCATCCCTTCAGTTTGCTCTCCTTTATATTTAAAGCTGCAAAGTGGCATCAAAGAGCTGCAGAACTTTCTTGTTCATCTTTTAGAATGGTCTATTTAACTATTATTGCTTCTTCATATCTTAAGATTATCCTAGTTAGGTCAAATTTATCTCTTGAATTATTAACTACTCCACTCACACACCTTTCCTTTACTTGCTCTCTCTCATCTTACCATCATTAGCACAATACTCTTCCGAATGTCAAAGTGCTGTTTGAAGCTGCTTCTTCCTGCCCCTTCCTTGTCTCTTCCAGTGCACTTTCCTTTAATTAATCCTTAAAGCGGATGTATACAAAAGATACCACATTTGCATAAACACAGTAAGGTAGCTTTGGATACTGAAAATTTGAATATGCATGTTTTTATTACAGTCACTGACCAGAATTGCAAACAAAAACACATTAAAAATATAGATCAAGTAAAAACAAAAAATAAAATATTAGAATTTTAATGCTGAAGACTGAAGCGTTCCTTGACCTAGATTAGTGTGGTCCCCCCCCCAAACTTGGCAATTTTAAGATGAATGGACTTCAATTTCAATTCCCATTTAGCTGAGTAATTCTGGGAGTATCTTAAAGTTGTCAAGTTTGAAAAATACTGACCTAGATCATTGTCACTAATTGGAATCCGAGCTCCTTTCTTGTTTTCGTAATTTACTTAAAGGAATATCAGTCTCTCTTCTGGAAAACAAAACAAACTTGAGAACAACCAAGGTAAAGAAAATAGAAGAATTTTATACCAATATCCTGCAAAATCCGGGGGTATTATTTAATTAAAGCAATGTGTGGCCAAAGGGAACTGCTGGTTTTATTTCTGCTGCATGGTAAATGCAATGGTGATCATACAGAGCTACTACAGTGTTGTTTGGCTTCCATAAGTTGCTTATTAGGCCTGCTCTTATTACTCATGATACAGACTGAGTTGCCCTACAAATGATTTATCCCTGCTTGGTTGCCTGCTGTGCTGCTGAATTATTTTCATTCATGTGGGCCACCAGAGTTTGTCACATCTCACAAGGAATGCAGGTGGTTTTACAAAAAAGAAATTACATAAAAAACCTAGAAACAAAACCACTCTGCACCCCATTGAAAACATCATGAAAACTAGCAATTGAGGCCAACAGGCTGTTAAATACCCAAAGGAAATGGCAGCACCATAGCTCTACTCACTCTCAAAAAGTGGTCAAAATAGGACAGTTTTTAATGTTTTCTAAAAAGACAACAGGGTAGAAAAATATGGGTTCTTCCTATAAGACACAGGATAAGTTGTTCAGGTGTAATTCAAAGTATGAATAATAACTTCTACAGCCCTGCATAGGTCAGAAACTGGATATCTGTAGGACAGTTTACTAGTCCATATAGAACCTGCCGAAACAAATGGTATATTGGCAGAGAAACTGTGCTGAGAACTCTTGCCCTCCCAAAAAATGGCAGAAGGAGACTTGCAACTGGGCAGTCTCTGCTACAGTTCCCTTCTGTGAGTTCATCTCCCCCACCCCATAAGATCAGTATCAAATGGTATAGAACAGGGGTGTCAAACTGCCAGCCCACAGGCTGGACATGTCACGAGGAAACCGCGCCCACCCCATTGCCGGCAATGGGGAAAAAGTTCCGATACGTTGCGCGACGTCACGTGACATCACGAGTTTGACATGTCTGATATAGAAGGTTAGTGAAAACTTGATTGTTTAAGCAGGCATTTGGAGATAGTTACAGAGAATATATGAGTCTGGAACATATGTCATTACAACTGTGTAGTGATTATAATATATTGTGCTGCATAATTTATTGTACACTTTTGTAAGCCACTTATTTTTTTTAAAAAAAAATATCAAGTGTTACAAAAACACTTATTATAAATAAATGGAATAGCTATCATTGAGAATGTCTATTTTTAATCTCTAGACACATCGTAAAGACATAATACGGCTCAGTCCTTGGTCAGTATGCTTGTGCAAACAAATGTTATTTTATTCCAAGCAATGCAATATAGGACCTCTCTTCTAAAGAATATGTTGGTTTCAAGAGGACCTCAGAGAGATGAAGTGTGAATGGAGAACATAATCTCGAGTCCCTGTTAATGCTTACTTCATGGCTGTAAGGGTAATAAAATGCTTTTCTGCCTTATTGGATCCTAGAGATAGCCACTTGGAATCTTATTTTAGATGACTCAATTTCTTTTGGGAAATTGGGGACAGAGATCCATTTATTAGAAACATACTAGGTACTTTGTGAGTAAAGTTACTTGGTTTCACTTCAAATTGGACTCTGGAATTGGTGCAGGTCCCACGGAATTGACTGAAACACAGTTTGTGTTACATGGGCTAAGTTTAATCCTGTTGGTTTCAAGGAAATGGCAGGGTTTTCAGGGCTGTTAGTTCAGCCACCCCAATATTAGATACATGTCCCTCCTACTGTAGCTACCAAGGCTGCAATGTGTAGTTGGATCTGAATGGTGTAAATGCATCACTTGAGAATTTGATGGTCTGCCCCCTTTGAAAGCCATTCCTAGACCTGACCATTTTGAACAAGTTTAATCCTGTCTCCAGTCTCCAGTATTTCCTTTTTAGGGAAGATAATTGCATTGCAGCTCCAGAAGGCCTTAAATGAAACAGATTATCTGGATCCCATATAGCTGGATTTCAGCCCAGTTATGAGATGGTAAGGGCATTGTTTGTACTTCTGGATGACTTCTGGAGGAGTAATATATCCATCCATGCTCTAGTTGATCTTTTGCTGGCTTTTGATACTATCAATCATAGTATTCTTCTAGATCAACTCCAGACATTAAGAGCTGGGACTGTAGTGTTAGAGTGATTCTCCTCCTCCTTCCACAGTTGTTTCCAGTCAATGTTCATGTGAGGCAGAAGTCTACTTCATGGCCCCTCTTGAGTAGGTTGCTTTGGGGTTTGATGCTCTCTACACTCCAATTGAACATCTACAAGGAGCCACTTAGTGAGATAATTCAACAGTGTGGGATGAGCTATCCTCAATATTGTCCTATTTTACACATACACAGTTACTAGATGATAATAATAACTCACTCAAGGCCAAGAGCAAGTGGCAGTTGTGGCTGGATGGCTTTTGTGTAGTTTTGTGTTGTGTGCCAGTGGTTCCTGTTCCTAGATCAAGAGACTGTAGTTACAGTTATTCATGCCCTGATCACCTCCCAAATAGATTACTGCAATATGCTCTATAAGGGATTGCCCTTGAATAGCATCCATAAGCTTCAATTGATGCAGGCATGTTATTTGAGGAACCGCTTCTCCCCAGTTATAGCTGTCCATTTTATCAGGTCCAGCAAACAGGGCATGTTACAAGTCCCCAAAAAGAGTTACATCTGATAAGACCCAGTAGATGAGCCTTTTCACCATAGCACTTGCTGTTTAGCACATCATTCCCCCCCAGTGATATTAGCCTTGATCCTGTCCTTCCGGATATCCTTTAAAATGTGTTCTTTTCTTTCTCTCTCTCTCTCTTTAAGCAAGGAGATTTTAGTGTATTCTCCCATTATCTTATTTAGCTTTTGCTAATTATTTCAATGAATATTTTATGACTAGTTTTTTATTGTTGGTGTTATTCTACTCCATCCAGAATCAAGTTAATGAGAAGGGCAGTACAAATTTGAATAAATAATCAACCAAACACATATGGGTGTGCCTCACTATGCCCATGTCATGCCTTTGCTCTATAAGCTTCACTGACTTCCAATAGGCATTTCAAGGTGCATTTCAAAATAGTGATTATCACCTATAAAGCCTTATATGGCATAACACCAGGGTATTTGGACAACCCAGCTATATAGCTGCACTTGCCCTCTGGAAAACTTTGCCACCTGAGGTTATGTTGACTCTGACTACAGTCACCTGTCAGAAAGCCACAATGACCTGGCTGTTTGCCCAGAAATTGGAGATGAGAGAACAATTGAGCCCATATTGTTAAGTGTACAGCAGGGATGTCAAACTGCCAGCCCAAGGGCCGTACGCGTCATGCCGAAACCACGCCCACCCCAACTCCGGCAATGGGAAAAAAGTCGCGATATGTCATGACACGTCATGTGACATGGCGAGTTTGACACCCCTGGTATACAGTATCTTGAGTAGCCAATTTGTCTTTTAGTTGATCATCATTTGTATTTTTATATTTTAAAATTTTTGATAGCCTCTCAGAGTGACGTTAGTGAGATGGGCAGCCAGAGGAAGGAAGGAAGGAAGGAAGGAAGGAAGGAAGGAAGGAAGGAAGAAAGGAAGGAAGGAAGGAAGGAAGGAAGGAAGGAAGGAAGGAAGGAAGGAAGGAAGGAAGGAAGGAAGGAAGGAAGGAAGGAAGGAAGGAATTAGAGATCTACTTTCTGTTTCCCATATTGTTAAAAAAGATTATATCATATATTAAGAATTTGTAAAGGCTGAATTCTAAATTTAGAATTCTAATACATCCCATAGTTATTCAATCTAAACTGTTTTTGTCTTTTAATTTGAGATTAGGTCCTCAAGAACCACTTTCTCCTGTATGAAACCTAATTACCTGGATATAACAAATGGAACGAAATCAAGATTTAGTCCAACTTAAATAGACTTACTGAAATTAATGAGATTTATGTTAGTTACTAACTGGAGAACTTAATTTGAATTTGCCAAATGAATATAAATGATAAGGCTGATAGTTCAACTAAAAACTGTAGAATGTTTTCATTGTCTCACAAATAACACATTCATCTTTGCTTGACTACTTTATGAACTACTTTTTATTTCAATAGTTACAGCTTCATGAATTACTTTAGGGTAGCACTTTGTTCAAACAATTATGTTTTAATTTTGCAATTATGTTTTAATGCCATTATGGTTTACTTTTGCAACATATTTAGCAATTGTTTTAAAGGTTTTAATTCACTGTTGTTGTTGTTTTATGCGAGCTGCTCCGGATCTTGCAAAAATGAATACATATTATAAAAAATAACAAGCTTTAATTGTAAATGTTGGTAGTGTTGAAGCCAAAGTGGTGTCAGTGAGAAACAAAAGAGATGTCTCACAAATTTAGATAACCCCCAATATTTGCAATGTACAATATATATATGAAAATAACATTTCTTTCCTAATAATAGCCCAAACAGAACAGAGCATGCTCACCATGTAGTTAATAAAATTAGAACTTAAATATGGATGGGATAGAGGAGCCTAGAGGAATTTATTACTAGATGTCTGCCAGCCTTAAACAGAACAGCTCATGTTAGAAAGCTGCAAATGTTTACTCCAGTGCCAATTTATTGTAATAATTCAGTGTGTGTACTTGTGTGTGTATGTTTTTGCATTGTTGCTGGAGACACTCGGGGTTCTCTTCTTCTGAATTAAGATTGGGTGTGAAATAGATGTGTGAAGTGGTCAAGTGACAGTGAAAAGGGGCAAAGATATCTGGATGGGGGACAAGGATCACAAATTATCTAGTAGAATTGTATGTCATTTAAAGAAGAAGGAGAAAGTAGCTGGAGGCATGCTGAGAGCAAAAAAAAAAACAGATAGACTATATAATTTAACTAGCTATATCTGGCAGGTAAGGAATAGCCAAAAAGGTCATAACAATCAGGAAGATTGGGCAACAAGAAATGTTGTAGAGGGCCATGTTTTGGTGGGAATGAGAATTAACAGGATTAACCCGAGTAACAGAGTTGTAAGGGACCTTGGACGTCTTCTAGTAGTCCAACACTCTGCTCATGCAGGAAACCCTATAACATGTTCTAACTGTCAGGAAATTTATCTTTAGTTCTAGGTTGCTTCTCTCCTTGATTAGTTTCCATCCATTGTTTCTTGGATTGCCTTCAGGTTCTTTGTAGCAGCCCCTGAGATACTGGAACATTGCTATCATGTCATCCCTAGTCCTTCTTTTCATTAAATTAGCCAATTTCTGCAACTGTTCTTTATATGTTTTAACTTCCAGTCCTCCAATCATCTTTGTTGCTCTTCTCCAAATTCTTTCTATAGTCTCAACATCTTTATATATATATATTGTTGTGACCAAAACTGGATGCAATATTCCAAGTGTGGTCTTACTAGGGCAATATAAATTGGTATTAACACTTCATGTGATCAGACACTGGTTACTAGTCAGTTTGAAACCAAAACAAACCAGAAAAGAACAGCAATTGAGGTGGAAAAGAGATAGAATATAATAAAGATGTAGGTATCAGCAAAGACTCAACTAGAAGTTACATGCAATGAATAAAATAGTAATAAAAATAAAATAAATAATAAATAAAATAAATAAAATAAAATAAAATAAAATAAATAATAAAATAAAATAAAATAAAATAAAATAAAATAAAATAAAATAAAATAAAATAAAATAAAATAAAATAAAATAATAAAATAAAATAAATAAATAAAATAAAATAAAATAAAAAATAAAATAAAATAAAAAAATAAAATAAAATAAAATAAAATAAAATAAACTAAACTAAACTAAACTAAACTAAACTAAACTAAACTAAACTAAACTAAACTAAACTAAAATAAATAAAATAAAATAAAATAAAATAAAATAAAATAAAATAAAATAAAATAAAATAAATAAAATAAAATAAAATAAAATAAAATAAAATAAAATAAAATAAAATAAAATAAAATAAAATAAAATAAAAATAGTGCTAGGCATCTTGACCAACTCTTAGAAAAGGAGAACAAATGAAGGAGCAAATAGTTAGGCTGGTAATGAAGATTTAGTGTGTTAAAGAACTGACATTTTGAAGACTAGAAAACTGCAATACAGGGAAGAAGGATATTTCAGAGTGCCAAGTTGAGCCATGAGTGATCAATAATTGTAGGCTGCTAGATGATCTGCTTGGGCACTATCATGGGTGAGCCTTGGCAATGTTAACAAACCAGGCTAAGGTGCAAAAGAAACAATCATTTGAATTATTTGCATACCATAATCATCCTTGGGAACCAGAAAAAAAGAATACTGCTTTGGGTGGGAGATGAGGAATATTGATGCATACCACCTCTGGTATAGGAAACTATGGGGCAGACAGCCTCTTTTTGCCTAAATGAGAATGAATATGTGGGGCAGAGGGAAATGAGAGAAAGAATTTTCTTGGAAGCTACAAAATGGTCTTCTTTATATTGCATATGGGAGTATACAACCATTAGGATTAATTTTCCAAGATCTTTTGTGCTAATCTCTTATGTTTTTGTGTTATTTCTTAAAAAATGTACAAAATCTGACAAATTTACACAATCTTATTAAAAGAAAACCGAACAAAGTTGTCATTCCCCTCTATTCTAGCCTAAATTTATTTGTGAGATTATATTATATGATGTGTGGATTATTCCAGCCACATATATAGAACTATATCCCTAAGACTATAAGAGATATTGGAGGCCAAAACAGATTCATCCAACGCCACATGTCTATGCTTTAGGCCATTATACAAGTCAATAACTAGTTTCCTAATACATTATTAAAGATTTAATTATGATTGGGGGGAAAAGTAACATGGTATTGGTGCCTTTCCCAGTGCACTGCTAAATTTTTTACAGCAGAACTATTAAACCCTGTAGGAATTGTATTCAACAAAATGCTTACATTTTTATTATTTTCAAACTTAGTTATTCATTTAATATCTTGGATGCCAAGCTTTTTCAAATTTATTTCCTGGCGCAGGATGCAAGAAATGTTATGAGTAGTAAGGCAAATGCAATTCTGGATTTAAAATTCAGTACGGGTAAATCCAGTTTATCAGAACATGGCAATAGCAATAAAGATGCAGGTGTAAAAAAAAGGCAAATAATAAAGCATCTGGCAAATGTTTAATTGTAGTCAGTATCATAGCCACAAACTTGTTTTGCAGGTGCAGAACAGTGTGTTTCTGTGAATGCATTTTACCAGGCTGAAGGGACTATGGATTGCATACTAGAACTCTCTTTGAGGTGTTAGTAGAAGAGGAAGGAGAGAAGAGGAAGAAGGAGGAGAGAAAGGAGATGAAAATGGTGAATTAGATCTGTTAGTATTGTATATGGTTTCTTATACAGCTACAGATCTGAGATTATTACCGTCATTCTGGGCAAATGACCAATAACTTATAGCAATTCCCTTGACCTTCTTCCACTTTTTGTATCTATAGTAATTCATTGAGAAGAGGGTTTTTTTTGTTGTTCAAGCACAAATTTCTAAAGGACTAATAAAGTCTCTACTGAATAATCTGTATTTTTATTCAGAGGTTTTATACAGTTAGAAGTCAGTTTCAAAGATGCAGTTTTTCAGAAAGTGATGGAGAGGGGAATGGAAGCATTACATTTACCTGAAAATGTATTGATCTGGAACAATTTCAGCCTAGCTGAAACCTGGCACTAATACTGGGCTGATTACCTTGGTGTTTGAGCCATCTAGGAAACTGGATGCCAGGGACGGGGGGGGGAGGGTGTATTCTGAATCTCTTGGTAGTTTCTGGGCTTCCTAGGGGATTGAGCCTCAAGAAAGTTGTCTTTCAGCATTGATTGTTCTTTCCTTTGGGCCATGTCTAAGTATTGGTGTTTGGGTGTTTGGCAGTTGTTCAGCTTTGACATGAAGACAATGGAGCCATATTTGGAACATTGAAATAGGAAGTCATTAGTACTATGAACCCAGTTGTTTCTCTCCGTACCATCTAACTCTAAGGAAATGTTTGAATATTGTCTACGTTCAAAAATTTGGATGGGGAGAACAAGTCAAAAGTGGATCCTGATGAGACAAATAGGAACTGAATTTAGGGACTGATACTAAGCCCATTCTTAATGGCCCACAACAGGTATGCAGATTTGCAGATGGTAGCCATGGTGCAAAGTTTTTTGAACTGTGCACATAGTGCAGCTCTTTCTGTCAGATTTGCTATTGGTTAGGGGGTTTATTTGGCATTTTGAGTGCTGCAACATACTCTATGTATGAAATGTGACAGCTAAACTGCTAATTGTATAGTAAGATAATGTTATGCTTGCATTGAAGGATAAGCACAGGCTGTCAATGGCTTACCAAGCACAATACGAGCCTGGTAATGCCTGGTTGGCATTGACTTTTAAAGGCCTAACAGTTCATTGAAAAACCAGTCCTTTTATTATCAACCTACCCAATTGTTGAAAATATGCAATCTTTAGAAAATATCTCCATCTTCTGATATGTCTTGAGATGCTACCAATGGGACTGACTCTTGCCATGATGAACCAAGATAGGATTTTCTTAATGATGATGTACAGCTATTCAATGCTTTTCCAAAAGGGTACAGTTGACTCTGCAGAGTTTCATAAGCCAAATAAATGTTTGTTGAATATTTTGAAACATAATCTGTTCTATGATTTTTTTTTACTACTTTAGGATGCCTGTGCCATATGTGAGATATGTGAGGGTGCCCACACACCACTATATAGGTCTTCAGCTTTTTTGTTGGACATTTTAACAGTTGTAATCATATTTATTATGTTGTTCAATATCCTGATCTTTGGATGATGATGAAATTTTAGCTAGCATCTTTCATCCAATACGTTTTAAGAATTTTATTATTAAAAGTCCTGCAACTACAACTGCAGTTGTAGCTGATATTTATCTGTGCCAGATTTTATATTATTCAGTGATACAGGCTGCTTGCCTAAGAGTATTTGAGTCAATTAAGCTGCAGATGCATGATTAGACAATGCAATATTATTTTTACTTGGTGTTGGACTGTGACCAGCTCTGGATTATGTGCAGCTGTTTATTACTTGTGAAGACCAGTACACTAACCCCAGAGACCAACAGTTAGGTATAGTTCCATGCTTTTGGCTAGGCTGATTTTTCTCCAATGACACCAAAGGGAACTCTTCCAGAACTTGATTTTACATCAGTGAAAGCAAACATAATTAGTTTGGCAAATTATAGCAGTTGCTAAACCTTTTCCAACTTAACTAGTGAGAACTTGTAGAAGGCTGGATTTAGATCGTAATTATTTGCATTATATATGCTTACCATATTATTATTATTACTCTATACCAGGGGTGTCAAACTCACAACGTCACGTAATGTGTCGTGACGTATCACGTCTTTTTTGCCATTGCTGGCAATGGGGTGGGCGTGATTTTGCTATGATGCATCCACCCCGCAGACTGGCAGTTTGACACCCCTGCTCTATACTATATTATGGTATACCTGAGTTATATATACCTTCCATTCTCTTCAAAAAAACTAATTGCGGGAAGATTTTTAAATTCATTGTACGGCATGGCATTTATTAGAGCCTGATAATATTGTAAGACTATGCATAATAAAAAACAAGTTCCCACTGATTTATTTATTTATTATTTATTTATTTTTCACATTTCTGAACCAACCACCTCTCTCAAAGAGATGTGATTACTATTTGAGAAGATTAGTATATAAAATAGAAGATGAATGGAAGTATATAAAAATATCTATATGTCATTTCCCCACATACTTTGAGGTTCTTTTAATGACATTCAGGATTCCAGATTCCTTTAATTCAGGAAAGAAAACTCTCACTTATTTTCATTTGAAACTTTCCCTAGTAAGTACTCTATGTATATTTTTTTTCATATTTTAATTACTGCTCCCACCACCACCAATTTACTTTGTGTGAGAGAATTGGGAAGTTTTTAAAATACTTATATTAATAGCAATAGCAATGGCACTTAGTTTCATATACTACCACACAGTGTTTTACAGCATTCTCTGAGAGGTTTACAGAATCAGCATATTGCCCCCAATGATCTGGGTCCTCTTTTTACCGACCTTGGAAAGATGGAAGGCTGAGTCAACCTTGAGCTGGTCAGGATCAAACTCCAGACTGTAAGCAGAGTTAAGCTGCAATACTCTATATTCTACTACTGCACCACCAGGGCACCTTAAAGCTAAAAATCAAATGTTAGTTCACTTAAAAATGCAAAACAAAATACATTTTTTGCATTTCTAATTTAGAGTCACTATATTTTATTTCATGCAGCCTAATAAAACTATAGAAAAAATTGCTGCCAAAGGAGAAGAGTTGATTAAATTCATTGGGGAGAACTTCTTTTTCATGACTTTCTTCCATATGATTTCATTGAAAATGACTGACAAAGAAACATATCCAAATAACTCTTTTCCCCCTTTCTCTTAAAGTTGTCTAGGACAGATTTAAGACTTTAATGGAAGTACAAGAAGGCAGTTATCAGAGGAAACACAAAAGGGATGATGTATTTTGCATTGCTGAAATTGGATTTGATTATAAGCTTCATAGAAACTACTTTTCATTGAATCAGATTATTGAATCACCTCATCTAGCTAGGATTGCACTTTATCAATCCCTCTAGGTAGACTAGACCAGGAAAACAACTCTAGAAGAAGGCTAAAAATACACTAGACAGCCTATTTGGTGCAGTGGTTAAGACATCAAGTTAGAAACTGGAAGGCTGTGAGTTCTAGTCTTGCATGCACAAAGCTAGCTGGGTGACCTTGGGCCAGTCATTCTCTCTCAGCTCTGAAAAGGAGGCAATGGCAAATCACTTTTGAAATCTTGCCAAGAAAACTGCAGGCACTTTTCCAGTCAACACTGATTTGAAGACCCCAAAACACTAAAACACTAGCTACAGTAAACTGATCAACTTTGATAACAGTTTTCCAGGCCTTGGTCACCTTCTATATTAGCTATTATAGTGTGTTCTACCCTTGAATCATGTCTGGACATTGAATTTGGTGGAAAATGTGGCAACTCCATGGTGCAAGCTGGAGTTATGTTCAACAAATGGTGTATTGGAAAATCTCTCCTGGTTGTCAACAAGTCACAGGTTATGATGTTGGCATTAATCAAGCCCTTTGTTACTTAACTGTATCAGAGGAGCTATTTTTCTTGTTAAATATCTATTTTGATAGTAAGACTTTATGAAAGATCCAAGATACCCCATTTTTAGGCTCTGGACAATTGGGAAAACACTTTCTCCTTTGTCATTCGCCAGCTGTGGAATGTATTCCCTAAGTTTTTCATGTCCCATTCCCTCTGCTTTTCAAGAATCTGTAAATATGCATCATCTTAACCAAGGCTGCACAGTTTAAGATAATTTTATTTATTTATTATTTCTTTTGTATAGTCTATATTTTTGCATGTTTGTGCATTCATTTCAAACAGAGAAACAACTTATCAATCAGTCAGGTACATTTAAAATAATGCTCCTCAGCCCCACTACTGTCAACCAGTTTGACAGGTTCTCTTCAGGTGACAGACAACAGTTTTCCCCACCTACTTCGAGATAGCAAGGACTGAATGTGAAATTTTCTGCATGAAAACCATCTATTTTATCACCAAAGTACATTCCTCTTTTTCTCTTTTTAATGTCTCATATCTGTGGGAAGTGGGTCATTTCTCCATTATAGTTTTCAAAGTACTTTCCAAGTGATTGCAACTCAAATAAGCTCATTAGTAGGTAGCTAAGGGGAATGTTTGTCAATATTGCATAAGGGGTTTTTTTGCACATAGGAATGATTTTGGGAGATGCTCCCTGAAACATGCTAACACAAGGTGAAACCTGATATATATAAATATTAAGAGGGAAATGCAGAGGATAATTTAGATATTTATAGTTATTTTTGCTATATGCCTCCCAGGGTAACCTGCTTGTGAGAAAGGTAGTTATATAAATTAGATAAATACATAAAATGATATCCTCTAAGGCATTTAAAAACCTGTCAGCTCTTCATGATAGACCAGACTAGGATGCCAGAGTTATGAATGCTAATACTATTTTATTTCAAGATTTCAGTAACAGAATCTTACACGTCTAAATGTGCTTCCCTGCTCTCTGTTTTTATTTTCACGAGAAATATGGAGGGTCATGTCTGAGACACTTTCTCAAATTATATTCTTGCTCCGGGCCTAGACTTATTTACCTGACCATTGCCTTATCTCAGCTCTTCCTCCTATTCCTCAAGGTTACTCCTACTTCCTATTACAGAACCATTTTGCAGTTTGGGTGAGAATCAATTCCCCTGATCGTTCCTTTTCACTCTGGTTTGGAGACCAAATCCTGTGCACACTGTTAGGGAACTACCCCAAGTGAAACAAACAGCAAGCTGGAGAGTGTTAATAAGTCCACCTTTATTAATTAATTATTTATTTATTTATTTATTTATTTATTTATTTATTTATTTATTTATTTATTTATTTATTTATTTATTTATTTATTTATTTATTTATTTATTTATTTATTTATTTTTTATTTATTTTTTATTTTTTATTTTTTATTTTTTATTTTTTATTTTTTATTTTTTATTTTTTATTTTTTATTTTTTATTTTTTATTTTTTATTTTTTATTTTTTATTTATTTTTTATTTTTTATTTTTTATTTTTTATTTTTTATTTTTTATTTTTTATTTATTTATAAAAGGAGTAATGATCATCAGGTATCCATCAGAAAAGAGAAGAGTATTAGGTAGAAATAAAATTGCAATATATTTGTCTCCAGCATGCATATTTATTTAACTAATTTTCATGTGATTAATAAAAAATAGGAAAGTAAGGATATACAATATCTATGCATATATTGGTTCTTTAAGAAGATTCCTTATATTTACATATTGCTTAAGCATATTTACCATGTAAAAACTGGCTTTCACCAGTTTGAATCTATGGTGAGGTCATGCCTGTTCATCAGGCCAGCTAGTGTTTACTTCAGGATATTTCTTCAGGGTCACCTAGTTATCTGCATATTTTGCTATTTTCCTAAATTAAGCAAGCTTATTTCATAACACAAATGCTTTGTCTCTGCATACAAACCTCTCTGTCTGACCTTTGTGGTGACTGAATGTAATTGGGGTGTGTAGGAATACCTTTTCTGAACCAAAGGGCAGAGAACAACACACTAATTCAAATATTTTAAATTAGTGTAGCTTGAACAAAAGCAATCTGTACTGTATTTCATTATTGGGAATATCTGATGCCAGTTGCAAAGAGCTGCTGAAATGATCTGGAGGGAATGCAGACCTTTAGTGAAACGTGAACTAAGATCTTGGAAAACAAGAAAGTGTGAGAAAAAAGAAATTATTTGTCTTTACTCCCCTTGGAATAAGAAAAATGGAAGAGGAAACATTGCCAGGATTTCAAGTGTCTATTATTATAACCCCATTTCAACTGATTATGCTGAAACCCAAGACTTTGGTCTGCTTTTAAAAAATCCCTGATGAAGTTTTAATGTTGAACTCGTATTCAATGAACTGTCAGGCTCGCATTATGTGGAGTTTTGTTTTTATGTTTAGTTTGATTCTTGGAGGGGATTTTTTTAGCTTTTTCATGTCAACACTTCAGAATCAGAAATTAGAGACATGGCTATTTCAGTGTGCCAGCACATATTTATTTTTTCTTTTGCTTCTTTCTCTGCTCCCTGGCATGTGTCCTTTCAAAGCCAAAAGGAAAGGGTTTCTACAGGTTTAACCAAACAAAACACATCTTCATATTTAATTCATAATATTCATGCCAGGACTAGAGAAGGGTTGAGCTCCCATTTCTGGAAAGGTTTTGAAGGCTGCCTTCCAACTGTGATGGGTTCAAAGTTAAAATGGAAACATAGCTGCTTCTGAAATAAGCATCGCTACCCTGTGGTCTTCAGATATAAACAGGAGCATCACTACAAAAATGTGGCACATGTATTCAGGAGCAAATTTCACTGAATAGATTCAATGTATCTGAATCCTAACTCAGGTCAACATATGTAAGACTGTATCCTTCTATACAACATTTTTCTTTTCTGGCCAATGCAAAATCCTCTTAAGGAAGCATTTATTCCCCATAAAATGCTTGGATAAATTGTTACTTATACAGGCTGCTTCCATGAATGCATAATCAGCTGTGGGTCCAGTTAAGTTCAGTAAAGCTTATTCATGGGGAGAATGACAGTTGGACTGCAGCCTTCATAAAGAGAATTAACGCAAAGAGAACCAGGCAGCAACATCTGTATTTGCAGCTTTTCAGCGGCTTATGAATAAAAAGACAAACCTTTTGTTTTTTGTTTTGTTTTGCCTCCCTTCTTCCTTCTTCATTGGCAGTAACATATATGACAATATCATCAGGAGAAATACATGTTTAATTTGTGCCTCATGTTGCAGGCATTAGAAGTTCAAAGTCTCACTCAAAGAAATATTGTATTCTGCTTCTAGCCATTGTTCAAGCAAGTCCTGGATGCAAAGGGAATAGCTGGCTCTAAACTGCAGATGGAAAGCAATTAGCTAAGGTTGTTAATTTAACATTATCAGGTTGCCTTGGCTCTTAATTGCCTGCAAAAAGATCATGCATTGGGCAACAGGAGGGAAGCGTGTCCTGCACTGAGAAAATAAGAGGGTCTAGTAAGACTGAAGGAGTAGTTCAAGAATTAAATGTATCAATTTCAATATTTTGGAATCTGGAGTTTTCCAGGGCATTTTTTTTTTTTTTTTGCACAACTGCACTTTGGAAAACATGGCAATTCAAGGCAGTGTGTTCTGGCTGTAAGAATATTTGCAGATTTGTTTGTTTGTTTGTTTGTTTAAAAAATAACACTATTATAAATAGAGAAAATAAATCTAGCAAACAAGATGAAGGTTGCACTGCTTTCTTCCCAGTCTTTTAGATATGACCAGGCTCAAAACCCAGTTCACCTCTTAGTCTAATTGTATGAGAACCAAATTGACATTCCCTCTGCCATCCCTTCTAAACTAAAGAATAAAAGCTGCCTACCATCTTGCACTAC
Organism: Azemiops feae; assembly: GCA_023970755.1. NCBI lineage: Eukaryota > Metazoa > Chordata > Lepidosauria > Squamata > Viperidae > Azemiops > Azemiops feae. The sequence goes on along the minus strand of JALGBA010003847.1, from coordinate 346,036 downwards.
AGTCCAAGTGCAGCCTTTACAAAGAAGTTGCAACCTAGAGAAACCCCAACATTCCATCCTCTATCGGCTGATGACTTCCTTCACAATGGGCTTCACCAATTCTGCTGCCTCTTCAAAGACCCATTTGACTTAACAATACATCTCCTCCCCAGATACATTGAACAGGACCTCCCTAGGTTCCCCAAACTGGCCAGCAAATCAGATCCCTAAGGTCTATAAAAATCTTTGCTTTTTCATTATTCAGGGTCCTTCTGAAGCTGGTATCCAACAACTGTTACAATAAACCTGGTTCTTCTCCTTAGTGTTGTGCTCCTACTTCAGACTGAATCCAGTATATGCATGTGTATATGTATATGTATATATATTTTCCTTGTTACCAATACAAACAAAGCAATCTTATTTCATTTAGAGAAGAGAGGTGCTTTTCCAGAACAGAAATAAAACAAAGCCAAACCCTGGAAATATGAAACATAAAAATTAGGTGATACATAACAGAGGATCAGCGGACTAACTCCAAGGTTAGAGAAAGTCTCATGAGTGATTAGTACTGTTGGCATATTTTGAAATATTGGGAGTCTTCTCTTTTGAAACTTTAAATCTCTAAATAGATGAATACTGAGAAAATATGCCTGGAAATCTAATACATTGGAGAAAGGAAAGGAAGTTCTGAAGGAGAGCATAAAGATCTAATAACAACTGCAGATATAATACACCATGAAATCTAAGGGCTTATTTTCAGTGCAAACAAGGCAACTCTCAGTGGGAGATACAGTATTATATCTTTTTTAAAAAATCCATTTAAAAACCGAGCACATTAGTAAAGCCAAAGGGGAAAAAATATTCACAAGCTTTGATTCATAATTTGAAAGCCCTCCTTTCAGAGCAATTTTATTGAAGCTTAATAAACTTCAAAATGCTTTAGAGAATATCTTCTATGGTTCTGTTCATAATTTTTACATACCAATTTCAAGCAAGGTATCAAGAAGTGCCATATCCCACACTTCTCTTGTGTAAAAACAATCAATAAGCAAATATAAATAAAATATTTTTATTTAAAATATAAATAAAATATTTATATTTTAATATAAAATAGACAGATGAAAGAAAGAAAATGGTGGTGATGATGATGTTGAAGATATTCTACAATGTGTAAAGTACTCTATAAGCTACATGAAAAGTTAATCTATAGAGTAATTTAATGAGCCAGTAAATATATTGTTCATTAAAGTTTTGATTTTTACTCAGAATACAGGAAGAGATGGGTGAGTTCAGTTTCATTTATTCTCATTTTTCAATCTTGTATTACTCCTGTACTGCTTCTCCAACAGTCTATGGTATTTTTCAAGAGTTTTCAAGAGTTTGTACAAAAAAATAGTGTATATTTTCAAGCATATCTCTTTTAATATATTCATTTTTGTATCCATTTTCTCAAATAAATGTTTTTAACAGTAATTTCCTTCAAATGAAATAAAATATTATCGTGGTCTTTGACTAGCTTTTACAATGAAGGACTGCAGGAAAAAGACTAATCATTTAATACAGCAACTTGTTATTGGGGAAAAGAAAAAAATAATAGGATAATAAAGCAGCATATCTAATTAAAAGTTTTGCACAGTTGTATAACTTGCTGAAGATAGTTGTCCACCTGCTGATAAGTGTGTCTATGGTTAGCCTCTCTTAAAAATAATAAACAGAATAATATAATTGGAAGGGACCTTGGAGGTCTTCTAGTCCAGTCTCTTCTTAAAAACCTCCAGTGATAGAGTACCCACAACTTCTGAAAGCAAATCGTTCCACTAGTTAATTGTTCCCACTGTTAGGAACTTTCTCCTTAGTTCTAGGTTGCTTCTCACCTTGATTAGTTTCCACCCATTGTTTCTTGCCTTGCCTTGCCTTCTGGTGCTTTGGAAAATAGATTGATCCCCTCTTCTTTGTGTCAGCCCCTCAAATATTGGAGCACTGCTATCATATTTGGAAATGATTGGGGCTATTAGAGAACATTTTGAGGTATCATAGAAAGAGCACAGTTTGAGGACATGAGTGGGAGTTTCTGCCTCCCTGTATCCACAAGGGCAAATTCTCTGTAAATAAGGAGTTGCATGAACTCTTCCCATCAGTAGAGGATATCAAAGTGGTCTCTGGAAAAGCCCCATTTATATTTGCTTTATATTTAATTGAATAGTTACCTTACAGTGGAGGCCGTGTAACTGACTAATATTTGGCAATAAAATTCAGTAGCACTGGTGATATCATTTTGACAATCAATGTCCCTGAATCTCTCTTTTGCTATTGATTTGGCCTTTTCCAGAGTTAACTGGTCTAGATGTTCAGGAGAGAGGCCAAGATTGCAAAATTATGCTATGCAGGTATAGTACCAATGGGACTGATAATTGTCTGACAGTATCAAAGACATCAGGCCTGTAGGATCAAACCTGGTTCTAAATCCTGAGATTAGAATCCTAGTCCAAGCCTCAGCCTTAATATTTGGCATGTTAATTTCCAGACTCAATACTGCATTGGAGGGCCCAATTTCTTTGAACTTGTTTATGGGCTGAGTTGTATCCCACATAATAGTTGTACAACTGCTTTAGCTGTAAGCAATTTAAATGCTGCTGGGATGTAATTTGCCCCCTGTTGCCTATGAAATTTAATTATTGCTTGCATTGCTGTTCTGGACAGTAAGAATGGCATAATTTTCTTTCAAATAATACCAGAATTCTAAACCAAACTGGGAAGGTGTGAAAACATCCAACTTCAAAAACAATCTAGTGGTCAAATGTACTGATCTTTTTGCAGCATAAGGAATTGGTACTGAACAATAAATTAATGACACTTATATTCAAGTATTCTATCCAAGTACTAACCAAGCCCAAACATACTTAGCTTTCAAGGCCAGCAAATGTATGCCATGAACTGATAAATGAAATCTCTTTTGAGATCCCAGATCTCAGTAGATTAATTTATACTGTCCATAAGGTAGATTTTTTCAATACAAGATCTGTAGCTGTGCCTTGAAAATCAGTGGCCACAAAGGGTTTCTAGCATTATACTAGAAAGGGTCAATAATATACTGTTAAAAAAAACCTTGTTATTTTGGTGCTGGAAGCAGCTAAACAGAAATAATAAGCATCTGTCAGTGAAAGCTTTGGGAAAGAAGAACTACAGTGACAAGAGAAAACAAAGAAAGAAAATGTACCAGCAAGTGGGGTGATGGATGCATCAACTGATAATCAGTAATCCTCCACTGTAAACTCTTTACGAGAGAGAATAAAGCAGAGGATTTTGGCAGAAAAGAATCGACTCCACCTTCAAAAGCATGCCTGATTTATACAACTCTGAAAAAGGGTGAAAAATCCCTCCAGTTAAGTCTGTGAGATAATGTGTGTTGATGGCCTTCTTCCTTCCTTCCTTCCTTCCTTCCTTCCTTCCTTCCTTCCTTCCTTCCTTCCTTCCTTCCTTCCTTCCTTCCTTCCTTCCTTCCTTCCTTCCTTCCTTCCTTCCTTCCTTCCTTCCATGAAATAAGGATGGCTTATTTATTTATACATTTGTTTAACCTCCATCTTAAACCAAACTCTGACTGGCTTACAACCAAGAATAATAATAAAAAGTCTAAAAAATAAAAGTCAGAAACAATAAAACTTGGTGCCACAACTACATATAGCTGATGCAACCCATCACATTTTCCTCCTGTTATAACCTCATCCCACCCCAATGCTTGAGGAAAGAGCCAGGTCTTCAGTACTCTCCTGAAGGTTAAAAGGGTGGAGACCTAGTATTAAATTTCAGTGGGAGGGTGTTTTATATAGGACATAGGCTGGAACAGAAAAGGTTCACTTCCAGGGATCCACAAGGTGGCAATGTTTAAGGGAAGGGCCCTGGAGTGTGTCCATTTTATCCACACTGTTTAACAGACACATGTCCTCAGGAAGAGGTACATAAGCTATTCCCATGCCATTTGGGGCATTAAGGATAATAAGCAGCACCTTGAATTGCACCCTGAAAGAAACTGGGAACAGTGCAGCTTGTGCAACATGGGTATGATAGAGGTGCCTACATGCTGCTGCATTTTGTGCCATTTATCGTTGTCAGGTATTGTTAATAAGTTCTTCCTTTGTTGTTACACAAGGAAGAGAATAATAGAAAGGAAGATATTTAATAAGGCTTTTGAATTGTGGGATGGGAAATTGTATGGCTCTGATTTTCTGTCAGGATCATGGGACCATACAAGAGAAACTGGATAAAGAGAACTGCTTTATTGTTAATAAACTGCTTTTTTGAGGCAGCTAGGATGAGGTTGGGGTGGAGCTGCAACTAGCCACTGTCTCTTGTAAGCCAGCAGTGATGGAAGTAGATGCATATTGCTTACTTACAGTACTTTGTTGGAATTTCCTTATTAGGCCTGCCTTAGTCAATTTCATAGAGTTGGCTCTCCACTGTTTCTAGTCAATTTCATTCTGCCTTTGTTAATGGTGATCAATGCAGCCAAAAAAAGGATTAGGAAGGATGGATTTGTTTAGGGGCAGGGATAGTTTCTTTGAGCCTGACAGGATTATGTAAAGTGGGAAATGGAACTTGGTACTTGTCATGTTTGCAAGGTCACAGAGAAGTGTCCTGGAAATAAATTCTCATCCCATTTCAGTCATAACAGAAAGTAATATTAAGGATTGCTTCTATGTGAAAACATATAGATTTAAAATCATAATATAATGCTAGTCTGAAGAAGTGAGTGGTTACTTTATTTTATTGCATTATTTACATTTTATTTTGTAGAGTTTATTTTCATTTCTTGTCCTTCCAACACAATCAATTGATTTCCCTGGAGTGGCTCACAATAATATTAATACCTGCAGGAACAGCATAACTTAAGTCAAGGCTGTAGCTAGATACTGAAGAAACTATAAGTATAAAATGTAGATACTGTATAAACTACTTCGAAGGGGCAAAAAATTGGTTTCTCTGTCTCCATTAATTGGCAAGTGTTTATGATGTTCCTGGTAAGAATTATTGGAGTGGGTGGATGATGAATGTTCATCCTTCAGAAAGAAATTATAACATCACTGCAAAAAGTCCAGTTCTTTTTATAAGCCAACCTAACCTTCTGGAACATTTGGAGATTGAAAAAAAAAGCATCCTTGATATGACAAATATGAGACCTTATTTCACAATATAGAGGTGTAATTGGTGACACAGTGGTTAAAATACAGTATTGCAAACTGACTCTACCCACAGCCAGGAGTTCAATCGTGATGGCTCAAGGTTGGCTCAACCTTCCATCCTTCCGAGGTTGATAAAATGAGAATCCAGATTGTTGTAAACCTTTTAGAGCAGGCATGTCAAACTTGCGACGTCATGTGACATCGCGCGACGTATCACGACTTTTGCCCCATTGCCGGCAATGGGGTGGGCACGGTTTCGGTGTGACGCATCCAGCCTGCGGGCCGGCAGTTTGACATGCCTGTTTTAGAGAGTGCTGTAAAGCCCTATGAAATGATATATAAGTGTAAATGCTATTGCTATTGCTATGTGTGGGCGTGTTTGTATGTATTTGTTTGTGTGTGTGAGGGTGTGAGGGTGTATACATATCTATGTGCGTAGTGAAGAACTCACATGACCCCCATGAAACCATGAGTATAAACCATGTAATGGAACCATAATAATGAATTGAGCAGAAAATGAAATATTATCATGCTTATACTTCTCATTTGACCAACCAGCCCTTCAAACTTTTACCAGGTTTAATCCATCAAGGTCCAGGATAGATGACTGGAACACAGTCTTGCTGGGTTATCTGGAAGCAGTTTGATCCTGCTGGGCCTGAGGAAGTAGATAGTGTCCTTATAACTGTGAGGTTAGCCACTGATTCCTTAGATCCACGCTCTTCCTGTCTGCCCAGGTGTCATGTAATTGGATCCTAGCACTGGTTAATTATTCTTTGAGGGATGGTATTGTTCTCCCCACCCCACTCTTACAGAGGCAATGATTTATCCCCTCCTCAAGAAGCCATTGCGGGATTCTACCAAGCTGGACAATTTTAATCTAATATCCAACCTCTCCTTTATAGGGAAGGTCAGGGAGAAAGTGGTACCTTTGCCAAAGATCTCTGAAATTTGTTAAAAGGTTAATAAGGATTACAACACATCCATGTTATGTGGAAGTTGGAACACATCTGTCCCTTCATACTTCCTTGGAATGAAAAGAAAGAGAGTGAGTGACAGAGAGAGTAAACACTCCAAACAGGATAGCTTAGGGCAGGGGTCTTCAAACTTGGCCCTTATATGACTTGTAGACGTCAACTCCCAGAATTCCTCAGCTAGGCAGGCTGGCTGAAGAATTCTGGGAGTTGAAGTCCACAAGTCATAAAAGGGCCAAGTTTGAAGACCCCTGGCTTAGGGGAATTAAGCAGAAAGTAAACAGCATACTACAGTGAAAATAAGGTATACAATGTTTGATTTATTGGAGAATAAATATATATTACAAAATTGCCTATAAAATTGTGTGACTTTTATTTTAAAAAAAAATTTACACAGAAAAAGGATGGAAATAACTGAAGATTATAAAAAATAATAATAAATTGCTTAAAATAAAAATGGACAGAGGTTTCCATATCTAGATTTTAAAGAACAAGCAAGGACAGTTGCATATGTGATTTATTCCACCCATCCCTGCTTTTTTTTCAAAATCATTTCTCCCAGCTATTTTTCATAGATAGGGATTGTCTGATAAGAACATTACATTCACTACTAAAATTAAAATTGAAAATCTAGGAGACCAGGCATATGTGATGGAAAAATATAGGAATAGATTCCACTATGTGTCTTGCTCATCTATGCAGCTTAAAAATAATTAAACCGAAAATAATTAAGCAGAAGAGAAGGGTCTTCTCCTAAGCCTCCGTGGCTTTGAATAGGTTATGTGCCATCTAAATTGGCTATCAGAAGCAGAAGTAAAGTGGAGGCGCAGCTAATGGTAGTGGTAGCTGAACACAGATATGAACTTTATTACTGTAACCACAACCATGCTGTTATCTTGTTTGTAAAGAAGGAAGAAATGCTTCATAGTGATTTAAGGAACAGCAGCTGAGGCAAAGATAAAAGTGAGATTAAAGATCTCTTGTCTTGGACATAAATAATGCCTTTGGAATTTATGGGCTTAGCATTTTACCTTTCCGCTCCTAAACAATCCTTCCAAAGCGTTCATTTCAAATTGTCCTCTACATCTTTAGGAGCCATTTTGAATGATCCAGAGAAGTTGCCAGGGGATATGTGAGGAACTATCATGTCATTTTCATCCAATGAAGGAAAGGAGATGATTACAGGACTGTGCCTCATAGAAAGGAGATTATTATACATTCACTCTACCTAAGAAAGTGACTTTCAACCATGTATTGTGAAAATATGATTTCCCTTCTTCTTGAGAAGACACTTCTCTTCTCTCTTCAATTTTTCTCAAATGTGCAAAGTGATTTCAGGGGTTAATGCTCATACTAAGTATATATTCCTCTCAATAAAAGATATGTTTTTTAATGAATTTATTAGAGATTTTTATTTTAGCAAAAAAAGTAAATAATGAAAAGTATCCAGAGAGAAGCTGAACAGAAATTAGTAACACTAAAATAGCCTAGTAAATTTTAAGCAGAATTAATAGTAGTAGCTTGTTGAACACGGAAAGGATATAATTAGAAAGAAAGGACACACAGTATAAGAGACAATTAAGAAAAATACAGTGCACTTCAAATTTACTTTTGAAGATAAAATCAATGAATCATGGCTTAATTATACTGTTAAGGGACTTGTGTCTCCCAGTAATTTAAAGTCAAAAGCATTGAGAGTTTAGTAGATATAGAGAATGAGAAATGAAAAAAAGGGGGTGGATAGGTGAGAAAATTAAAAGAAAAAATCAAGTTGTTGTACATACAAGAGAGCTTTCATATATCAGTGTGCTATGTGTAACAGTTGGAAAAGTTGTATTCAGGCTTTTCACATATGTGTATTTAGAATGAACTCCCTTACTCCAAAGATCCATATGTGAATAATACTGTAATATTCATCTGATTACAGGTAGTTCAACTGGTTCCTTTCTATCTAATTGACATGCTGATGTGAGTGATAAGGGATACCAGATTTTTATATAGATAGATGGATTATATACATATACATATACATATACATATACATGGTTTGTACACGTATAAAAGTGGTTGGCAAGCATTCAGCAAGCGAAGCATAATTTTCAAGAACAATCTCCCCCTATGCCTAAAGAGAAAAGTTTTCGATCAGTGTGGGCTACCTGCTCTAACATATGCCGGTGAAACATGGACACTAACCTGACAATTGATACAAAAGCTACGAGTGGCATAAAGACCCATGGAAAGATACATGCTTGGCATTACAAGACAAGATGGAGAGGCCCGCACATGGATTAGAGAACAAACGAAAGTAAACGATACCATCAAGAGAGTAAAAGAATTGAAATGGAAATGGGCTGGTCACATAGCAAGAAGTACTGATGGCAGGTGGACCAAGGCAGTCATAGAATGGATCCCACTTGATAAAATGACATCAATGACATCAGCAAGTATTACTGGACCAATTGGAAAAAGAAAGCTCAAGACTGTATTGTTTGAAAACATGCAGAAGAGGCCTTCATCCTGCAGTGGATAGACAATGATGATGATGATGATACACACACACACACACACACACACACATACACACATATACACATGAACCTATATATACACACACATACAAACAAACAAACACACACACACACACACAAAGATCAGAAGTGCAGAATCTTTGTTAAGCCATAAACTACATTTTGAGCCTATACCACAAAAAGCATTTATCCTCTAGGTTAGTTTAACTGAATGGCACCAATGATATGTCAGATTTTTATTATCTGTACAGGTGGTCCTTGTTTAAACAACCATTCATCAGCAACCATTCAAACTTATGACAGCACTAAACAAATGATAGTTACAACTAGACCTTGTACTTATGGCTATCACAGCATCCTGCAGTCATGTGATTGTGATTTGTTACCTTCCCTCCTGGCTTCCTACAAAGAAAGTCAAATAGCTGGCAGGAAATCAGAAGTCGCGGTCATATGAGCTCCTGACTTAACAACTCTCATGATCCTTGTTTAATTATGGCAACTGGGGTTTCTGAGGCTGTCATTGCTAAGTGATCACAATTTTTTGACAGGCAGTTACATCACTTAACAATGGAGCTTTGGTTTTCAGTTAGCATTGTTAAACAAGAACTATCTGCAACAGATTTTTATTGTGTTGCTTTTATTTTGATTTTGTTATATCTTATTCATAGCCCATGAAGATTAGAGCAAGCTCCAAATATTATTAATAAATATAAAAGGAGGGATAAAAGGCGTGCCCTAGATGATTTGCCTTTTTAGGTAAAAGCCTCCATGTTTTGGAACACCCTCAAACCTTTATTTGGCCTGGCATTTCCTCCTGATATTTCACAATTCCACGAACATTATTCTGAGGATAGGACTTCTAGCAGGCTCCTTCTTGATGTTTGGATAATGTGAACTTAGTTACATTTGGTAAGGTAGTTCCTGCTATATCCCAGTGCTAAACTAGCAATTTGAATTGAGCTTGGGATACTCCTGGCAGTCATTCAGTGACTTCAGAATAGGTGGTGGTCTGCAGTATTTGGCTTGCCCCCACTTGCAGTTTGGATATCATATTCAATATTGTCCCTAATGTCTGAGATGTCTTCTCAGGCAAGTCCAATGGAATGCATTGCAGCAGTCCAGTCATGTAACATCAGCCTCACTAATTAGATCAGACCAGAAAATTAATTACATGGGAAACTTGATCAGACTGTGATCTTCATGGCTCCCTGTGTTAGATAGGGTGAACTAAATACAGGCAATCCTCAATTTATAGCCACAATTGAGCCCAAAATTCATGCTGCTAAGTGAGATATTTGTTAACTGAGTTTTGCCCCATTTTACGGCCTTTCTTGTCACAGCAGTTAAGTGAATCACTGCTAAATTGTTAAATTAGTAACCTGGTGAAATGAATCTGGCTTCCCCATTGACTTTGCTTATCAGAAGGCTGCAAAAGGTGACCCACATCATTCATTGACACTGCAACTGTCATAAATAGTTGCCAACTGTCAGAATTTTGATTGCATGACCATGGGGATGCTGCAACGTTCATAAGTGTAAAAAATGGTCATGTCACTTTTTTCAGTGCTGTTGTAACTTTGAATGGTCATTAAGCAGACTGTTATAATTTGAGGGCTACCTTAAAACTGACAGCCCTCATCCCAATAAACAAAGAATTACCCTGTCAAATTCCATATCCTACTTAAGTAAGAAATGTCAGAAATCATGAGCCACCTCTTTTGGGAGGAATGTAACTCTCATCCAAAGTAATTACTAAGATCTATGTTACAATAGCTCAGGGTTATCAAACTGCCGGCCCAAAGGCCAGACGTGTCATCGGGAAACCACGCCCACCCCATTGCCAGTAATGGTGAAAAAGCTCCGATACGTTGCGTGACGTCACGTGACGTCGCGAGTTTGACATGTCTGCAATAGCTACTAAACCTATGTTACAGAATAGTTCCAGTGTTCACATGTGAAAAATAACTTGGTCTTGGTAACATTTAATCTGAATGTGTTCCTCCCCAACTAATTCTTAGCAGCCTCTAAGTTAGTATTCTTTCAGCATCTTTGACTCAGTCTGATGTGTAGGTAGAACAATAGCAAGAAGGTGGGAAATAAAGAAAAAAAACTGTTATAAGATAAAATATATACTTTTTGTTATAGCCAGATTCTCGTCATTTCCCCAGGGAATTCCTTTTCGTCAGGGAAAATAATATGAATCAAATAATATGCAATTCAAATAATATGAATTGCAGGAGATCAGGATATTCAAAACATGTTGGGACTTTTGATAAAATAAAGATATTGTACAACTGCGGATCATGGTATATTAATGGTATTTCAATCCAAACACGAAGACAATCTTTTCAAGTGATTTAATAAATCTATTAAATAGTACAGGAGAGAGCACTATATCTTGTGACACTCAACGTGCAGTGGCTCAAATATTACCATCATCACCCCAATTACATTAACTCAGTTCAAAGTTAAATTACTATAACATGCTCTAAGACTGACACCAAATACTTATTTTGTCATTTATTTTGAATTCATCAAGAAAATCTTTCAAGAATCACATTATTTTATGTTAAATGATAAAGTTCTGTAAGCATCACATCTTAGTCTAAAAAAGACATAACTAGCAGCTGCTTGTCTTTGTCTTCTTGCTCAGCCTGATTTTAAGTGGGGCACCTTGCTTGAGGAGATAAAATGCTTTTATTGCCTTTGCAATAAGCAACCTTATTGTGTTGAAAAGGACTTATGGGATTTTTTTTTCTCCTGAAGCCTCAAATATTTTATTAACCTCTGATAGGTTCCACTGACCCACCAAACAAAAGGCATAATTTGGCATTCTTCATTTTTCCTCCCTAAACAGTTATTAAGAGACACGAGGGAACAAATGACAAAGTAAACAGGAGAAAACATTGAAAATATAGAAATGGGGAAAAAAATATCTGTACCATTTAAAAGAATTCCACGTCTAAAGCAAAGCAATCATACATACAAAAATGTCTTGTCTTGAAGCACCCCAGAATTTTGGAATATGTGCCTGTTTGTTTGTAGCTTTCAGTTGGGTGAAATTGGAAGGTATATGGCAACAATTATTGAATCAAGTTAATTCAAATGGGTTAACTATAGAATGCCAGGACCAATGACACCCATGGGAATAAAATTTGAGAAAGTTGTGACAATTTCAGGGCCGCCATGACTTCTGATTACACTTCCCAGAAATACATAGGTTGCATGACACGAGGGAAGATGGGAGGGCTGTATCATCACCTTTCTTGCCTCCTTCCGACCCCTTACCCAATAGGCTGAAATTTGAAATCACTTAACAGTGATGAGCTGCGAGGGAAGGAGGAGTGAACAACTCAGATGCCTGCTAGTGAGGTAGTGCTCGCTGGGGAGGAGGGGTGACCAGCAACCAAAAGGTGAGCTCTTTTCCTATCTCAAGAGAGGGAGCCCTTGAGGACATGCTGGGGTGGGGAGAGGGGAAATAATTTTCCCTTCAGTTCATGGCTGCCTTTTTTTCCTCCTTACCTCAGCAAAATGGTAGCAGTTCCACAGGTCAGCCAAGGAGGAGGAGGAAGAGGAGTGATTTCTGATGCTCCCGGCTAGCTTTCCACAAGCAACGTCAATGGGGAAGCCAGCAGGAAGTTGTAAGTCACTTCTGCTCCCACTGCTTCTTTGCCCATCTATGGTCATTCTATTTCTCTATTTAGGAAATATCTGACCCAATGGATCATGAGTTGTCTAGTTTTTACTAAAACCTACAGTCTACATAGAATGTTAACATCCAGTTTTTGTATTTCCTTAGAATTATACGTTTACAAAAAAAGTATTCTTGTGCGTGTGTATCTGTATCTCTCTCTCTTTATTTCTATCTCTACCTCTCTCTCTACACACACACACACACAAACACACACACACACACACACACAGACACCACACACACAGACACCACAAGCTACTTGTCAGTATTTTCTAGGAATAAATCTTGTCAATAAATCTTGCCAAAGGTTACCTGAGCCTTCTGGGTTAACAATGACAAAGGTCAAGAGTTTACCAGAAAATTATAACAGAGAAATCAGTGTTTGTTTTATTTCAGATAAGTGCAATATATTGTTCTCAATCTTCACAATAAGGCAATCAATGATTGAGAGGGATCTGAAATGTTATGTTGTAAAAGGAGCATGTTGATCCTGGAGTTTAGAATGTTCTCTTAAGGTGTTCTCACATAGCACAATTAATAAAGTAACAGAGTTCCACAGGGAAACCCACCTATTAAATATCAGTAGATGAATTTAGTATGAAATTAGTGTACTCCTCCTCTGTCACTATTAGTGCAATATTCTTACTCCAGAACTGGTTTGAGAGAAGTAAGAAGACCAGTTCTTTCAGCTGTGTTTTAGTCTTTCACAGCATTGAAGAAATGTTGCCCTTGATTGAAAGAAAGTATATATTGCCAAACTACTGAAATGCATTTTAAGAAAATAAACTGAACATAACACAGTTGAAATTAAACTGAAAAGAAATGATATCCGTAACAGTAAATCTGCAAACAACACACATATTTTAAAAGATCCATCTAGTTTTAATTGGTAGTGGCCTCCTATTCTTCAGACACTTTTAGTGCAGCTCTGAATGAGGTCTATTATTTGAAATTAAGGGGAATTAGGTAACTCATGGCCTGTTGGATCATTGTTAGAGAGAGATTTCTTGACCTAAACAGAGAACAGAATGATCATGGGCAGGAAAAAAGCAGTAGAACAGGAGCTTCCCCCCCCCAAAAAAAAGGTAACTGACCTTATTGGTTTTTTCTTTTCTTTGAAAACATTTCGCTTCTCATCCAAGTAGCTTCTTCAGTTCAGTTCAGAACTGAATAAGTTTCTCGAGTGAGAAGCAAAATGTTTTCAAAGAAAAAATCCAGAAAAATCCAGTTGCCTTTTATAAAAAAAGCACCTATGGGATAACCATGATGTGGATGATTGAGAATCTCCTAGACAGTGAAACAGGATAATATAGAATAACACAGAATAACAGAGTTGGAAGGGACCTTAGAGGTCTTCTAGTCCAACTCTCTGGTGAAGCAGGATACTCTATACCATTCCAGACAAGTGGCTGTCCAGTCTCTTCTTAAAAGCCTCCAGCAATGGGGCACCCACAACTTCTGAAGGCAAGCCATTCCACTGGTTGATGGCTTGCCTTCAGAAGTTGTGGGTGCCCCATCACTGGAGCGACTTCTGACTTCCTGCTGGCTTCTCCATTGATTTTCCTTGTGGGAATCTGGCAGGGAACATAGGAAATTACTCTCCCTTCCCTTTCCTTCCCTTCCCTTCCCGGCAGGCAGGTAAATGGGTGCTCCTGGATAGGAGAAGGAATGAGGGATTGCAAGACTGGGCAGGAAACTGTCATGGAATATTGAAAATGAAGATCACGTGGCCGCAGCAGCAGCACAGCAACCACCATTAGCATTGAAGCAGACACAGCTTCCCCAAATTTCATTCCCTCAGGAGTCATAGGTCCCAGATTTTGGACACATTCTGCAAGTTAGCCTACTTGAGGTATCTTGGTTCAAAATTGTTGCCCTATGATACACTGTTTCAATCAATTAAAGGTCATGATCATGAGAGTTTTAGTAATATATAGATATGACTGATCATATTATTGAATTTTGTTTGTTTTGTTACCTGATATTAACAAATGTTTGTTCATTTGTTTGCTTGGTACCATAATTAAGGACTCATAAGGAAAGAAAGAGATCAAAATCATATAAGTATGTACCTTGCTTGCTTTAATCTCTTTTTATCAGATTTCACATTGCTCCTCAGAATGGCATCATTGAGAATAGAAGTCTCAAGAGGAAGTCTAATTAATAGTCCCTTTTATGCACAACCTGAAGTTCTTTCAATTGAAGTTCTTTGGATGGGTTCCATTCAGGTCCCTGTACCTACTATACTTCTTTAATATATAATCTGGCTTATTGTTTTGAGTCATATATTTTGCTTATATATTTCTAAAGCATTAATGTTCTGTGATTAGTTCACAATATTTTCTGAGTTCCAGAAACATGTCTATTATTATTTCCTATAGTTTTGTTTAAAATTATCCTGGTATGAAGTTTATGTTTTGGTATTAAGCTGTTATGTTATTCTGGATAATATAACAATGGAAAAACATATTTTGTTCCAGGAATTCTAAATAGTCATCAGTGATACTGAATAGTAACAATAGGATAGGCACTCAAGAATTAATAAAGGAGAATCCTTTTAGCTCAGGGTTGAAATAAGGGGTGACCCCACACTGAAGAATGACATGTGAATGACTAGTGTACAGCTTACAATAAGAAATTAATATATGAATATCTGCATATTCTTCTTGATGTTCATATAACTTTATGAAGTAATAGTGATATAGCTATTAATCTTTTTTTTTTTAAGAACCTATGCTAATTTTCATGTTTTATATAGCAACTTTCTATATTTCTGGGACAGAATAACATAGATAGATAAATTATTTCAGGCAGCTCTATAACATCACCATATTTAAAAACATATTTATAGTTTAAACTCTGGGCTTTTTATCAAACTCATATGCACTTCTCTCTTTTTGTTCTTTCTTTTTTTTCCCTCCTATATGCACCAAATCCTGATATCTCTTTCATTTTCTCTCTCACATACTCAGAAAAAAAAAAATCTTTTTCTTGCATTCACAGGCCAACACATATACAACAGGCAACTTCAGATAGCAGTCTTTTAAAAGAACTAAGTGTTTTAAAATCAGATATAAATTCAATTTTTTCCCTTTCCAACAGCATGAATTAGAAGGACCTGCATAAAATTATTTATAATCCTCACACAATGTTGTATTTCCACTCTTCTATCAGTGACATATTAAAGTCTTCAAAAGATGGCATATTGAAACTAGTCATAATAAGATAATCCACTGAAGCATCAGAAGGGTGTTGTGGTGCATTAATTCCATTCTGCTCTATAATACTTAATTGTTGAATATGGGTTTAACTCCCTCCCACTCTGAAAGCTTCTGGGAACTGCACTTGTCAGGAAACTATTGACCCTTCAGAATCAGCAGAGGATTGTTGTTCTGGAGTTGCAATGAAATTCATTTTAATTATTCTGATAGTGTACAGGTAGTATTAAGTTAGTAGCTGTAAGCAGATGTGTGTGCATGTGTGTGTGCACATCTATGGATATGAAGAATGTATGCATGGATGGATAGATAGAAATGAGAGAGAGAGAGATGATAGAGGAATGTTACACTCATAATTCACTTTTCCTTCAGAAGTAGGGTCAAGGACAGCTGGCAATGAAATACAAAGAGCAAAATGGGCATAAAATTCAACACTGATTTATCCAATGGAAACACATTGATTACAAGCACCCACCCACACTCAAAATTACTTCAGCAATCATGATGATCTGATTCTGAACTGATTCTTTGCAGCATGAGAATTCTGTCTGTGCTTACAAAGGATTGTTTTATACACAAAGGAGTTACAGCAGTATATGCTATGCTGCTTCCCAGGAAGGGGGGAAATCACATTTCAAGGAGGGGAAATAGACAAGAGGCAACGTAGCCCAGAGCTAGATTGGAAGAAGAGAGCTAGGATATCTACTCCCTAGAATCTCCTGGTTATATCTATTAGGGTGAGAGTAGTAAGGATTTAGTCTGGCAAGATTCTGTCTTATTGTATGTAAACAAATAAAGAAATGAACTTTGTCTGGATTATTCTATATCATTCTTGGGCTGGGCTTGACACCACTAGAGTTTTAAATGGAATAGTTGCCTGATTGATTTCCTGTATTCATTTTAAACATTGTAAACTTATCTCACAATGGAAGAATGATAAAATTGACAAAATGATAAAAAAAAGTCAGATTAATCCAGTGTAGTTTCGATTTACAAAAACAATGCAATGACACCCTCCTAAGTATCATTAGAACATTGTATGTTAGGAATCATTGTCAGCAGCTAGTTCTTTGGCTCTTTCAAACCACTATCATACTGTGCTCCATCACTTATGAGAAAAATATTCTCATTAGCCTGAAAGCACTCTCTATGCTACCTTTATGATTTAAAGGAGTTTTTTTTTATTCAAGTATTTCCTTAAGGATGTTACATGGTTACATCATCATGCAGGTCAGATGTACCACTTTTGGAAGTCTTTCCACTTAATTTCAATTTAATGTAGAAATTGAAAAGGAGAGCTTGATACATCCTTGCTTATCCATCCGGGAAGGGACTAAGCAAGGGTATATCCAATTTCTATAACTGCTATAACTCAAGACTTATCCAAAAATAAATCCATCCTTCAAGCTTTGCTCTTTACTGTAATAAAGAAAAACAGTCAATAACTACTCCCAAAATAGCATTATTTATCAAAATATATGTAAATTGCAATCAGAAAGATAAATGGTATCTTTATAGAACAAGTCAAGTATTTTAAATAATTGGGAGCCAACTACTTTACCAACTTCTGAAACATGAAAGTTAGATTGGACTCCCTACTATTTAATCTACAATTTTAGAAGGATATGTAATAATTTCTTTTTACAAGATCTTGTTGTGCCCTGTCTGGAAGGGTTGACTGAATTAGTTTCACTTGATTAAATGCATTGTCCTTTTCATCAAGCCTGGCATTTTGAATGTGAGTTCAGATTCAAAAATGTTACTCAGTAAAAAAAAATTAACTACAGGCTCTAATGGAGAAGCATTAGAATACTCACAGTTCCTTCATTTTCTACCAGAATGGGAAGCCAGAATAACAGGGATGATGAAACAATTTTCCCCTATAAAACACGTTTTCCCTGTTAAGCTTCAGTCATATTTAAGGGCTCAAAGTTTCAAGGGGTGACTCGGATACATTTTTGGGAAATGTTCCCCACTTTACCTGTTAAAAATAGAGAAGATGAAGAAGATGATGAAGAGCTTATAGAGAAATTGTGCTGAACCAATGTAGAATATTGACTAGACATTCAGTTTGGTCTAGTGGTTAAGGCACCAGCCTAAAAGGTGAATCAGGTCCCACCTTAGCCATAAAAGCCAGCTGGATGACTTTGGGCCAGTCACTCTCTCTCAGCTCAACTCACCTTCACAGTTGTTGTTATGGGGAAAAATAGGAGGAAGGTGTGTTGGATAAGCTCTCCTAATCATGCAACGTAAACAACAACAACATAGAGCTGAGGTGGTGGAGTGGTTAGAATGCAGTACTGCAGCTACTTCTGCTGACTGTCAACTGCCAGCAGTTCGGCAGTTTGAATCTCACCGGCTCAAGGTTGACTCAGCCTTCCATCCTTCCGAGGTCGGTAAAATGAGGATCCAGACTGTTGGGGGCAATATGCTGACTTTGTAAACAACTTAGTGAGGGCTGTAAAGCACTGTGAAGTGGTATATAAGTCTAAGTGCTATTGCTATCGTATATGGTTCAACTAATATATTGTAGTATAAATAGTTTGAATTATACACAATGAGAACCACTTCGATTTAGCGGTTAAGGCACCAGTCTAGAAAATGGAAGGCTATACGTTCTAGTGTTACTTTAGGCACAGAAATAACTGGCTTAATTTGGGCCAATTACTCTTTCTCTATGAGCCCTAGGAAATAGACAATGGCAAACAGACAATGGAAATCTCCCCCCCCCCCAAAAAAAAACCCTGCAGGGATTTTTCCAGGCAGATGTCAGGAATCCACAATTGATTCAAAGCTACACACACACACACACACACACACACATACAAATAGTCTAACAACAAGCACACTCTTTCAGATACACCAGCACAATGGAGAAACTCAGCACAAGACTGAGTACCAGAAAGCAAACAAATTATCAAATTCACTATTTAGACAAGACTTTATTTTTTTAAAAAATGGAAGAAGTGAAAAGAAAGAAAGGGGAGGCAAGGAAAGCAATGCAGATCAAGTGGACACAGAGACAAAAATACTATGTATACTACAGGTCAAATAAGTTGAGAGTTCAGTGAAAATATGGGTAAGTGGGTAGGGAGTTGAACAACACTAAAAGAACTCAGAGGAAAGAAGGAAGAAGATCGGAAAATAACAGCAGAATAATGTTCTGTTTCTCTCTGTGTCCATCCAAGTAAACCTAGCTAAATCAGTTCTAGTTGAAAAGAAGAAACAAGAGAACAATGCTCCCACCTGTCTGACAGGTTTTACATACCATTATGGGTTTCTTGGTGTTCTCTGAGCTTAATTGTTGGCTTGCTAGATAACTGATGATGTTGTCTTGTTGTGTAATGAAAAGTCTACAAGCCAACAACCAAGAACATCAAGAACTCCACAATTCAACTCTAAGCTACAGATATTGCAATATTGCAATCATATAATTCATTGGCCAGCTACTCCTGCCAGTATCAGAGATCCCACCATATAATTCACCCCCACTCCCACCATCATCAACGACAACACTCCTTTTCCCCCCATGTTTTGCATATATGGAAGGAACGGGGCCACAGTATTTGCATTAACTATGTCTTAGAGTCCTCTGAATATCCAAAGCAGTTTGAAGGCACATCATTCAATATAACATTACAAAACTAATTCAAATATATCATTTGAAAGGATAATTAAAGTGAATTTTTTAAAATTAAATTACCCCTTAAAATCCTCATATCTATAAAGTGCCACACAGATGCTGATATCGTATTCAAAATGAAGTAGTAGTAGTAATAGTAGTAAAAGTCCTTATGGCTAATTTAACTCACCATTGTTTTGTTGCAATAACAAGCAAGCATTGATCTCATTTATTTAGTTCCCCAAGATTCTATTTTTTTTTTTAAATGTTCACAGTGGGCTTCTTTGGGGGGCAAGCACCAAAATTATGCTAAGTAGGACAAATAGATAATTAAATTGTAGGTATAACACAACAAGCCATCAAACTTTATTTGTTGCATTTGAAATATTAGACCTCCACCACCAAGCAAATGAGTAATATAATGATGTAATGAGAACAGTGTTTGTACTTCAAAATTAAAATGCTTCACAGAGAACTATTACTGATAGTTAATTTCTGCATACTATATTAGACTCCAAGACATAGCTGTGTTATACTAAAACAATTGCATAACCAAAGCAAATGTGAACATTAAGCATATAATCAAATACTTTCAAAACATATATGCCCCTCTTGAAACAGTAATAGAAGAACAAATGCCAATTTTTTCTTGAAAAAAAGATCCATGACTAAGATAAACAGGGTTTAGATTCAAAATTATCTTGAACCAACTACTTTGTTAGGTTAAAAATTTCAAAATAAATTTAGTGGTAGTGGTTAAAACACCAGGCTAGAAACGGTGATACTGTGAATTCTAGTTCCAAGTTAGGCACAAAATCAGTTAGGTAGTCTTGAGCCAGTCACTATCTCCCCTAAGGAGAAGGCAAGGGGAAACCACTTCTAAAACAAATTACGAAGAAAACTGCAGGGACTTCTCTGGGAAGTCACCAAGTGTCAAAACTGACTCAAAGGCACATGTAGACAATCATGACAACAAAACTTTTTGAAACAGACAGGTGTGATTCCTCCAGTAGCCAACAGATACGTAGTTTTGGTGTTGCCTCTTTATTTAATGGTTAAAACCAGTGCTTTTTTTGGGGAAAAAAGGTGCCGGAACTCACACACGTCATACAACCCGCCTTGCCTACCCTACAAGGTTCCATCCAAAAAAGGTGCCGGAACTCCATTCTGGGCGTTCTATGACAAAAAAAGCCCTGGTTAAAACAATATATCTACTAGGGAACTCACAACTCCTCTTCTTCAGCAATATACAAGTTGAATTGTCAGAATCTTTCCCATGTTTCTTCATTACAGGAAAGCCCTTGCTTGTCACAAAGGATTATTTGCTTGTATTTAATTATGACCTTTAAAAACCTGGCTAATGATCACTCTTGAACAGGGGTGTCAAACTGCCGGCCCGTGGGCTCAATGCGTTATATCGAAACTGTGCCCACCCTATTGCTGGCAATGGAAAAAAAGTCGCAATACATCGCGACACGTCACGTGATGTTGTGAGTTTGACACCCCTGCTCTTGAATAAATAACTACAGAATAGGAATAGACTTTAGAGATTATATAATTTCTCAAAGCGGGATTCATAATACTGAATGAAACTATAATCCCTAAATGTTATAAGAGAAGGAATACCCACCACCCTCCAACGATTTACTAACAATGAGGTGATTTTTTTCTCTCTCTAAAGTTTTTATCAGCATTGCAGTTGTCACACATTGATTCTAATCCTGCCCTCTGAAGCAAAAGGGGACACATTGTTCCAGTTTAACAGCTCCTTCCTTTTGAAGACTCACATCATGCCAGCCTTCTTTGTTCCTCACTATGACTTTATTAAATAGTCTTTAGTTGTGTCTGACAGATAGAGTGTGGTTCTTATTGATGATGGTGATTTTTTTTCCTTCTGCCAATCAGAGTCTGTCAGTTATAAAACCTAAAGTGCCCTATTTGCAATATAGAGAGTGAAAGACTACCTTCTTAATAATGCGACAAATATTCTATGTAAATCAAAGAAAAGAAAACAATGGAAATACACCTGCATTCACAAAAATAGTTCTTTTATGAAATTTGTTGTTCATTTGGAAGTAGTATTTAATTGTTGTTTATTTCTTAAGTCTTACAAGGTTTGCAATATATGAAGAGGACCTTCAAGAGATTGTTGAATGTTGCGATGACAAATATTCATGCAAATCAGACAAACAAAAAGTAGAGAACTTCAAAAACTCCCTGTTGATTGAATAAAACTGATGGATAAGGAACACACATATATAACTTTAAGCAAAAGAAATATGGTTTAAAGTAGATTATTACCACAACCTAACGCAAGTCTAGAAATTCTTAATAATTCACTACATTTGAGTTTATGATATCATGCCTAAGATAAGTTCTTATCTAAATTCATATTTGGTTTCACATTTAATAGCATGAATAAATTAAATATATATTTTAAAAAAATAGGAATTTAAGCTTTCTAGTAAGTTTAGTTAAAATTAGTGGAACTTCCTTCTAGCACACTGGAGGTTAGGAGGCCTTAAGGCCTGGCTCCTCCATTTCTTTTCCCTATACAAAGAACACGAGGTTGCTCCTTTGATGTGTATAAGCCAATTTAATTAGCAGCTGAAAAACACTTTTGATGGAGCAGTGTCATCCATGACACACAAGTGCAGTGGATGACTTTACACAAAGTCAACATCTTGTTATTACCTTCAAGTAGTTGTGCCTGAGGCAGCTGTCTCACTCTGTCTAATAACACAGCTGTCTAAGGCCATTGGCTGATGAGGCACCAGTACTGTGCCAACTTTACTAGGTGTAAAGAACTGTGTTTTTAAGCTCAGTTGCAAATACGTCTTTTAATTGCTTGACCCAAGACACTCATTCATAAATAACATCTTATCCAACATCTGGGCTTATTTAACTATCCAAACGGTTAGGAGATAAGTATTTTATACTTTAGTTTGTTAATGTTGATTTTTACTATTTTGTTGTGCAATTACTTCTTTTATTGCATATGTGGCTTGGAGAGCTAACTTCTACCAATAAAAGTGTTGTAGAAATAAACAACAAGAACAAAAACAAAAAACAATGGATCTGACTTTGTATTGAGTTAGCCAGCCTTCTAAAACAGAAACAAGAGGAATATCAGTTCTTTGCTATATGGGGTCATATATATATATATATATATATATGAAATGAAAACCAGGTCTTCTACTCCTTTAGGTGCCTTTATGAGTCATAATATTAAATTATCCTGTAACTTAAGAGACTAATTGTGATTTCTTTTATTGCCAAAATACTTTTCCTGAATGAAGATAAAATGATAAAAAGTTGGACTTCATTTTTGGCATATTTTTATAACCCACCACTACATTCTTTTCTGCATTTAAACCATAGTTTAAATAATGTCATATCTTTAAGCAAAATAAAAGACTGGTCAGTTATATCTAAAATACATGTGATATTAAAAATTTAAATTCTGCTATAAGAAAAAGGGGTAGCAGGCAATTTAAAGTGTGAACCTGATTCTATGTATTAAGCCAAACTTTAAAAAGGTATCATTATAATACTGAAAAAGCTAGTGCTCCATTTGACCTCTTATAACAGTTAACAAACTAAAAAGAATAATATTAAAATCATATATTTATTGTTGGGTCCAGGACAAGTATACATACAAAAATAAGAGTAAACTAAAATTTTGATGGGGCAATACCAGTTCCAAGACTGCTAGAAGCATTAGCAACAGAGAAAAAGATAATATTATTATGGTCACAGAATTACAAATAAAAGCATATTTAAAAAATAAAAACAAAACAGAGTAAAAATATGACAGTTGGTGGTGGATTCGTCTGTCAAAGTATGTCTAATTTTACAGACAGTGTAACAAACTTTGGCTACAATCAAGAAAACTAAACCATATTCATCTCTGAACAATACATAAAAAAGATCAGAATTTCCTGGGTGTATGACCAAGGTAAAGAGTTATAAGGCAGGTCCCAGGCTCCTTATAGAGGGTACAGTATGAAACTATATGGCATGAACTATAGTTTCAATAGCCCCTTGTCTGTAGTGGCAGCCTCAGCTCATATGGAACTTTTTTTGTATCTGCCCTTCAATACTACTTTGTCATTTTTGTTGTCATGTATTTTGAGAACCAAGAAAGTCTACAGAGTAGTCTGGCTGCCAGCAGTTGCTAGTTAATTTAGTTCACGCTGTCACACTATCCAGGGTGCACCAGCCAGGCTTTGAACAACCATGTCAGCAATGAACAATCCTGAACAGGATTCACACCTCACACTGTGTCTGCTAGGACTCTGTGTAAATGGGGCATAGTATATTCCCCTCAGTATGACTGTGGGGTCCCACGTCAAACTATAGATCACATTGTCACCATCTGTAGAGGTCATATACAAGTCCAGTATTTGAGATATCTCTATCTCTATCTATATCTATATCTATATATCTAGTTTCCATCTGTTGCTTCTTGTCCTGCCCTCAGGTGCTTTGGAGAATAGCTTGACTCCCTCTTCTTTGGGGCAGCCCCTGAGATACTGGAACCCTGCTATCATGTCCCCCCTCGTCCTTCTCTTCATTAAACTAGTTACTAGACATACCCAATTCCAGCAGCCGTTCCTTATATGTTTTAGCCTCCAGTCTCCTGATCATCTTTGTTGATCTTCTCTGTACTCTTTCTAGAGTCTCAACGTCTTTTTTACATCGTGGTGACCAAAATTGGATGCAGTATTCCAAGTGTGGCCTTACCAAGGTCTTGTAAAGTGGTATTAACACTTCATGTGATCTTGATCCTATCCCTCTGTTGATGCAGCCTAGTACTGTGTTGGCCTTTTTGGCAGCTGCAGCACATGGCTGGCTCATGTTTAAGTGATCGTCCACTAGGACTCCAATCAATTTTTCCATCAGCATCCAACAATCATGGAGTATAGGCCTTCTTGCACCAAGACTCAGGTAGTCCTCTATTTATAACCATTCATTTAATCTATAATCTATATCTATATATCATCTATTTGAAGCACCTGATATGCCGGTAACAAGTCGACATGTCGGTTAATAGAATGCTGGTCAGACAACCAAGCCTCCTTCAGTAGGCGGCCACCCTTTGTCGAGTCTTGGGCGATGACCTCGGCCCCTGCAAAATTGAACGTATGGTTGTTCTCAGTCATATGTGTCCAAACCAGGGACTGTTGCTCATTTTGTCTGACCGCTAACTCATGCTCATGAATCCTTGTCTGAAGGCGTTTTGCGGATTCCCTGACATAGTTGCTTGTACAATCATTGCAACTAATCCGGTAAACCACAGATGACATTTCCCTTTTAGGCAAGGATTCTTTGGGGCGCATTATCCTTGTCCACAGGGTCTGGCTGGGTTTATGTACCACTTTTATACCATGGGCTGCAAATATCTGTGCGGCCATCTCAGAGACTCCATTAATATATGGGAGTGTCGTCCAGGTGGCAGTTGTCGATCTACCTTCAATTGGTCGTAATTCCCGGCGTCGGCAGCAGTGTCAAATAAAATCTACCGAATACCCGTTCTGTATACATATCTGATAGAGGTGCATCCGTTCTTTAGCTTTTGTCACTGTTGTGCTGCAATGTGTGTCAATTCTGTTGAACAATGTCTGGATGAAACTGATCTTATGGGCGATGGAATGATTGCTCTCGTTGTACAAAATGCAATCAGTGTTCGTAGTTTTCCGATACACACTAGTGGAAAGGCCGCCGTCGGGCTCATGGCTGATCAATACGTCTAAGAATGCCAAGGAATTGTTGATCTCCTCTTCTATCATGAACTGGATATCTGGATAGATCGAGTTGTATATTTTCATGAATCCAGTCCTGTCTTGGCGTTTGATAATGACAAAAGTGTCATTGATGTATCTCGCCCAAAATTTAGGTTTGTAGTCAATCATCACCTTGTATTCTAGTTTTTGCAGAACTGCCTCAGCAATCACCCCGGAGATAGGAGACCACATGGGTCTGCCTTTTATCTGCTCATATGTGTCACCATCAAACGTGAAGTATGTCCTGAGGCAGAAATTCAATAGCTGGAGGAGGTCTTCTGGATTAAGTGAATCTGGGTTCCGTGGTTCTTCATCTTGTAATAGCTCACGTATAACCAACACTGCCAATCTTTGAGGAATCGAGGTGAATAGTGATGTTACATCAAAAGATACCATTTCCTCATCATCCTCAATTGTTATTACTTTCAGCCTCCTCAGGAAGTCCTGAGTTATATATATATAACTCAGTTATATATATATAACTCTGAGGTTTTCACGGGTGTTTGTATGTAGGTCTTTGGTAATTCGGGTTTTCTCCCGCGTAAAATTGGAAGTGTCTTGGTGACATTTCAATGAAGAAACCAGAAACCAGAAACGAAGAAACCAGAAACCAGACCACAGCTGCATCATTAGCCATTTTAAACCCCTCCAATCCATACATGAAGCAAACTGACACCCACCTTGATGATATGGCACGACCACGAACGCGAAGCCAAACAACAGCAACACAGCTCTCCATCTCAAATCCCCCTGCAACTCAGACTAATCCGAGCACAACAAAGCCCCCCAAACAGAACACACCCCCATCCAATCAGAGCACAGCCAACCCCCCATCCAATCAGAGCACAGCCAAGCCCCTAACCAATCAGAACACACCTCCACCCAATCAGAACACAGCAAAGCTCCCACCCAATCAGTTCATACCCCCACTGGCAGTTAAAAGGAAGAAACAGCTGCGATCACACATTGCTCCTAGAAGCACGAGGCCGAAGACACCAGCCTGAAGATGACGAATGAGACTTCGTCGAAACATCGCCAAGACACTTCCAATTTTACGCGGGAGAAAACCCGAATTACCAAAGACATATATATATGTCTCAAGAGAGCTTCCAAATCATTCATACATTTTTTTGAATGAAATAGATTGCATACTCACACATATTGTTAAGAACATCTGCTTTGGAACAGCTGAGATGTTGGAACTGATAGTATCCTGATCTGTCTATTAACTGCCCTCGATAAGGAAAGAACTCAAGCCTGTGGGGAAAAGCAATAATTTCAGCCAATGTACTATGATACAGGTCCATGCATCTCTTCCATGTTTAGTGAGCCCTGCTTCTCTCTTTAATGCTACTGTCATGGTTCCAACAGATGAAACCCTTCAAAAGAACTTCGAGGCATTGTTTACCTTAAAGAATCTTTTATTCGAGAAACAAAGTATCAGCACTACATAGTTGAACCCAAAAACTAAATTCCCCTCCCCTGGATACAAAGTAACAAAGTACAATTCCCTCCTTCAATAAACAGTCATAAATCATATTCCCCAATTAGCTTGAAGCGCGGGCTTTCTCCCCAGCTCTCCAGCCCGCCAAAACACTATCAGCTCTGGGCCAATGTCCTTGGGTTCCCACAGCTGAATTATTATTGTTATGACTAGCTGGACTCTCATCCCTATTCCCCCTCCCAGCATCGACTAATTCTAAAAGCATAGAGAAAATGGCTGCATTTCCATCTGTTGTCAAAGCAAGAACATCCGATGTTAGCAGTGTTGACAGCTACTTTGGAAGTGAAAGTAGCCCTTAAGAATTTTGATTGGACCCTTTCAAGAGGAGTAAAGGAAGCCTACCGTCCCAGCTGGCTGTTGAATAGTACTTGCACAAGAGCCTTAGCTGAATATAGCTTCAGTGCTCCTGGAATATGCTCTGATCTTCTGGTAAAATGAAAGCATAAACAGTAAAAGCGATCAATGTAAAACTATACAAAATAAAAAGTACAAAACAGCTAAAAATAGCTAATTTTGTTTTGTTTGGTGTTTTTTTTTATATAAAATCCTGACCCCTAAGCCAGATGAAATTAGCTCTACATTGAGAGGAGAGGATAACCAATGAACACTAAGAGTTGTCTAAATTGACTATAGAGCAGTATTTCTAAACTTTATCAACTTTAAGATGCATGGACATCAACTCTCAGAATTCCCTAGCCAACAATGCTGGCTGGAGAATCCTGGGAATTGAAGCCCACATCTCTTAAAGTTGATAAGGTTGAAAAGTACTGCAACATTGATTAACATTTAGAGGTTAATGTTAGAGTTAAAAGATTAAGGGATAGAAATAGCTGTTTCAAATTACTCTACTGAAAAAGGTGATGAGTCTGGACACAGACGCCTCTGTCTAACCAGTAGGGTGGTCATGCATGCATGCATATACACAATATCACTCCAATCCCTGGATAGATTTCTAGGCCTGTGAAGTTTAGGATGTTATCAACATTCTGAAACTGGCACAGAATTAGTGACAGGCTGCACAAATAGAAATAATGGTTTGCTCTGGCCAGACTTAGTGTCTGTCAGGGTTCTCTATATTCTATTGCTACTGCACAGAATTTTGCAACACTGAACATAATAGCAGGGTTCTCATCTGAGCAAGAACATAGAAATGGCTTTTGTAGCCAAGATACTTCTGCAGGAATGGAATAATGACACCAACATGAGCTTCTCTGTCAGATGGGTAGTAGAGAAGGACATGAATTCTACATTTGACCTGCCCAATGGTAGGTCAACATTCTTTTTCTCCCCCAATGGATTTTCTGATATCTGCCTTCAAGAACAGTCAAGGGGAAAATACAGCACCCAGCAAAGTAAAAACCCTCCCTTGGATTTCCAGTTGTTGCAGATAGGGAAGGGGCAATATATCAAAGTCTTTCTGGACTGAAGAGGTTTTGAGCACTGCATATTCTGTTGCTCTGTGCTCATTATCATTTGTTGGGTTATGAGTTTTGTCTGATTGTATCCCATTGTCAATAGGGTATGAGAAGAAAAAACTAGGGCTGAGCCCTTATATCATAGAGGTCTTTTTCATGAAGACTGATAATTGCCCTGCCATGTCAGAGGGACCCAGCCCTAAAGCTGGTTTTAGTCAATAGTTGACATTGGCCATCCAAACTCTGGCCTCCACCTCCAACAGTCCTTTCTGAAGGTATAGAATGGCATTAAAGATGTAACATAACACTTGGAGGTTCTGTGTAGAGAAACCTGGACCAATTCTAGTGAAGCAAAGCTCGGAAAAGGTGCTATAATTGTACATTAGAAAGAAGCTGCATTAAAGAATTAACTCTGAACTGTTTGAATGCTGCTGGGATATACTGACAACCTATTGATCTCAAGAAATTGAGAATAGTAAGGAGCTCTCTGTGCAATCTGAATTGCATCACATGTATGGGCCTTTCAGAAGCCAGATGTATGGAGAAATACCACCAAATATTTAAAGCATAGAACTTACTGATCCTATGGCTCTCTCTCACTTCTCCAAAATGAAGGATTAGGCCTTTTGGCAAAGATAATAAAATTAATTTTCTGACAATTGATATCTAGCTGGTAACTCTTGCTGTAATAACCAAAGGTAGTCAATACTCTTTTGAGGCCTATTTGAATCCCTGAGAGGATAATATCATCATCTTAATAAAGCAGGACAGAGATAGATCTCTCAGCCAGTTTAGGATGATAGAAATATAGGTTCTTCAAATGGCAAACCATGTCATTAATGTGATGGTTAAACAGAAGGGGAGCAAATATACATCCTTGCTTGATCCCCTTCTGAGTTGGAACAACATTCAATAGATAGCCTCTGTGATTATAACTAGCTTTGAGAGATGTATTCTATAAAGAGAATGGATCAGATGGAATAGCTGTTGGTTACCTGAAGAGACTTTGAACTTCTTCCAAAGCTTGAGTTGAAATACAGAATCAAAAGCATGATGGTACGATTTTATGGTTTGTTTGTTCATCCATTCATTCATTTAATTTATACATTATATGGTTATAAGGGTCACTTATGCAAACTGGCCACTCACATCGTTCTCATTGTCAGTGCCATCAACTTCCAAGATGTTGAGTTAGGATAACTTTGCCAGCATTCTTATATTCCTTTCTAATGCTTTAAGTTGGATTTTTAACGTAGATGATTCACTATGTATGTATCTGTGAAGCTACCTGTTTCTACCCTGCAGGAGCTACAAACTAAGTATTTCATTACTCTCAAGGCCAACTAAATCATTTTCAATTATGTTAATCACTCATCTGGAAATAGAAGGACTGACACGAAGATCAACAAAACCCCTGACTGTTTTGAAATCGAAAGACAGCAGAAATTAATGTAAAATTAAGGCAGGCATCTCCTGGTCACCAAAACCAAGAAACTGGGTTTCTGCTGTCTCTGACTTATAAGGAAGAAATGGCATTTTAACTCTACTTCTTTTAATCGGCATTTTAATAAACTACTCAGTATACAAAATATTATCCAACAACTTTTTCAGTACTAAATCATGTTCCAGTGTAGTTAAAAGGAAAAAAAAATCCTGGAGCACAGGGGATCTACCAGAGGATGGGAAAAGAGCTGAAGTGTTTCCCATCTTCAAAAAAGGGAAAAAAACTAGATCCAGGTAACCACAGACTAATCAGCCTAACATCAATACCTGGGAAGATACTGGGAAAAATAATCAAAAAACAGATCTGTGAACATTTAGAAACAAATAAAGTTATAACTAATAACCAGGAAAGGTTTGTTTAAAACAGATCATGTCAAACAAATCTTATTTCATTCTTTCAAAGAGTGACTAAATTAGTAAACCAACGAAATGATGTGGACCTAGTATACTTAGACTTCAGCAAGGCATTCAACAAAGTAGACCACAACCTACTTCTTGGTAAGCCAGAAAAATGTGGGATAGACAGCATTATCACCAGATGGATTTGTAACTGGCTGACAAACTGTACTCAATAAATAGTCCTTAATAGTACTATATCTACATGGAAAGAAAGAGGGGTACCACAAGGTTCCATCTTAGACCCAGTACTCTTCAATATTTTCATAAATGATATAGATGAAGGAATAGAAGGGGAACTCATCAAATTTGCAGATGACATTAAGCTGGAAGGAATAGCTAGCACCCCAGAAGACAAGCTTAGGATCCAAAAAGATCTTGACAGACTTGAACAAAGGGCCCTATCCAAGAACATGAAATTTAATGTAGAGAAAAGTAAGGTTTTACACTTAGGCAGGAAAAACCAAAGGTACAAGTACAGATTAGGTGAAACATGGCTCAAAAACAGTAAGTGTGAGAGAGACCGTGGTGTCCTAGTGGATGATCACTTAAACATGAGCCAGCAGTGTGTGGCAACAGCCAAAAAAACTAATACAATCCTTGGTTGTGTAAACAGAGGCATAGAATCAAAATCATGTGAAATATTAGTACCGCTTTATAAATCTTTAGTAAGACCATACCTGGAATACTGCATCCAGTTTTGGTCACCATGATTAAAGAAAAGAGCAACTAAGATTATTAAGGGTTTGGCTAGTCTAGAGAAGGACTAGGGGTGACATGATAGCAGTATTCCAGCATTTGAGGGGCTGCCACAAAGAAGAGGGGGTCAAATTATTCTCCAAAGCACCAGAGGGCAGGACAAGAAACAATGGATGGAAACTAATCAAGGAGAGAACCAACCTGGAATTACAGTAAGTAGAAACTTCCTAACAGTGAGAACAATTAACCAGTGGATCAGCTTGCCTTCAGAAGTTGTAGATGCTTCATCACTGGAGATTTTTAAGAAAAGACTGGACAGCCACCTATCTGAAATAGTATAGGGTCTCCTGCTTGAGCAGGCGGTTGGACTAGAAGTCCTCCAAGGTCCCTTCCAGTTCTATTTTGAATGATTGAATTTGATTAGACACATTAGTTGAGAAATTGTGTCAGCTGTTGTTCTACATGGTTCTACTTGAGATTGAGGATTGTCAACAAAGGAAATGAGTGTGGAATTATTTCTTTGCTGATCCCAGCACATTTATTGGTCAAATATCAGTCTAAGAACATTAACCTTTTGGGATGTACTATTTAAATGGGCTCAAGGTTTCTGCAGAAAGAAGCAGCCATCATTGAGATATTGGATGGTAGATTATCTATAAGATTTAGCTTCACTAATGCTCAGTCTCAGAGAGATATCTGGATCATAAGAAGATGAGATGAGATGAGGCGAGGCGAGGCAAGGCGAGACGAGACGAGACGAGATGAGACAAGATGAGATGAGACGAGATAAGATAACCTTTATTGTTATGAGCTGTGGTGGCACAGTGGTTAGAATGCAGTACTGCAGGCTATTTCCGCTGACTGCTGGCTGCCAGCAGTTCAACAGTTCCATTCTCACCAGCTCAAGGTTGACTCAACCTTCCATCCTTCCAAGGTCAGTAAAATGTTGGTAAAATGAGGACCCAGACTGTTGGGGGCAATATGCTGACTCTGTAAACTGCTTAGAGAGAGCTGTAACACACTGTGAAGTGGTATGTAAGTCTAAATGCTATTGACACTAATTTTAAGCAAGAACTTTAGTCAAAGATATAAGATGAGATGAGATGAGATGACATGAGATGAGATAACATTTATTGTCATATTTTTTTACTGTGAACGCACTGGCCCACATTAAAAATAAAATTCTGTTGCCTGCTCTCTTTCTCTCTCTCTTTCTCTCTCTCTCTCTCTCTTTCCTCTCTCTCTTTCTCTCTCTTTCTCTTTCCTCTCTCTCTCTCTCTCACACACACACACACATGTATACTGTACATATAAATATTAATCACTGACCATTTTGAATACATAGCAGAAAGAGGAAACTTGAGAGTTCACAAGGTTGATGCTATATGGAACAAAACTGTGACTGAATCTAGATGTTCTGCTTTGGATACCACGAAGCTTCCTCCCAGAAGGTAACAAGGAAAACAGGTCATGAAAAATATATGTAGCATCCCAGACAATCCTGTGGACCCTGCTCAAGCATCGCTTATATGCTATGTCCTGGATAGAAGGAAGTGAACTACCAATAAACTTTTCTGCCATCTTCACCACTCTTTCTACCGCCTGCCTGTCTGAAGCACTAATACTTCTAAACCAGACTATAATGCAACATGACAGGATGCTCTTGATCGCCCTTCTATAGAACGTGGTAAGGACAGGGGAAGGAAGATGTATTTTTCTCATGCAACACAGAAAATGCAGGTGCACCTGTGCCTGCTTCACCAGTGTCTCGCTGTTGGGTGACCAAGCTAGCCTACTTGTTAGCTGCACACCCAGAAACTTGATGCTGCAAACCACCTCCATAGGTGAATCATTAATACACAGAGGTGTGTGGCTGTGCCTGCCTTTTCTGAAATTGACAATGATCTCTTTAGTTTTTCCTATGTTTAAAATAAGGCTGTTTTTGTTACACGAGTTCATCAAACCCTCTACTTCCTTGTGGTAAGCACCCTAATTTTCATCTTGAATAAGGCCCACTACTGTTGTATCATCTGTATACTTCACAATATGGTTGGTGGCAAACCTAGCACAACAGTCATAGGACAACAGGGTGAACAACAACCCTAAAACATCATTTTATTTTATTTATGTAGAAATGGGTTTAAAAGTTGGTATTTGAAGCAGAATTTCTTGAGGAGATAAGAGGGAATTTCTATATCCCAGATCATAAATCTATTCTCTATTAATATTGTATTCATGGTTTCTGTTGGCACTACTGATATGGAGTAAGAAATATGTATTTGTTTCTTAACCTTGTCAGCACATTTGACCACCCCCAAGTCATTGTGTGTGGAGGGGCTTTTTCTGGGCCTTTTCTTGCCTTATGTAGTATAATTGAGTAACAAGGTCAGGCCCAGGAAGATTTTAAGATGGCCTTTAATTGGGAGCCTACAGTGAGAGAAGTGATTTGATTGCCATCTTGCCTCCTGAATAATAATCAAAAAAGAAAAAAAAAACATTGAACAAACATCTATATTTAGACAAAGTGAAACATAACAGGCCTTCATTAAGTGCTGGTGGATCTCAAAACAGCCAGTAAAAAGGATGGATGATAGAGATAATATAGCTTGCATCGCTTTATCTTTTGCATGACTAACATTTCAGGTGAGTTACTTCATCCTCCCTAATAGAGGAAAAAGTGTTAGATTTCCAGATTATTACAAATAATTATGTGGCATTAATTTATGTGATTATGTACTATCAAGTCAGTACTAACTCTTAGTGATCACATAGATGGATTTTGTCCAGAATGATGTCCCTCAGAGGGATAGGACCAGTGCATCTATCACTGTTGTAACTAAGTCCATCCACCTTATTGCAGATTGTCTTTTTCTGGTCTTTCCTATGATCTTTCCCAGCATTGTAGACTTCTCAGGAGAGTTAGATCTTACATATTGCCAAATATAATAATTTTAACCCTTTTTAGGTTCTGTTTGTTTTCTTGGTTATCAAAAACATTCTCCAATACCAAAATTCCAAAGCATCAATATTCTTCCTATTTTGCTTTTTCAGAGCTCAACTTTCAATTCCCTAAAGTGTCACAGGAAATATGATAACATGACAATTCTGAACTTTGCAGGTATAGAGACATCACAACATTTGAATATCTTTTCCTAGGGTTTTGTGGCTGCTTGATCAAATGCTGGTCTTCAGTTCCTTTACTGTTGATAGTTGATCCTTAAAAGCAGAAGCTATGCAGTATCTTCACTGTCAGTTCTAAAACTCATTGCTGTACTTATTGTCATTAGCTTGGTCTTCTTTATAGCAAGCATCATGTGGTTCAAAATGCAGCAGCCCATATGGTTTTGAGAAGGTCCAGATTTATGCATCCGTTGCCTCTCTTGTGGGGGCTGCATTGATTGCCATTTGCTTCCAGGTGCAATTGAAAGCTCTATGTGGCTTGGGGCCAGGCTATCTTAAGAATCGCCTTTCCCCACTGGGCCCACATCTACCCAACCCACCAGAATGAGAAGATATCTCATCTGTTAGGGAAGTTCATCTGCTGGTATCAAGAAAAAGGGTCTTCTCTGTGGTGGCTCCCTCCCTGTAGAATATCATTCCACCAGAAATAAGATTGGGTCCCACCTTGACATTTTTTGCAAAGGCCCTGAAAATATAATTATGTCAGCATATTTGGGGGCCCAGATTGATTTGGAGCCAATCAAGTGACTTGTCTTGACTGTGTTTGTCACCACTTTTTTTTTATGTATGTGCAAAGTATTTTAGATTGTGAATTTTTAATGTTATAAGACATCATGTGGAAGTTGGGCAGTTATATAAATTTGTTTATTATATAAAATCAATACATTTTATATTTAATTGGAGTCCCATTTTTTTCCACTGTGCTGCTTCCTGACTACTACCCTTTTTTTATACAACCTGAAGAGACGAACACCCAAACTTAGCACTGGTTGATGTTTACAGATGTTGATATAAAAGATCTTCCTTGTGTCACTGTGTAAATCTAACTCCCATTTCTTTTGGAGATGAGCATTCCTTGGCTTGTCCACAAAGAGGCCCTGAAAATGGAGTTGTCACAACATATATGGTAAAAATATGCAATTTTCTGGCAGTCGGAAGACCTGAGGAAAAAAGTATCTTTCAGCAGGACTGCAAAGTAAGCTTTTAAGCAGGAAAAGTAACCAAGGTACAAAGTTAAGAAAAGAAGCAGGAAAATATGAGATCTCTTTCAGCAGTTAAAACTCTATAAAATGGTATAAAGAGTCAAGCAAATGTGATGGGTGGCATGGAAATTTGATAAATAAAAATAAAGAAGTAAAGTAAAGAAACAATGATGCCATAACCAAATAGAAACATGAGTCACTTCATGGGGAAAAAAGAGAACCAAGTGATCATACTTTTAAATTGTTTTCAGTTATTTTATTTGAAAATTGCTGACCTAAATATGAATGAAATTATACTATCAATCATGATTTATATGAAGTCATTATTATTATTTTATTACATGTCCCAAGAGAGGATTATACTACCAATACAGAGGATTTATTCATTTTTAAAGAATGGTGATGCCTGATTAATGGGGATTATGTTGGCTGCTTCTGTTTTAAAAATGATACTGAGAACAAGAGAAAAGTAAATAAACACAAGATGAATGTCCAAGTATTTTCCATTTGGTCCTATTCATAATTTGAGAAGTGGACTCACTGAAGCTGCAACAAAATAAGGCAGATATATTAAGCTAGTGCTTCAACCTTGTCTCTGGGGAAAGATCATTAGTCTCAAGTAGAGAGGAGATGCAAAATACCAGGTAATGCTACATAGACAGTAATTAGTACAGCAGATTGTAATCTCACTCTCTTTTTTTAATAGAGTGCAATTAATTTTCTTCATTATATGGAAGGTGGAGCTATGGGAAATTGAACTGACTTCATTATACACTAAAGAATTGAACAGTGAGCCAAAACCAATGAACCTGAGTGCCTGCCAGTTTGTAAATAATGAGAATATTGTATTCACTGTTTACTTTTCTTTACAAGGTGAAGGTCTGTCAAGGATTTTCCTTGTGTATGTCCAATGGGAATTCTTGCCATATGATGCAAGCTGTGATTAAGCAAGTTTAGATAGTTTGGTAACAATAGAAGCGTTAATAAGAATTTTAAAAAGTAAATATGCACATAGAAACTTTTAGCTAGCAAAGTGTTCTCAAAAATTACATGCATCCCTTTAAAATAGACAAAAAGAAACAAACCAATACTGACACCCCAAGTTAAATGTTGCTAAATTTCCAACTACTTTCAGTGGAACAAAAGCATAAAGACATGTATTATGTTCTGACTGAGATTAGTGAGTTCACCTACTTTCATATGCAATATGAAAACTTGTGAATCTATAAGTTTGTACAGTATGTAATTGCTATTCAACATATATGCATAAGTTTGAATCATGAGTGAATTGATGTAATGGCAAGGGTTTTTTTCAAAAAAAAAACTGGGAACCTTTAATAACTGTAGTTCTCTCTGCAGTTAACTCAGATTTAGGCTACTTCAATGTATGTTATATGGGGCTACCTCTGAAGACATCTCAGAAGCTACAAAGGGTAGTTCCAAAGATGCTTTTTCACAAGGCAACTGGACTTCCTTGTTTTTCTTTGAAGACATTTCGCTTCTCATCCAAGAAACTTCTTCAGCTCTCACTGGGTGGTGGGGAGCTGAAGTCAGAGCTATAAAAGTGATCAATCTTTGGTTGATGAAGCTATAATGCTTGATCATGTAAAGCCAGAATCCTTTTTTTTCTTCTAGACTACCATCTTGTTTAGGCAGAGTGAAAGTGAGTTCTGACAGTGATTCAGCTTTATGCATGGAAGTCATTAAACCATGCTCCAGGCATTCAGCATTTGAATGTTGAACAAACCAACAGCACACAGGGTGGTCCCTCATACTTCATAGGTTTGTTACTGTCATAGAATAATTAAAACATAACTTCTGCACATTGTATATGCCACTTTGAATTCCCAGGGAAAAGGCATAAATAAATACATTTTAAAAATGAATACATTTTTTTATTTAAAATTTTACACCTCCTTTGTAACATGAAACATACAAATTTTTGATGTATTTCCAGGTGCTTTACCTAATATGTCTTTCTGAAACAGTGAATCTACAACCCCAATAATTCATATTTACAAATGAATTCTGGAGCTAAATGTAAAAATGTAAAGTTGCAGAAAATCTGTGGCTGAATCTCCTAGTATCTTGACATGAAAAATTTATGACAATTGTAACATAAGATCTAAAATAAATGTGTACAGTTAAACAACAAAGCTCTCCCAAAGAGAAGGCTTGCATCCACCTATTTTCCTTGGTAAGTAAAGTCTGTCAATATCACTGCGTAGAAGAAGAGCATGATTCATTGTCATGATTTTTCAGGTCTTCCTATCCAGGGCTTTTAGTTCTGCTTGAATGCAGTCCACAATTTCAATTGTGTATCTAATGACTGGATCTTCCCATTTGTTAATCACCTTGATGTCATTTGTTCCACAGAACGTGGAGTTTAAGTTCTTCTTCAGTCTCATGATATATTCACTTCTAAACTTCTTCTTGACTTCAGTGTGTTTGTTATTGTCTGCTTGAAGGATAGCCAGGTATGTAGTGCTCATCTTCATTCACCTTGATGTTATTTCATTGATTACTTCAGTTTTCATTATTTTCCTCGTTTTTTTTTTAGTAAGGGTAGAACATTTGTCCCGTCTAAATTCTATTGCCATATTTTGGCTGTATAAATGGACAGCCTTGAACAGAGATTCTATTTCAGATGGTGTTTTTCTATACAGCTTCACTATTAATTTCTCCACAACTTATTGACTGCTAAAATAATTTATTTTAAATCTGGGATGAAATGTGGATCACAATCTATGTTTTTTGAACCCTATGTTAATCAAGATTTTTCCTGTTCTCCACCCGCACCCCCGCTTAGGCTGATTGCATCAGGTGACCCAAATACTCATGACAAAGATCAAAGCATTTCTTGATATGAGAGAGAAGGAAAGACAAATCGCTATAAACTCTTTATTTGCAGCTCACAGGCCCTGGAGGTCAAAATTGATTTTTCAGGTACCTGAATTGCTAGCTGGGAGATTAACACATAAATTCAATAAGATGATTATATCTTTATATGGGAAGAAGAAGAATTCAAATATTGTATTGATAGGATGTCCTTCATTAAGAATTATTTAAGGACGATTCTTTTCTCACATGAAAAAGATAGAAATAGAAATAATATAACCAACTCAGGTTAGAGGTTTGGTGGCAGATTGTCAGTTTTGTTAATCTAACTTTATGTAGATTCTCTGTTTCCCCTAACCTTATTACATTTTTCAGGATCCTTTACTTTTTTTAAAAGGTCTTCATGAAATTGTTTATTCATGCATTTTTTCTATCCCATTTTCTGTCTTCTGAAGATTGTTTCTAAACCACTTTTCTTACTTTAATCCTTTGTAGAAGTTTCCATTTGCCTACAATCCTATTGATTTTCGACTGGTGAGATGAATCTAGGATCTTCAGTAAGATTCTAGGCACAGAGTTTGGGTCCAAGACTCAAAGGTAGATCAAAGAGAATCATTGCAGTTGTTAAGTTAGTGTCATGATTGTTAAGTGAATCTGGCTTCCCCATTGACTTTGCTTGTAAGAAAGTCACAAAAGGTGATCACATGACCCTGGGACACTGCAATCGTCATAACTATAAGTTAGTTGCCAAGCATCTGAATTTTGATCACATGACCATGGGGTGCTGTAATGGACATAAGTGTGAAAAATGGTCATGAGTCACTTTTTCAGTGCTGCTGTAACTAAATGAACTGTTGTAAATTGAGGATTACTGTTGTAAATTGAGGAGGACTGGAAAAGAGCTGATGTAGTTCCCATCTTCAAAAAAGGGAAAAAAATGGACCCAGGAAATTACAGACCTATCAGCCTGACCTCAATACCTGGGAAGATTCTGGAAAAGATAATCAACAAACGAATCAGCGAACACCTAGAGGCAACAAAATCACTACTAAAAGCCAACATGGGTTTGTCAAAAACAGATCATGCCAGACAAACCTTATTGCATTCTTGACCAAGTGACAAAATTAGTGGATCAGAGGAATCTGTGGATATAAATTACTTGGCTTCAGTAAGGCATTTGATAAAGGATCACAACCTACTACTATGATAAGATAGAAAAATGTGGGTTAGACACATCACCACCAGATGGGATTCGTAGCTGGCTGACCGGCCGTACTCAGCGTGTGGTCCTCAATGGAACCGCATCTACATGGAGGGAAGGTGCAGTGGGGTGCCCCAGGCTCTGTTCTGGGGCCAGTGCTCTTCAAATCTTCATCAACGATTTGGACGAGGGGATAGATGGGGAACTCATCAAATTTGCGGATGACACCAAGCTGGCAGGAATAGCCAACACTCCAGAAGACAGGCTTAAGATACAGGAGGACCTGGACAGACTTGAACATTGGGCGCTATCTAACAAAATGAAATTCAATGGTGAAAAAAGTAAGGTTCTACATTTAGGCAAGAAAAACCAATTGTACAGGTATAGTATAGGGGGTACCTTGCTCAATAGTAGTAACTGTGAGAGGGATCTCGGAGTCCTAGTGGACAATCACTTAAATATGAGCCAGCAGTGTGCTGCAGCTGCCAAAAAAACCTGTACTGCTGCATGGAATATAATGGAATGAATCTCATTATATGGAGACTGCCTGCGACATCACCATGAATGAATCATCACCACCACCACCACCATAATCATCATCATCATTATCATCATCATCATCATTATCTATCCACTGCAGATGAAGGTCTCTTCTGCATGTTTCCAACCAATACGGTCCTGAGCTTTCCTTTGCCAGTTGGGTCCGCTATATTTGCTGATCTTGTTTTATATCTCTTTTGTGGACATTTTTTATCAAGTAGAATCCATTCTATGACTATGACTACCTTGGTCTACCAGCCATCACTTCTTCTTGCTATGTGACCAGCCATTTCCATTTCATTTTTTTTCCTCTTTTGATGGCATTGTATATTTTCATTTGTCTCAGGTCTTTCGAGGTTGTCTTGTGATGCTGAGCATGTATCTTTCCATGGCTCTTTGCACCATTCGTAGCTTTTGTAAAAAAGTTTTATGTTTGCTGAAACCAAAAGATTTGTGGCCACCATACTCTTGCTTTCTTTGAAACATGTTGGGTTGTCTTTTATTGAGTCTATCCCTGAAGCAGTCCATCCCTGGGGAAAAAAATTCCAGCTTGCAACTGTGTGATTCATCACAGATCCAAAGCTTCGGATAGGGATTGTGTTTTAGTGTAGTATTGGGATCTACTGTGAATCAAAGTTTTATTGACAAAACTTTGAACACAATCAAAGTTTTTGCAACACAATTGTGTAAATGTCATAATTAAAGGAATCCATCCAATCTCTTGGGAGGACCCTTATACCAAACAATCTCTTCAAGAATAATTATATTGGGCCATCCCTTTTTTCCTCTATCTCTTTCCTCAAAGAACACCTTTTTCATTCTCCTTAAAAATTCATGTAACATTATAAAAAGTAAAAGTACATGAAGTAGTTTTAACATTCATTTGTATCCATACTCTCTGACCTCATTGTAGCATTTCAAGACTGCAGAGGATTACATTTACTGCTGACTTTATTCTCAAAATCCTTTGTTCCTTAATAAGAGAAGTTTCATTTGATCTGTAGTTTTCTACACAGTGAGAAATCAAGGTTGCGCTACTTAAACTGACATGCCATTGATTCAGCTGACCTGAATCTTTTGTTTGCTTGTTTATTTATTTGTGCTCTAAGACCAAGTCACAGAATTTTAAAATACAGCACACCATTAATAAATAACTATATTTGGTCCACACATACTGTACATAAAAGGTCAAAATCCTATGAAGTTAACATTTCATTGAAGAAACCAAACATCAATTAAATGTGGTTGTTCTAATTTTAAATGAATATTGATAGGATAATTTGAGAACTGAGTAGGTCTGTTAAAATGACTGCTGCACTAGCATCAGGCAGAAGAAAGTCAAAACAGGCAAGAAGGCAGCTGACCCATATAAAAGTGGCAAGGGTTCAATTGCAACACTTCACCCTCCATCTTTCATACATATACATATACAAATACATACGTATAACATATACATATACATTATGGAAAATTTTAAACATTAAGTGAAGATTAATACAAACTAACATAAAGGAAAGAAAAAAAATGAAAAAGCAAAAAGTGCAATAAAAGAAAACAAATTTAAAAAAGAAAAAAGATATATTATTTGTTTTGATATACAACCATCTCCATAGACAAGTCTGGTCTGGTACCCAGATTTCTTCCATCTGAATATTCTTGCATTTGCAAAATGTTTGAAAAAATGGAATACCATGCATGTCAACAAACAAACAAGCAAGCAAGCAAGCAAACAAACCCTGAATGTGCACTTTGCTCAATATTTCCAAAGAATGGAGCTTCCCCCTCTCAACATGCATAAACCACAGCATTTGAGACTACACTGTTTTTGGTGGACAGAGAAATCAGAATATCATCAGAACAGGTGCACTTTGATGAAATAGAAGATAATAGTGAAGCTTAACAATACGAAAGATGAAAAGAATTTTTTTTAAAAAATGGGAGGCTATATAGGAATTCAAATAAATAAAGTTTGCAGCACTGCAAACTTTCATCGCTTGCGATCCAAGCTGGTAGAAGACCATGTAATGCTGTCAGAACTTGTTTGTAGCTGTTCCATCTCATCCCTGTTTTAATAATTAAACAAAATGGATTTAATAATAACCACTTTAATCCCTACTCCCATCTCCTGCAAAAATCTCTTATAATATAGTCCTAAACTGACTCGACTGCTTAGCATCATAGAAAAAAAAGTTATATAAAACTGAAATGTCACACTGAATGGGTTTACATTTCATATGACTTGTTTTAGCATTTAAATTCAATTTTACATAAGTAGTATATCAACAGGAACTAAAGTAATGTGTAAATTATTATTATTTTTTGTTTCTTAACCTTCACTGTTAGAATTATAGTGTTAGATTCAAAGTCATATTTTTTTTCAGGTAGATAAAATATTATGAAATGATTTGCACATACAGGTAGTCTTCAACTTACAAT
The DNA here is from genome assembly GCA_023970755.1 of Azemiops feae. NCBI lineage: Eukaryota > Metazoa > Chordata > Lepidosauria > Squamata > Viperidae > Azemiops > Azemiops feae. The sequence goes on along the minus strand of JALGBA010003847.1, from coordinate 304,363 downwards.
CACAACTGAGCCCAAAATTTCCATTGCTAAGCAAAACATATGTTAAATGAATTTTCTTCCCATTTTATGACTTTCTTGCCACACCTGTTAAGTGAATTACTGCAGTTGTTAAGTTAGTAACATGATTGTTAAGTGAATCGGATTCCCCCATTGACTTTGCTTGTCAGAAAAATCGCAAAAGGTGATCATCACGCAACCCGGGGACACTGCAATTGTCATAAATATCACTCAGTTGCCAAGCATCTGAGTTTTGATCACACGACCGTGGGGATACGTGTGAAGTCATTTTTCAGTGGTGGTGTAACTTTGAATGGTCACTAAACAACTTACTATTGTAAGTCGAGGACTACCTATAGTGCTAAGCCACAATAAATTGGATTATTCTGCTTATATAGCTGGCTGCTCAAAACACCACATTCACCCGCATCACTGAATCATGTCGGGCAAAATGCTTGAAAAATAGCTGGCCTCTTTAAGCAAACTATAGTAAATTTCAATTACTGCTATACAGATAATGTTCTTTTCTTGCAAAGAAGACATCGAGACGAGGCTGGTTCACAACAAAGATCTCTTTATTGAAACACAATCACAGAACAGAAGCAAGAACACAATGGCCACTGGCCTTTTATATCCCCTTGCAAGGGGATGCACATCCAATCATTGCAGGCTGTTCTCCCGCCTCGTGCATGCGCACGAGGCCGGAGACAGCCTGTCTGGGTCCCGGGCAGACACGTGGTCTGTCTGGGTCTCTGCAGCCTTCCTGCAGCCTTCCTGAGCCTTGCTGAATGACTCAGCAAGGCCCAGGACATAACACCCCTCCCCTCTTGGATTAAACAATAACTACGCATATTGTTTAACACTTTACACACAAACACATCCTAGCAGGCCGGTTGGCACGTTATACATTCAACCTTTACTCCATTGCAACCATTACCTTCAGTTCCCTGTTATAAACATGGACTTTCACTTTTTGACAATATTAACATCGCAGCACTACAATTGTCTTTTTCCTCAGATGGCGAGGACTAGTAAACCTCCTGTATAGTAAACAGGGACCTTACATATTCCTTTAAATGCTTAGGAGGACCCTTAACCCGCTCTGATCTCCGTGGAGCCAGGTTAAGTGCAGGTGTAGTTGTAGGTGTAGGATTAGGAATAGGTGCCTGGAGTGCCTGCTCCCGGTTTGCGCAAAACAAACCAGGACTTTGTCACCCAGAAGACTCAGGGGTTCCCCCTGACTGCTGACTGGCTGGATTAGCTACCGGTTCTGCCGAAGTGGTGCGAACTGGCTGAATCCCACCACTGCTTAAAGGGTATACAAATGTAGCTACCCAGCAGGCTTCTGGCAGAGTATATGGAAGTTTGGGAGATAGGAGGTGGAGCTACACTGACAGCCTTATTCTCTGCCCAATGTAAATGCCCCCATGTATCCAGTTCAATGTGTGAAGGTTTTAATAAAACTCTGGATTTATATATTTGGTGGATTTCTGATATAGAATGTTAGACAGAAAAGACAATTTTCTTTTGAAAAAAATATCATATTTATCCTCCCTCTTCCCTCCCTCCTCCCTCCCTCCCTCCCTCCCTCCCTCCCTCCCTCCCTTCCTTCCTTCCTTCCTTCCTTCCTTCCTTCCTTCCTTCCTTCCTTCCTTCCTTCCTTCCTTCCTTCCTCCCTTTTAAATATCCTTTACATTCTGAATCAGTTTAAAACCCCTTTGTTGATTTTGTTAGCTTAACGAATATACATTTTGCATTGCAGAAACTGTTTGTTCATTATGAGGATATTAACTTTTAAAGCACAGAGAGAGAGGTTTCTGTGGCTGACAAATTTAATCTTGTTTATGATAAGCCTCTAGAAACGGGAAGAACTTAAATTTTGCTAACTAGAGCCAGTCTCTGCTTGAATTCCAAAGGCTTCGGAAATCCACAGCTTAATGTCTGCTTTTACTGCAACAAAGAGAGTCGAAAGTCAATCCCTTTTGTTTCTTCCCCTCTCTTTCTTCACATCTTTTTTTTTTCCCTTTTTCTACTGTTGTCCCCTACTATTTTGTTGCCTGGATGTGGAGTCCAGATAAAGCTAAGCCATTTCTTTTGTCCTACTGCAATGCCTACAGGATTCAAGAGGAATGTGAAGACTGTGCTTAACACACCTGGGACAAGCACTTATCTGGCGCCATTCACCTCTCCAGCATGCATTGCTTTTTTGCTAGTGTTGTTAGATAGTGGATGCAATTGCATTTCAAGAAACACTCCCTGCACCCATTAATGTGATTTTTATTACCCGCTTCTGCTTGCTTAAGGGCTGCATCATCAATCAAGTGATGGCTGCTGATTGATTATACTGGCAAAATATACCATTCCTTCTGTCTGTCTAATGAAAGGATAAGAACAGGCAAGAAGAAGAAAAGTCAGGAAAGTCAGTTCCAATCTCAATATCATGTGATTATCCATATAATAATTAGTAAATATATGTGAATTTGAAATCATCCTTTATCATCCCTATGGACAGACTTGATATGGGTTTGAAGAAAGAGATCTGAGGAGAATATAACATGTGCTGCTGTAAGCAGAAGGATGTTTCAAAAGCATTAACCAAACTCTACAGTGATAAACACACCCATTTTTTTTTTCATATGCCAGTCAGACATTATAGAAAATGTTTCTTTTTAAAAGTTGCAGGATTAGCAAAGTTGAAGACACGGTGACCTTATTATTGGAGACCTTTGAGCGTTTGAAATGAACTTATGCCCCTCTGGAGCTATCAATATTTATTTTAATCTATTGAAAGATAAGCAGTAGCTGCTGGTACTTGAAAGAATTGATGGGGTAGATGACAGGGTCACCACAGATGGGACTAAAGTAGAGTCAGATTTATCTCTGCTTCTTGCCATGCCTCTGTCTGTTTTGTAAAGACCTGCATGCCCCCTAAAAGCATCATTATGAGGTAAAGGTGTTTATCTTCATTCAGAAAGGAAGCTTGATAGAAATATTTCTATACATGACCTCCAGCACCCCAATCGTTCAACTGTCCCATTTACTTGCAAAATGATGAACTTGTCCCTGAAGCATCCTAACATAGGTAGTTGTTAAAAGAAAGGCAGCAAAATGACTTTAAAAATATTTAAAAACAATTGACCCAAGGGAACACAAAAAAGGAGAAAAAGGTGGTTTTAGAATAGCAATCTTGTGTCTTGTGAGAGGAGCTGTGTGCCTTCCAATTCTGCTTTCAACCTTCCTAGTGCTCCACAATTTCTTTGGGGCCGGACCATTTCTCTGTCAAGAAAATCAGATTTATATTCTCTCTGCCCTGCAAATAATTCAGCACTGCAGTGGTAGCATTCTGGGTTATTTTAAAGCAATACTTCCTTGTTATTATTGTCCAGAAACAAATCTGCCAGCTATTGAAACTAAACTGGAATTGGGGCTATCATTTTGGCAGCACAGTCTTCCAGCTGTGTGGATCCATAGAAGTATTTCATCCCTGAGCCCTTTTCATTGATTTAGCAGACGATCAAATGTTTTGGGTTATTTGCGATGTGATGAGCTTTAACAGCCACACACACACAGCAGCAGCACTTTGAATTATGCTTGTAAACCTACTGGAAGCTAGTGCAGCATCTCCGGATTGTTATGTTGCTTAAACAGTTTGTATCCATCAATGTTCAGAATGTTGCATGTTGCATAACATCCCATTTCCAAGTAATCTTCAAGACAGCACTAAATAGACCTCATTGCAGTATTGTAATCTGAGTAATGGGAGCATGTGGGACTGGCCAGTGCTTCCTGCTCCAAAAAGGGCAGCAAATGACAGAGCCACTCTGCCCATAAATTCCACTTTTATTTACAGTATGTAGAACTGTGAATTCAAGAGTACAATCAAGTTGCATGCCTGCTCTTTGGGGGAAGAGTATGATCCTATCAAGAGCAGTGGGGGAGCCACTCACATTAAGTCACCACATAGTTGTTGTATAAAAAGTGATCCAATCTTGTTTTGATTCAACTGCAACTTTTTTTTTTCATGTTGACTCTTATGGACTTCAGGCCTGCATTAGAACCTCTATCATATCTCCTTTTTGGCTCCAGGTAAAGATGCATAACTAGAATATTGATATTGATGATACTTTATCCAAACTGATGGTTAGCCTCCCCCAGTAGTTTTAAGTCAATGTTGAATAGCATGGAAGAGAAGACTGGGCCCTGTAGCATCCCACATAACAGATGTCAAGGACCTATGACCTTTGATTAATAGTACCTGCTCATAATTCCTATTTGCTGCCAACATAGGCCAGAGGAAGATCAGGAAGCAGGCATCACAAAAATATCAAAAATCTATTTTATGGACATGGCTATAATAACAACATCTGGAAATCTGACAGTGTACAATGTGTACACTGTACAAGTCCATACTGTACAATGCCTTTCTAAGTAAATATAGCTAGAGTAAGGAAAACATCAGAATGGCAAAAGAAGAATTATGAATCCAAAGAAGGATCAAGCAAGCTTCCATACATTTCATGTATCTCTGACAGGATAAAGAATTGAATAATTGGATAAAATTGTAAATCAAAATTTGGAATACTGGACAAATTTCAATAACCACTGCTCTATAAACTTCCAAACCTAACAAACAAAGTGTTCTGTTCGCACAGCAGATATTTGAGATGAGGCAGTTCATACAAAAGATGTCTTTTTATTTGGTACATTCACTGAACAGAAGCAAACGAACAATGGCAACAAGCCCTTTTATACTCCCCGTGCAAGGGGATGCTCAGCCAATGATTGCAGGCTATTCTCCCGCCTTGCGCATGCGCGCAAGGCTGGAGACAGCCTGTCTGGGTCCCGGGCAGACACGTGGTCTGCCCGGGTCTCTGCAACCGTTCTGGTCTCTGCAACCTTTCTGCAGATTTCCTGAGCCTTGCTGAATGACTCAGCAAGGCCAAGGACACAACACCCCTCCCCCCTTGGATTAGACAACACTGTCCCTGTCGTTTGATAGCACTAGGCCAAAGTCAGCCCAGCAACAGCCAGGTGGTCACCCCCTACTCCTAGCAACCTCTTTCCTTTAAGGTTCCGTGTAATCCACGTTCTTTCACTCTTTGAAAACATGGGCCTCGCAGGACCTCACATATTCTTGTAAATACTTAGGCGGACCCTTAACTCGCTCAGATCTTCGTGGAGCAATATGAGAGATGGGTGTGATGATATTTGGGGGAAGTGTATTAGGTGCCTGGAGTGTCTGCTCCCGGCTTGCGCAAAACAAACCAGGACTTTGTCGCCCAGAAGACTCAGGGGTTCCCCCTGACTGCTGACTGGCTGGATCCGCTAAACCCAAACCAGAGTTCCTTGGAGGGGTTGAGTTCCCTGAGTCCCTTGGTGGGGTGGGGTTCCCCAAAAGTCCTTGGGACTCCCCTTGGGAGCAATGTCCCTCGAGCCCAAGGCCAGCAGCCGGAGTGCCCTGAGTAGCCGATTTACGGCCATTTGCCCTACACCAGGGACCTCTGCCAGAGTCAGGAGCTGCCTCCATGGCAAAACCCCCTGCGTCTATGCCAGAGTCAGGATCCGCCTCCATGGCAAGACCCTCATCTGGAGCATTTGGAGACCCCCCCGCTTGGAGAGACTGTGAACCACAATCGTAATTGGGGTCCCCCTCCCCCCCCGAGAGTGGAGTCAGGGGAGGAAACGTGGCCAGGAAGCCGCCAATGCAGTTGGTTGATGTGGCGTCGCAGCACACGACCATCCTCTAAGACCACTTCGTATGACAGTGGCCCAGAGACCTTAGAGATTACAGCAGGTACTCAGAGATGCCCATGCCCATAGTTCCTGATCCAAACCGGGTCACCCACTTGAAGTCTCCTAGGTGCCCGTGGTTGCGACACCTGTGAAGCCACCCGGTCTGGGTGAAGCCTGTCCAGCTTCGTAATAAGTCTGCGACCCCAACGGAGTTCAGCTGGGCTCTTTCCAGTAGCTGTGCATGGTGTGGTGTGGTGTGTAAGGAGAAAATCAGCTAACCTGTGATGCCAGGGTCCTTGAGTGATTCTCTTTAATGCATCTTTTGTGGTGCGCACCATGCGTTCAGCCTGACCGTTGGTGGCAGGGTGAAAAGGAGCAGACGTGGCATGCCGGATCATGTTGGCTTGGAGAAATGCCTGAAACTCAGAAGAGATAAATTGTGGACCATTGTCTGATACTAAAACATCAGGAAGGCCATGGGAAGCGAAGATTCCTCTGAGTACCTGGATGGTCCTGGCAGTGGTAGTGGAGGACACAGGAACGACTTCTAGCCACTTGGAATGGCTATCCACAAGGAGGAGGAAGAATTGCCCCTGAATGGGCCCAGCATAATCTATGTGGACGCATGACCATGGAGTGAGTGTCTCCTCCCACCTATGTACAGGGGCCTGGGGCATTTCTGGCCGTGATTGCTGGCACACTTGACACCCATGAACCTGGGCCTCGATGTCCTTATCGAGTCCAGGCCACCAAAGATGGCTGCACACAAGCGCGTTCATTCTCACTATTCCTGGATGTCCCTCATGAAGACAGAGCAAGACTCTAGTCCTCAATGAGGCCAGGATGACTACTCGGTTGCCCCACAGGATACACCCCTTGAATGTGGACAATTCATGCTTCCTACGGCAGAAGCTTTGGAAATCCGTACCAGGACACGTGTCAGGCCATCCTGACAACACACATGTCAACACGAGTGCAAGTGTGTGATCAGTGGCAGTTTCAGCAGCCACATCCCTAGCATTGAGGGGAGATTCAGGTAAGTCCTGAATAGACAGAATGTGTACAGCAGGAGCAGGGTCTGCCTCTATTTGTTTAAGAGGTAACCTACTTAGGCCATCAGCATGGCCCATCTCAGTACCTGGTTTGTGAACCAGGGTGTAATCATAAGCTGCTAAGAAAATACACCATCTCAGCATTCTAGGAGATATAATCTGAGGAGTTTGTTTATTGGTTGTAAACAACCCCAGCAAAGGCTTGTGGTCAGTATAGACCGTGAAATGGCGTCCATACAAGAAATCATGAAATTTCTTGATGCCTGAGATTATTGCCAAGGCTTCCCTGTCAATCTGTGCGTAATTACGCTCTGCAGATGAGAGGGTCCTAGAATAGGGACCTGAGTTCCATCTTCCTTGAGATGACTTAACACTGCTCCTACCCCATAAGGGGAAGCATCACATGCGATGCACACAGGCAATTGCTCATTGAAGTGAGCCAGTACAGCATTGGATGATAGCAAAGCCTTGACTTCTTTAAAAGCCTTTTCATGGACCTTTGTCCATGCCCATGGAGCCTGCTTGTCTAAGAACCGGTGTAGTGGCTCAGCCACAGCAGCCTTTTGGGGGAGAAATGAATAGTAAAAATTAAGGAGGCCCAGAAAAGCCTGAAGTTCCGTCTTTGACTGGGGACTAGGGGCCAGTTGTATGGCCTGGAATTTGGACTCTGCGGGGTGGATGCCTTCTGCATCAATACAAAACCCTAGAAATTCGATGGATGTTACACCTATTTTGCATTTGTCTTGCTATAGCTTCAGCCCGGCTTAGCGGAAACGCAGCAAGACAGCGCTCAGCCTTTCAGCCGAGTTTCCAGAGGACTCTCCTGCAATGAGGATGCCATCAAAATAGGGGCAGACCCCCGGAATACCACTGAGCGTTCGCTCCATCACCCCTTGAAAGATGCCAGGGGCTACATTGACCCCAAACTGCAGCCTCTTCACTTTGAAAGCCCCTCTGTGCGTGACTATAGTTTGTGCCTCAGCTAAGTCAAGCTTGGCAAAAAGTTTTCCTCCTTTAAGTGAGGCCAGAATGTGGCTCACCAGGGGCACAAGATATGCATGTTGCTGCAAGGCTTTATTTAAAGTGCATTTATAGTCCGCACATATTCGGACTTCATCATTGGATTTCAGTGGCGTTACTATGGGGGTTTCCCATGGACTAGAGTCCACAGGTTCCAGAATGCCTTGTTGGAGCAATTTGTCCAACTCAGCATCAATTTTGCTCTTTAGGGCAAAAGGCACCCTCCTTGGCTTGACCCTGATGGGTGTAATGTTTGGATCCAATTTTAACGTAATGGGAGGCCCCTTGTATGAGCCAAGTTCTGGGCTGAATACATCAGCAAACTCCTTACAGACTCCTGTAAGGCTGGCTGTTTGCAGATGATTCAGACCAGTCACCTGGATCCCAAGTGCCTCGAACCAATCGAGTCCTATAAGACTCGTTCGATCACCCCCAACAACCACCACATGCAATAATCCGTTGAAGCCCTTATGCTGCACTCTGAGTGTGGCGTCCCCCTTCACACTTACTCGCGAGTTCTGAAAATCCGTGAGAATGAGATTGGAGGGCCTGAGTTTGACTTGTGAGCCACTCCTGGAGCAAACCTTGTTAAAGGTGTCCACAGAAATAATGGAAAGAGCGGACCCTGTGTCCAGCTCCATAGCCAGGGGAACTCCCTGCAACTGTACATCTATGCACAGCTTTTTCTTAAGGGGCCTGTGAGTCCCTGTCTTAAACACCCCCCTATGGGATGCGCAAAAACCCACCCTGTTTTGGCTGGGGACCTTGGTACCTTTCAGATGCAATTCAGGGGACCTGTTCTTTTGACGACCCATGCAGGCTGATGCTATGTGGCCATGCCTGCCACATGCTCGGCAGACAGAAGAATGAAAACAGCAGTCGGCCCTCTTGTGGCGACCCCCACAGCCGAAACAGTGAAGGGATGCAGGCGGTGGCCCTCTGCGTTCCGGCAGTCTTCTCTCCGCCGATGGTTGGAGTCTGTCCACCTCTTCTTCCTCGGAGTCTTCTCCAGAGGCCTCACGCGCGGCTTCTTGGTGGATGGGAATGGCCACTGGATGAATCTTCGTAGACCGCAAGGCCTTCACCGCACCACCGGCTGCTTCTTCTCTTAAGGCATCTTGGAACGTGACATCAGCCTTCGCAAACAGCTTCTGCTGCACCTCGCGGCTTCGCAACCCGCACACAAGTCTATCTCGGAGCCTTTCCTCCAAATCTTGAAACTCACATGGTTGTGCAGCCTGCCTCAAGGCCGTGACAAAATCCACAGCTGATTCTCCGGGCCGCTGGTCCCGCTGCTCAAACTGGTGCCTCCAAGCTATTACTGATAGCTTGGGCTCGAAATGCTCACGCAGCATTTTCTTGAGATCGGCATATGCGATTGATTCCAACGGTGCTGGGGTGACAAGATTCTCGGCAATTTCAAAAGTCTCTTGCCCACAGACACACAAGGTAGCCGCTTTCAGGCCGTCTTCCTGGATTCTATTCACCTGAAAATAGTTTTCAATGCGAGCTGCATACGAGCTTCAGCATTCCGGGTCTGAAGTGTCGAATTCGCCGAGATGACCCAGCTTGGACATCTTCTTGACTGACAGCCTCGTCAATGTCTCTCGCCGCATGGAAGGAGAAGGGGTCCGACAAAGCCAAGCCCACCTCCAGCGTATGCGTACTGGCAGGCGGTTGCTCCTCCTGGACGCCGCGCTTCTCTTCTCATTCAGGCCTTAGGTGAGTAGGCCTATTTTACTTCTTCAGGCTTCCAAACGGCGAATCCCACCTTCATCGCCAATGTTCTGTTCACACAGCAGACATTTGAGACGAGGCAGTTCATACAAAAGATGTCTTTTTATTTGGTACATTCACTGAACAGAAGCAAACGAACAATGGCAACAAGCCCTTTTATACTCCCCGTGCAAGGGGATGCTCAGCCAATGATTGCAGGCTATTCTCCCGCCTTGCGCATGCGCGCAAGGCTGGAGACAGCCTGTCTGGGTCCCGGGCAGACACGTGGTCTGCCCGGGTCTCTGCAACCATTCTGGTCTCTGCAACCTTTCTGCAGATTTCCTGAGCCTTGCTGAATGACTCAGCAAGGCCCAGGACACAACACCAAGGAATGTTCGATTGTCTGGATTGAGGTACTTAAGAGACATTCCGTAGACTATGTTAGATTCCAAGCCAGGTACAGCTATAAATACCAATAGAAGAGAATATTCATAGCTCAGGGTTGAACAGCGGTGTCCTTATTGTTCTCTGAGCTTGGTTGTTTTGTTACAGACATTTCATTACCTGACTAGGTAACATTGTCAGTGTACTCAATATCAGATGCTTCAGAAACTTGACCCTACAAATTAAATTGCTTTATTTCAGACAAGAAAGAAGTCATATCTGCCAAACACAGAAATTAAGCCCTATATTTAAATCAGTCCTAAGATTTAAATCTTAAGCCATTGCTTTCCATCCATTTCAATAACTGATTAGGCTATCCTTGGGATTGGAAAGCACCAGTTCAACTTTTACATAATAGTTCTGTCCTCTTTTTTGCTCTTTGAGAATGCAGAAGTGAAGAGCATGAAAGCAATACAAAGTCTAAATCAGCCTTAGCTGAACACCAGTCATAAGAGCCACAACACAAAATAGACCTGTAGAACAACAGTAGCCTGGCATGGTGTAGTAGACATTTCCACAGAATTGTTTTAGGCAACAGACAATAATGAACATGAAAACAATTTAAAATAGGGAGGAAGACTATCAAGTGCCATATAGAAGATGGTTACTGATGATTATGGGCATTCTGCTCCATTGAACATAGACAGCATTCAAGGACATCTATTGTCAGGTTTGTTTGCAGATCTGGTTTGCAGAAGTTAGCAACATGGCTAGTGAATGATCAGATCATATTTATTTTCCCATATAGCATTACCCAGATGTGATCCCACCAACATTTTTTCATAATACCATGTTTCCCTGAAAATAAGACCAGGGTTTTTTTGTGTTTTTTTTGCCTCCAAAAGACGCACCAGGTCTTATTTTGGGGGAGATGTCTTACTCATCTCCAGCACTGATAGCCCCGCCCCAGCCAGTCCACTTCTTCTGGGGCCAAAGGAGCAGCTTCATTCTGCAGCTGCATTCCGGCCTGCATTTTGCAGTCAGGCCTTTCCGGAAGGCCTCTGCAGCCGAGTACTGAGCTATACATTCAATCCATAGCTTGGTCCTCAACTGCAGAGGTCTTGCAGAATTGAGCTATGGATTGAATCCATAGCTCAGTTCTAGGCTGCAGAGGCCTTCCGGAAAGGCCTGTGACTGAGAAACGCAGGCCTGGCTGCAGAAGATGCCACAGAAGAAGTGGGCCGGGGAGGAGAGGCCTGGCTGTGAGATAAGTGGGTGTGGGGCACGTGGGGCAGATCCACACTCCCACCCGTGCCCTAGATTGATTTTTAAGTGTGTGCCTCACCCCAAAACTAGGGCTTATTTTCAGGTTAGGCCTTTCTTTCAGGGAAACATGCTATTTGTTGTTGCAGGAAGACATGAATTCCATGAGTAAAATTTTATCCTTCATCTCTTACCTGAAGCCATCATTTTCTTATCTGTCTTTTATAACTAATCGTCTTGAAAGGACTAATTTATTCATTTGCACTAGAATGAACACTTTCAAAATTCATTTTCATACCACATTTAGCAGTCATTTGGCTTCAAGGAGGAGGAGTTTGCCTTGCAGGTATTTTGAAGACATGATAGTATAAATAAATGGTGGTCTCCTTTGCTTTAAGTATATGTTAAATGTAATGCTAAGGGGGAAAAAGATATTAAATGCATATGAGCTGCTCTGGAGTGATAAATGAGGAAGTGATGAGCAACAAAAATCTTGTGGCATTTGAAGACTTAGAAATGTATTATGGCATAAGCTGCAGCAGACTGGATTCATTGGATTAATTGAATTCTAATCTACAAAACTTTGGGCCTAAGACTTACTAGTCTTTAAGAGCCATAGAACTCTTTGCTGCTTTTGTTGCAACATGACTACTGTGCAGAAAGAAGAAAGATTATTATTTTTTTAGTTTGCAGAAAGGATGGCATTTGTATAAATGCATTATGATCAGGGAATGGTCTTAGCAGCAAGGAATTGGTTTCTCTGTTTTGTTTTTTCCTGGAGAAGAAAACATTCAGTGGGTTGTGGAATAAAAGACATGACCTTGATCCTTTGGTTATGCATTTCTTTACTTTGTGATTAAAACCATGTCGATGATGATGATGATGATGATGGTGGTGGTGGTGGTGGTGGTGGTGGTGGGGTGGTGGTGATGATTTATTCATGGTGATGTCTCAGGCAGTCTCCATATAATGAGATCGATTCCACTGTATCCCATGCGGCAGTACAGGTAATCCTCAATTTACAACAGTTCATTTAGTTACAATGGCACTGGAAAAAAGTGACTTATGACCATTTTTCACACTTATGACCATTGCAGCATCCCCATGGTCATGTGATCAAAATTCAGATGCTTGGCAATTGACTCATAGTTATGACGATTGCAGTGTCTCAGGGTCATGTGATCACCTTTTGTGACTTTCTTATAAGCAAAGTCAATAAGGAAGTCAGATTCACTTAACAACCATGACACTAATTTAACAACTGCAATGATTCTCTTTACAACTGTGACAAGAAAGGTCACAAAATGAGGCAAGTTTACTTAACAACAGAAATGTTGGGCTCAATTGTGGTCATAAGTTGAGGACTACCTGTAACTTGTTAAACAAAGACAATCTGGGACAGTGAAATATGTCCTTCCCTTCCTTCTTTCTTTCTTTCTTTCTTTCTTTCTTTCTTTCTTTCTTTCTTTCTTTCTTTCTTTCTTTCTTTCTTTCTTTCTTTCTTTCTTTCTTTCTTTCTTTCTTTCTTTCTTTCTTTCTTTCTTTCTTTCTTTGAAACTTTCTTTACCAGTTCCATGGAAACTAAACAAGCATCCACTATTCTGACTGTCATTTCCCCCCCGCCCAGAGACTCAGGTAGATGGTGTCAAGACGTCCTCCTCGGTGCCCAGAAAAGAGCCAGCAGGCAGGTACGGGTGACAAATGGTGTTTAATCCATGCAGGAAAAAAGGTAGCGCTGGGAGTGAACTGCTCCCAGCGCTTTACATAGCCTCATTGCGTGCAAGCCCCACCCCCTGTCCCGCAAGCCAACATCTGGCACGCGGAGTCCAAAAGCAGCCAACCGGGCCGTTGTCTCCTTTCCACATTCTGGCTGGCTCACAGGCAGGCGTCCAGACTCCAGCTTGCCAGAAAGCAGGTAACCCCTTCCCCTGTTCCACTGCCTCCTGTGGCTCCACTCAGGCACTGGACTGCTGGCGCTGTCCCCAATGCCGGCAAGCCGTGGCTCCAGTAAGGGGATACCCTTTCCACCGGACCAGGTAGTACAGGGTTCCCCATCATATCTGGGAGTCGAGAACCTCCTGGATCTTGTACTGTTCATGCGTGACAGGCCCCGGCTCCCTGTCCACAGGCCTATGGGAGGACTCCTCAACCGGCTTCAGCAGGCTACTATGAAACACGGGGTGTATTTTACCCAGGAAATTAGGTAGGCGTAGTCGTACGGCCACCGGGTTAATAACTTGGACGACCTGGAAGGGCCCAAGGAACTTCGGCGCCAGCTTCCTACAAGGAACCCACAGGCGGAGGTACTTTGTTGACAGGTACACCCGGTCGCCCACCTGGAAGGGTTTCTGAGGCCTCCTTGTTTTATTGGCCACCTTGGTAGCGTCCCCGGCTTTCACCAGGGCCTCCTTAACCGCCCTCCACCCCCCCCACGTGCACCATCCACTCCCTGGGTTGACAGGGTAAGGGATCCCCTTGGGTGTACTCAGGAATGGGGACAAAGTCTCTGCCATGCACCACCTGGAAGGGAGTAAACCCGGTGCTACTATGCACCGCATTGTTATAGGCCGCCTCTGCTAACGCTACCAGGTCCACCCAGTCCATCTGCTGGTGGGATACGTAGCCTCACAGATAGCGCTCCACCATGGCGTTTGCTCGTTCTGCTGCTCCATTGGTGCTGGGATGGTACGCTGAGCTGAGGCCCTGGGATGACCCGATGTACCGGATGAACTTGCGCCAGAAGCGAGCCGTGAACTGCACCCCCCGGTCCGAAATGATCCTTCGGGGTACTTCATGCAGGCAGTAAACATGTGTAATGAACAACCTGGCCAGCCGCCGAGTCGAAGGCAACCCCTTACACGGGATGAAATGCGCCTGCTTGGAGAAAAGGTCCACAACGGTCCAAATCACTGTGTAACCACAGCTCTTGGGCAACTCAACGATGAAGTCCATCGCGATGTCCTCCCAGGGTCTGGTTGGCGTCTGGACTCCGGCTTGCCAGGAAGCAGGTAACCCCTTCCCCTGTTTCGCCGCCTTCTGCGGCTCCACTCAGGCGCTGGACTGCTGGCGCTGTCCCCAATGCCGGCAAGCCGCGGCTCCAGCCGAGGAAGCGTGTGGCTGGGAGGCCGCCGCGGTGCCAAACTCCTGCGCCCATCAGCTGGTGTCTCCGGCAGGTGGGGAGAGCGACGGGAGGTGGCGGTTCGACATGCAGGTTCAGATGGTATATTTCCCAGATCATTTCCCTCAGATAATACAGCCAGCTCTTTTGAGATCCTGAACTTGGTACTTATGGATTTCTTCTGTTTCAAATTATGCCACATCATTTGAAACATGTTTCTGCTTCTTAAGACAACTGACAATATATTTCTAAAAAAAAGACAATATAAAAGTAGCCTTTTAAAAGTAACACTATACACTGAGATGTTTATTTCTTAGCTAAAGCATTAACAGGTAATCACACTCTCTTTCCCTGTAAATGCTTGGTGCTTGTAAAACTGAGCATAATTTCTCTACCCCTTTAATTTTAATTACTTTTTAAGAAAAGGTTAAAAACAAGCTGAACTATGTTTGTGGCCAGCATTCATTCACTCTACCATGGGCTTCAGTACAAGCAAAATCCATAAACATGTTCCCCCCAAAATGTGTCAGAATTATTTTATATCCCCACTGATGATGCACTACTTGGTGAACGACATACAGTGCATAAAGCTACAAATTATAAAAGCTAGGAGGGATGACTTCCGGTTCCAGTCTGCAGCGCTGGTGGTCGCGCAAAGAGTTTGTTCTCTTTGCCAGCCGGTTTCCCCCCGTCGGTAGACCCTGGACAGGGTCGAAAGTCGCCCTAGAGGGGCGACCACCACTGAGGAGGACACTCGTTGACGGCGGAGGGAGCGGCAGCTTCCTCTGTGGTCTGAGACAGCTCCTTTGGGCCGACGGGGAAAAGATCAGCCATTAACATGGCCGATCATCTAGCTGCTCCAGCCGAAAGTCACAACAACATCTAAGCGAAAAGAACCACCATGGGTGATCCGGGTGAGACCTTTCCTTCCCTCTTGGTACCCTATTTACCTCCCTGTGAAAAGGTTTTGGAATTATTTCCCTATTTTAAGAAAGCGGCGTTCGGATATGTGGGAAAACAAGCCTTGAGAAAAATAATTAATTTTTATTGATTACTTGAGCTGTTGGAGTTTGGGGATCCTGAAAAAATCTTTACTGTGAAGATGGATTTTCTTCCCTTTGCCTGCTTGTCTTTAATTTAAGCAGAAGCCTTTAGGGAGGGGGGTGGAGTGTTTTTTTTTCTCTCCCCCCCTTCTGAACATTATTGTTTATTCTAAAACTTTTTTTTCTGCAGTCTGGGCAGCTCTTTGCGGCTTGAAGTTGCAACAAAGTAGCAAGCTGAGAGTTTCACTGCCTTTGCTGGGTGTGTATTCAGACTAAACTTGGCGTGACGCCCAGACACTTGGCTCTACGCTCAGACATTCCTATCTGATTGAAACCAGCTGAAAGAAGGTTTCCTTTTTTTCCCCTTTCTCCTAGTAGTTTAGTTGGATTTTACAGTACAAATTATATATTTTAGATATATGGACTTTCTTTCTTTTTTGGATTATTAATATAGTAATTGACTTACAAGGCACCTGTTTTTTTATCACTACTCTGGATTATAAATTGGATATTTTATAATACTGACTTTGATTTTTTCTGCTTTTTCCTTTTTGTTTGGCTTGACCTTTTGGTTTTGTTTTTATTTTTGTTTGGATGTTACATTTTACAATAGCTCTACTATAGAATTTTTATTGCTGTATTGATCTTCCAGGCTGAATTTTTAACAACAAATTAAGATTATTTTATTATTGAAATGGAATTTTACCTACAACTTGGCTATGGACTCACACTAGAAAATTTTTTTTGGAACTTAAAGATTTTATTACTATTTTGGATTACAAATTGGATTTTTTTTTTTCACATCCACTTTGGTCTTTGTTGGCTTTTTTCTTCCTGTCTGGCCTGACTTTTTTGATTTTTATTATTATTTTTTGGATGTTATACCTTATAATAATATCTCTACTTTAGAATTTTTAGTGTTGTATTTATCTTCTAAGCTGAATCTTCATCAAAAAATTAAGACTATTTTACTATTGAAATGGAATTCTACCCCCAGCTTGACTATGGACTTTTACTAGAAAATTTTTTGGAACTTAAAGAACAATCTAGAATGAATATGAAAGAGGATGCTCCAGAGTTAAAAATTGAATCTCAATTGACTGACCAATTTATAGATCAAGGAACAACAGAGGAAGAACAAATCAACTCTGCGAATATATCCACAACTTAACGAGATGGAGGAAAGATATTTACAATCTATTGGTGATCGGATGCTGGGAAGAATACATGAATTTAATGAACATGTGAATGTTAGAATAAATGCTTTTATTACAAAGCTTCAAACTGATTTTCAGATTTCAACTGACTACTTTATAATTCAAACAACACCAGATGAGGAACCAAACAATATAGAGGAAGATATTACATCTCATATACAAGTTATGGAGAATCTCGATGACCAAAGGTGGATTCTAACTAAAACACCTACAATCCCAAAAGCAACAGGAACTTTCCAAATATGAGGCATCGAAAACATTGACAACATGGATAAACAACGAATAACTACCATACTGAATAAGACTGATTATGTAGTGCAGACAACATTGGAAAAAAGAGAAGAAGACTACGATCAGATTCAATTGTGGAGAAATATGTACAATCAAATAAGATTTGATGAATTAGAGCAGTAGTGGCGAACCTATGGCACGTGTGCCAGAGGCAGCACTCAGAGCCCTCTCTGTGGGCACGTACGCCGTCGCCCCAGCAGAGTTCGTCAGAGTAGTGAGCACGTAGTGTTTGGAAGCGACAGGGCAGGAAGTGAGCGAGCAAGCGGCGCTGGCCCCCTGGGGATGCTCCGGAGATGGCGAGCGACTGGTCCCCGCCGCCCTGGTCCTGGCCCACCCACCCTGCCCACGCCCACCCTGTCTGCCGTGACCACCGCAGCTATGCCCACCCAGTGGGCCACCCCCCCAGTCCCACTGAGAGCACCACAATGCTGATGCGGCCCTGGCACTTTGCGATAAATAAGTGGGTTTTGGGTTGCAGTTTGGGCACTCGGTCTCTAAAAGGTTCGCCATCACTGAATTAGAGGCTCTTTTGTGGAAACCTGCTTGGCACAAAAAGAAAGCTAGAATTAGGTTTAAAAATGAGAGTTAAAATCCTATCTGATGGGTTAAAAAGGCTTTTAGAGACTTTGACTGAGTTAATACTACTGAGATGAAAATTATTGATTTGACTATGGTTGGGATGTAATTTGATTATGGTTGGGAAATGTAATACGGAAAAGATGGTAAACAAAAAGTTAATAGATGAAGAAATAGAATATAGACCAGAAATGAAATAAGAAGGTGTCTAGTGAAATAATATGTTTTCTTTTTAAGCTATAATGATTTTGATAAGATTAAATGTTAGGTAAGGAGTTAAAAAGGGGGTTTAAAGGTATGGATTCAAATATGTATTTGAAATAGAGTAGAATAAGAGATAGAATTTAATCAGGAAGTATAAATAGAATGGTTGGAATAATATGTATATTTTAGAAACAATTTATATTTTACGAAATAAGGGAAATTGGATACCCGAAGTGTAAACTATATGTTTATTCAAGGCTAAATTGGAATGTGGTAATTGTAAGTTAGTTAAGCTTGAAAACAGGAATTGATCATAGGTGAAATGTTATTGATAGTTTTTTTTTCTTTGATTGACAAAATAGAGAGGGAACCTTTAAAGAATTAATTTGAATTATATATGTATGATTATGTTTCTTACTCTTTTCTATGGAGTACCCTATCCCCACGATGAGTCTCAAACACTTTGTTGTAAAACCAAAAAAATCAATAAAACTTGTTATAAAAAAAAAAGCTAGGAGGGATGATTGACATCACTTTTATACTTTGTGTTCTAGGGTAGCAGGGGATGTGGGGTGGGTATCCAAATGGAATACTAAAGTCTCTGGAGAACTCCTGCCAATCAAAAAAGTGGATTTGTCTAGAATTTGGATGAACTAGTTCCATGGAAGTGGTATGAGGAAGCTTCATGTGTTCATGAATAAGTAACTAAGAGAGACCTTGTTGTCATGTTTTAACAAAGGCTGCTGTAGAAATGGAAAATGACACTTTATAAAGATGCAGCTCAGTTCAAATCAATTCACCTTTACCAAGCTTTACCAAAGTCTAAGCACTCTCTGTCTCTGTCTCTGTCTCTCTCTTTCATTCTCTCTTTCTTTTTCTGAGGAAAAACTTTGAAAAAGATCATACTTTGGTAGACATTAGAAAGGCAGCAGCAGGAGACATATCCATCTCCCCACCCCCACAAAAGTTAACTTATCCTTTCCTTCTGTCCTGTCATCACTTTGGTTTCTTTATCCAAGATGTTCAGAAGCTTCTCAGTCTAGTTATTAGGAAAGTTAGACAAAATAAACATCGAGACCTGTGATTCATTCACATAACTGGCTGTCAAACCATTTCAAAAGGCAGAGTGGTTTATAAACCCGGTGCAGTATTTCTGCAGAAAAAGAAGAAAGTTTGACTTGTTCTTGCTGTGACATGTGCACTGCTGACAGCTGCTGTACAAGTATTATGGAAGTTGTGGGGTTTTTTTTAGTCTCTTAATTTATAGTCATATTGAGAACAGCTGCAGTGAAGTGGCTAATGGACTTAGCCATAAATTAGAATGTTCTTTATTTCAGTTTTGCCATGAACTTAAAAAGTGGCAAGGCTAACCCCAGCATAAGGCAAAATGCTGGGAGATAGCAGCAGACTGTTGGAGAAAATTCCAGATGATTTATCTTGTACCTCCTAAACTACTCTGGTATATGGAAAATAGACAGTCTGTGTACTGGATTTATATCTGCTTAGACATGCCAGTCTGCAGAAAGTATATGGCATCTTTATTCTGATAATTTTAAGTGCACACTTTCAGGTGTCAAGAGAAAAAAACAACGCTCAGCTTAAATTAGAAACCAAATTGTTTGGAGAGAGATACACAACTAAATATACTTTTACTGGCTTGCAATAACTGCAGTGATCGCCTTAGCTCCTTGCTAAAGAACTGCAGAAGAGTCCTGAGCAAAGCAAGACTACAGCTTATATGGATTTGGTTTGTTTAGTTTGCTAAACTATAAAAAAGAAAAAATGAATGGAATATGGCAAATTACAATACGACCGTACACCAGTATGCTTTTGATAAACTATTGGAATCTCCTTTCTGTAACTTTTCACACTAGTGGAGTTCTAGCTTTTAGATAACATCAGCATGTACAATAAAAAAGAATTATTTATTGTATCTGTATTCCTTCACACCATTCTATTCATGCTCTGAAGGAAGGACAGCTTTTTGATTTCTGTTATCTACCTCCATTCTAGGGTCACAGTATTGAACTACAAGCTTTTTAATACTTAAGCCAACAGAAAATACAATGTATTTCTAAGGCATAAAAATGAAACATGTGAATTAGTTGTCCAGACAAGGAAATAGAGTACTTGTCTATGTTCTTCTATCCCACCTGCTGTGGATAGAAATTGACAAATAGCTTTTGCCTTGCAGGATCTTCCTGCTCCTATGATTCCTAAACAAAAGAAGTAGCTCATTTGTTCATTTTCTTTCTTTCTTTCTTTCTTTCTTTCTTTCTTTCTTTCTTTCTTTCTTTCTTTCTTTCTTTCTTTCTTTCTTTCTTTCTTTCTTTCTTTTTCTTTCTTTCTTTCTTTTTTCTTTTTTTTTTAAAAGCAGACTGGGGGAAAGGCACAAGATGCAAAAGACTTGAACTGATAAGTTTGAAACACCAGGCATGATTCAAGTTTCACAGATCTCTAAATTAGAGGCTGAGAATTTAGGAAACACAAGCTGACTGCCATAAAAAGGATGATCTCTTTTTGGAATTGAAAAAAAAAAGTGTTAGAAGCTAGCTCTACTATATCTTAGCTTATTATGTATCCAGGTCCAAAGATGCAGCATGCAACTAAAATCAAATTATATTTCTGAATAAAGGTTTACTTAAATAATTTCTTTTCATCCAAGTACTGCTAAAGAATAATATATTAATAACAATAGCACTTAGACTTATATACTGCTTCACAGTGCTTTACAGCCCTCTATAAGCAATTTACAGAGTCAGCCTATTGCCCCCAACAACAATCTGGATCCTCATTTTATTGACCTTGGATGGATGGAAGGCTGAGTCAACCTTAAGCTGGTGAGATCGAATTGCCAAACTGCTTGCAGCCGGCAATCAGCAGAAATAGCTTGCAGTACTGCATTCTAACCACTGAACCACCCCAGCTCATTCATTAACATACACATATGAGAAGAATGAAGCAAGCAATTGTTTGAACCAGTGCCAGAAGTATATCGATTCTTTCTCTAATACAGTTATCTCTTTCTCATATTGTTTTCTCTGTCTTCTATAAGCCAGAAGACAGATCAGATCCAGAAAAGGATCAAAAGGATTGCTATAGGTACAAGCTAAGTCTCTGTGAGGGAGATTGGTGGTTTCTAAATTTGATAAATTTTTTTTTTTTAAAAAAATTGCTTGCTTTGGGTTTGAAATTAAGCTATGAATTGCATATGGGTGTTGGATGAAAGCTTTCCAGCCTGGTCTAATGGTTCACAGCTTGGTTCTGTATGGGTGCCAGGTTTCTGGCTTTTAACACCATCATTTCATAGCAATCAGTCCGGAAAATTAGTTCTTTATATCAATCTCTAAGTGTGCTGTGCTTCCAAATTCCTATAGACCTTCAGAAGCTGTGTGGTTAACTAGGCTTGTACATTAATACTAATCTGATTTGAATTGTTGTTCAGTTTGAGTATCAAGTTGGATCTAACATAACAGTTTGAATCAACTTGGAAAATTAATTTGATTTTATTTGACAGCTTGGTTTGATAGTCTGATTTACTCGATTTTCTGAACTGATTTGGAAAAGCAATTTACAACAGTTTTGCATAAAAATCCTTCCAAATCATCAATTTCTACAGAAGTATCTGATTTAATTAGAAGATTTAAAGCACTTTGGATTTGGTGCAGAAAGATGATTCAGGTTGAAACACTTTTGAATTCAGTTTCTGAAGCTAATCTAAGAAGAGCCAGTTTGGTCCAGTAGTTAAGGCATCAGGCTAGAAACTAGGTTAAAGTTAGGGTTCAAATCCTGCCATAGTCATGTAAATCAGCTGGGGATCTTGGACCAGTCACTCCCTCTCAGCCCAACCCACCTTACAAGGTTCTTGTTGTGGTGAAAAAAGGAGGAGGAAGGTGTGTTGGACATGTTCGGGGCCTTGAGTTATTTGTAAAAATACAAATAAATAAATAATCTTTGCATTCTTTTGGATTGCAGACCATCTGATGCCTCAGTTACTTTTTATTCTCTGATTTGAATTAGATTGCTTTCTCTTTGCCTATGAGTTACTGGCAGCTTTGACCTAATTAAAAACTTTGCTCAACAAACTAAATGGCCTGAGGATAACATAAGAAGAAGGACATTATCATGAAAGTTTATTCTTGATTAAAATACATCATTGCTATATCGATTACTATATTAGTATATTGATTAAAAAAGCTTGGTATAAAAAGTTTAATCAATTTGTGTTTGTGTTGGATTATGGCATACTTACGCATTCATGTGTTATGATGCTTTCAGCTTGCTTTAAATATGCTTTAAGATATTTTTAAACTCATAAAAATAATCTACTTCAACAAGTGCTCATGAAGACTACTGTGAAGAAAAAAAATCAAATAAATTAAAATGTGGCTGATGGTAGGGCTGGAAAGCCAAAGAGTGTCCAAATTATTGAATAATTGAAATGGAAAAATGTTAGAGAATGCTTGACTGCATAATAATGATATCTTCTGCTTATGGGATGGACATACTGTCCTTCATATCAATGAATGGATGTGAATTCACATTCTTTGTGACTTTGAATATACATGCTCATGTGCTGATTAACTAGAAAGTATCAAATATACTCTGATCTCCATGGAGCTTCTAGAAGCTGCTTAATGTGCCTGAACAAATATCTGAAGAAAACATGTTGATTTATGCAATAACATTGAATGGTGAAGGAAACAATCTCACAGCCTGCTATTTTATAGCTCTTGGCTGTCCAGTGATGGAAATAAAATTAATAGGGTACCATATATACAGATACTATCTAATGGATATAAATAGTCTTCGTGGCCTAAGCTCAGAACTGGGATAATAATTATTTATACTCATTCAGTATCTCTCTTCTTCTGGCATTAGTTTTGTAGATCCGACCTATTTAATTCCATTATGGATGTCAGGCTATATCTTTGGCATCACAAAGCAGCAATGGCTTAATATTTTATACAGCTGATATACTTAAGTAGCCAGTGGAAAGAACTGGATGGAATGATATGCATTCACAGCTATCTGCTGTGATGGAAAAATGACAGCACACATACCATAATATCACAAAGCAAAGTTTACTCTTATGTAAGTCCATAAGTTTGCATTGTTACATCACAATACATGCTTTATTCCTTGTTTCCTTAGCAAACATCAATGATTGGAGTGCCAGACTAACTTAAGATCTTCCAAATTTTCATTCAGCTATAAAGCCCATTGTGTGTTTTGAGCCAATTACGCCCTGAACACATAACTACTTCTGGTATTTGTTGCCAAGAGAAAATGAAATAGAAATGATAGAGAACAAGCCAGAAGATTGCAGTAACACCCTTCTGTCTTCCTTCCTCTTCAACACTCACCAGACATTCTAGTGGCCCACAAAACAGGATCATAACAGAAACAACCAAAGCTAGGATGCATATTTCTCTATGTCATATCAACCTTCTTGAAAAAAGGCTTAATAAATAGTAGGAAACATTGAGAAACAGGATGAAATAGAATTAATGGATGGATGAATGAATGAATTGCCCAATAAGAGATGGATTTAATTGATTCATGAATAGGCTGTATGACTTGATGACTTGGCATTAATTACCAAAGAAGGAAGTCTTCATGTTCTAGAACACATAATAATAATAATAATAATAATAATAAAGTTGGAAGGGACCTTGGAGGTCATCGAGTCCAACCCCCTGCTCAGGCAGGAAACCCTATACCATTTCAGACAAATGGCTGTCCAGTCTCTTCTTTAAAACTTCCAGTGTTGGAGCATTCACCACTTCTGGAGGCAGGTTGTTCCACTGGTTAATTGTTCTAACTGTCAGGAAGTTTCTCCTCAGTTCCAGGTTGCTTCTTTCCTTGACTAGTTTCCATCCATTACTTCTTGTCCTGCCCTCAGGCGCCTTGGAGAATAGCTTGACTCCCTCTTCTTTGTGGCAGCCCCTGAGATATTGGAATACTGCTATCATGTCACCTATCATGTTACCGCTATCATGTTAATGCATGTCACATGCATTAAAACTTTGCTATTCCAGAAAGGGCATGCAAAATACATAAAGAAATATACATTTTTGAGATTATTGGCATAATTTCTTGAAAAGTAGAACTGTACAGTCATTCCCTGCTCAAAATATGATAGGTTGGCCAGATTTCATTTAAATTGATTTAATTGTTTGTTGTCGTGCTATATTTAATATAAATTATTTTGTCTTGGGAAACCCCAAAGACACCTTTAAGTTGAGGGGATACTGCACTCGATTATCATTTAATGCCAGCTAGCTTGAAAAAATAGAAAAAGGCAAGAGCCTGAGTTCCTATAAAAATTCCTCTTGCTTATCATATCTGGTCTGAATTAACCACAATAATTCAAAAGAAATCTGAATTGAAGCTTTGAATCAGGGTGGAATTTTTCATTGGGCAATTGGTTTAACATTTGACAAAAATATCTTATGTTAGAGGCAAAGATGCAAAGGAACAAGAAGAACTGGAACTGCCTGATTTCAGTCTGGCTTTTTTTTTTTTTTGGTTTGGCTAAAGAAGTGAGTGCTGCTAGGAAACAAAAGAATTTTAGAATTAGAAGAACATGTCCTGAAGTTTGGATGGCATGACTTTCTATAGTACAATAAAGTTAAGATTAAGGTAGCTTTTAAAATCGTTACCTTAAAAGTGTCATGTTGAGAATATACAAATAGATATAAACCTAGATTGTGCCTGAAAATGTCTTTATGAGTCACAGCCCAAGAAGCATTTTATAGAAAAGAAACAGCAGGCAAAGTTAGATGAATAATCTATTGAGAGTTGTTACAATACGAGTATGGAGAATATAAGATGAAATCAAGACTTCTATTGACTGCAGAGAGATTTAGTTTTCAGTGATTTTCATATGCACAGTTAAGAGAAGGATGTAAGGTGGATAACAGGGCATTGGAATTGAATAGCACAAGATAGAATTTGAAGCTGAACTATGTATGAATGTTGAATATGTAATTGTTAAATTATGTAGACTTTTATGAAATTTGAAAGGGAATAAGAACAAGTGAAAGAGCGCATGATAAAATAGGCTAAGAATTTCAGTATAATATACCAATGGAATGCAGGTAGTTCTCGACTTATGGCCACAATTAAGCCCCTAATTTTTGTTGTTAAGTGAGACATTTGTCAAGTAAATTTTGTCCCATTTTACAACCTTTCTTGCCACAGATGTTAAGTGAATCACTGCAGTTGTTAAATTAATAACATGGTTGTTAAGTGAATTTGATTTTCCCATTGACTTTGCTTGTCAGAAGGCCGCAAAAGGTGATCACATGACACTGCACTGTCACAAATGTGACTCAGTTCCCAACTGTCTTAATTCTGATTACGCGACCATGGGGATGCTGCGATGGTTATAAGTGTCAAATGGTCATGTCACTTTTTCCAGTGCCACTATAACTTGAAATGGTCACTAAACGAACTGTTGTAAGTTGAAGACTATCTGTAATGGGAAAATATATGTCTGAAATGATTAAACTTTACATTATGTTATAATTTAAAAGATATTTTTTAGAAAATGATGTTTTTGTATGACTCCAGAAAAAATATCAAGAATGTATAAAGGTACTTCCAATTTATTTTGGAAATGTGAAAAATATGAATTAGCTTATCAAGCCTAATGAACTTGCAAAAAAAAAGCCAGAAAAATGGATTTAAATATATATGGTGCTACAAAAAAAATAATATTCAGTTGAAACCAGACAATTAGAAAGAAGCTTCTTCAGCTCTGACTGGATGGTGGGGAATGGAAGGATTTATATTCCTTGCAGACAGCTGGTCATTTGCGTTCTTTTACAGAGTTGTTGAGCCGAAGATACTTCTTGGATGAGAAGCAAAACGTCTTCAAAGAAAAACAAGAAAGTCCAGCTGCTTCTTGAAAAAGCACATTTGGGACAACCTGGATGACTGACTATAGCTCTCCATGGACAAGAGTTTCTTAACCTGAATCTACACATGTATAATTTTATTTTGGATTAAATATTTTTGGCAGAACAGAAGAGGTGAATCTATTATAATATGCTGTATACTATGGGTTTCAAATGATTTTTCTGATAAAACTGATAGGGAAACTTTGCCTATCGATCATAAATATTACATTTATGTAATATTTATATTTTAAACTGTTTACAAAAGACAGAAAGATATATTAGGTTTCCCGAGAAGGAATTTCAGAGCTTTGATACAGGCAAGAGTAGCCATCAAAAGCTATTTGTATTCCTGCTGGGCAACATGGTAAATAAGTTTTTATTTATTTATTTATTTTGTGGAGAAGCTTTGCATGCAATATTATTTACAGAATAAGAGGAATGTAGGAAATATTTGTTTTATTATATATGAGAATGAGAAGGCAAGGTGAAATGGTTTCTGTGTGCATGTCTATCTCTATCTCCACCCCTATCCCTCTATGTACCTGTCTCTGAATTTGGGTGACACAGCATGCATACCTCAAAACAAAAATAATTGAATACACAAATCAATAGTGAAATAGTTTTGTTTTATTACACTTGGAACAAAGTGGGGTGCTTATGTTTATTTGCCCGATCTTCTCTTCTTTTTTATTTCTCTGTAATTTGCTCCTCTGCTGGTGCGAATCCTTGAAAGTCACATCAGTTGCCCCCACAGGGAGGTTGTGAAATTGGATTGTCTGCGTATTTAAAAGCAGTGGAGTTTAAATAATATATCCCAAGCCTTTAGTGACATCCTTGCATGCACTGTTCTTCTAACAGTACTTAAACTGTTAGAAAACCGATGTAAGAAAAATGAAAGCTGTCTCAACAGTTCTTTGAACTCGGGCCTAAAATTAGAATCCTATTTAAGACAGGCTGATCTTCTACTCTAGTCTCATTCATATATGATGGGTTTCAAATGGATTTCCTGATAAAATTGATAGACAAACTATGCCTACTGAGAGCAGCATCAATATTGCAATTATTCCTAAGAAATAGTTTAAACAGATTACAAAAGGCAAAAGACTTATCTTGTAAAATGAGAGAGTTACGTTAGTAGATTAGACCTCTGGTTCAAGCTACTTTATTAGAGTCCCAACTGTTATAGTCATTTATACTTCATTCTGAGATATACTATTCTGAGATATACTACACTTCATTCTGAGATATACTATACTAATTTTATTATAGGCAACATACCATATTATAGAACTTACTGCATTTCTTCCTGGAATATAAAAGGTAAATTGTATTAACTAACTATCTATCTAACTAACTATCTAACTAACTATCTAACTAACTATCTAACTAACTAACTAACTAACTAACTAACTAACTAACTAACTAACTAACTAACTAACTAACTAACTAACTAACTAACTAATAGAAATTCTACTCCTTCATGGATTACTGCCTTGTCGTGGTGAAGGGGCTTGCGTAACTCAATGAAGCTATGAGCTATGCCGTGCAGGGTCACCCAAGATGGACAGGTTATAGCAGAGAGTTCTGACAAAATGTGATCCACTGGAGAAGGAAATGGCAACCCACTCCAGTATCTTTGCCATGAAAACCCCATGGACAGTACCAAAAGGCAAAAAGATATGACGCTGGAAGATGAGTCCCTCAGGTTGGAAGGTGTCCAATATGCTACTGAGGAAGAGCAGAGAGCTAGTACTAGTAGCGCCAGAAAGAGTGAAGTGACTGGGCCAAAGCTGAAAGGACGCTCAGCTGTGGATGCATCTGGTTGTGAAAGGAAAGTCTGATTCTGTAAAGATTTTTTCTCCATAGGAACCTGGAATGTAAAATCCATGAATCAAGGCAAACTGGACGTGGTCAAACAAGAGATGACAAGACTGAACATTGACATCTTAGGAATCAGCGAACTAAAATGGACAGAAATGGATGAATTTAATTCAGAGGACCATCAGGTATACTACTGTGGGCAAGAATCCCTCAGAAGAAATGGAGTAGCCTTCATAGTCAATAAAAGAGTAGGAAAAGCAATACTGGGATACAATCCCCAAAATGACAGAACGATCTCAGTGCGAATCCAAGGCAAACCATTCAATATCACAGTAGTCCAAGTCTATGCCCCAACCACTGGTGCTGAAGAGGATGAAATTGACCAGTTCTATGAAGCCCTACAGCACCTTATAGAATCAACACCAAAAAATGATGTCCTTATCATCATGGGGGATTGGAATGCTAAAGTAGGAAGCCAAAAGATAACTGGAATAACAGGCACGTTTGGCCTTGGAGTACAAAATGAAGCAGAGCATAGGCTGATAGAATTTTGTCAAGAGAATATGATGGTCATAGCAAACACTCTTTTCCAACAACCCAAGAGATGGCTCTACACATGGACATCACCAGACGGTCAACACAGAAATCAGATTGACCATGTGCTCTGCAGCCAAAGATGGAAAAGCTCTATACAGTCAGTAAAAACAAGACCAGGAGCTGACTGTGGTTCAGATCATGAGCTTCTCGTTGCAAAATATAGGCTTAAATTGAAGAAAGTAGGGAAAAACACTAGGCCACTCAGGTATGAACTAAATCATATCCCTGATGAATATACAGTAGAGGTGACAAATAGATTTAAGGAATTAGATCTGATAGACAGAGTGCCTGAGGAACTATGGACAGAGGTTTGCAACATTGTACAAGAGGTAGCAACTAAAACCATCCCAAAGAAAAAGAAATGCAAGACAGCAAAATGGCTGTCTGAGGAAGCTTTGCAAATAGCTGAGGAAAGAAGGGAAGCAAAAGGCAAAGGAGAAAAAGAAAGATACACCCAATTGAATGCAGAATTCCAGAGAATAGCTAGAAGAGATAAGAATGCCCTCTTAAATAAACAATGCAAAGAAATAGAAGAAAACAATAGAATAGGGAGAACCAGAGATCTCTTTAAGAAAATTGGAGATATGAAGGGAACGTTTCATGCAAAGATGGGCATGATAAAGGACCAAAATGGCAGGGACCTAACAGAGGCAGAAGAGATTAAGAAGAGGTGGCAAAATTACACATAAGAACTATACAAGAACGAGCTTAGTGTCTCTGATAACCACGATGGGGTGGTCACTGACCTCGAGCCAGACATCCTAGAATGTGAAGTGAAATGGACCTTAGGAAATCTGAGCAACAACAAAGCTAATGGAGGTGACAGTATTCCAGCTGAGCTATTCAAAATCTTAAAAGACGATGCAGTAAAAGTGCTACACTCAATTTGCCAGCAAATTTGGAAAACTCAACAGTGGCCACAGGATTGGAAAAGGTCAGTTTACATTCCAATTCCAAAGAAAGGCAATGCCATAGAATGTTCAAACTATCGCACCATTGCACTCATTTCACATGCAAGTAAAGTTATGCTTAAAATCCTACAAGCTAGACTCCAGCAGTATGTGGATCGAGAACTTCCAGAAGTACAGGCAGGATTTCGAAGAGGCAGAGGAACTAGAGATCAAATTGCCAACATACGCTGGATCATGGAGAAAGCTAGGGAGTTCCAGAAAAACATCTACTTCTGCTTCATTGACTATGTTAAAGCCTTTGATTGTGTGGATCACAACAAATTGTGGCAAGTTCTTAAAGAGATGGGAGTACCAGACCATCTTATTTGTCTCTTGAGAAACATATATGTGGGTCAAGAAGCAACAGTGAGAACTGGACACGGAACCACTGATTGGTTCAAAATTGGGAAAGGAGTCTGGCAAGGCTGTATTCTGTCGCCCTGCCTATTTAACTTATATGCAGAGCACATCATGAGAAAGGCAGGGCTAGATGAATCAAAAGTTGGAATTAAGATTGCCGGGAGAAATATCAATAACCTAAGATATGCAGATGATACCACTCTAATGGCAGAAAGTGAAGAGGAACTAAAGAGCCTCTTGATGCGGGTGAAGAAGGAGAATGCAAAAGTTGGCTTGAAACTCAACATTAAGAAAACCAAGATCATGGCATCCGGCCCTCTCAATTCCTGGCAAATAGATGGGGAAGAAATGGAGGTAGTGACAGATTTTATCTTCCTGGGCTCCAAGATCACCACAGATGGGGACTGCAGCCAAGAAATTAAAAGATGCTTGCTCCTGGGGAGGAAAGCTATGGCAAATTTAGACAGCATACTAAAAAGCAGAGACATCACACTGCCAACAAAACTACATATAGTCAAGGCCATGGTTTTCCCAGTTGTAATGTATGGCTGTGAAAGTTGGACCATA
Source organism: Azemiops feae (assembly GCA_023970755.1). Classification (NCBI taxonomy): domain Eukaryota; kingdom Metazoa; phylum Chordata; class Lepidosauria; order Squamata; family Viperidae; genus Azemiops; species Azemiops feae. The sequence goes on along the minus strand of JALGBA010003847.1, from coordinate 274,547 downwards.
AGAAAGGCTGAGCGCCAAAGAATTGAGGCCTTTGAACTATGGTGCTGGAGAAGACTCCTGTGAGTCCCTTGGGCTGCAAAGCATTCAAACCAGTCAGTCTTAGAAGAGATCAACCCCGACTGCTCTTTAGAAGGCCAGATCCTGAAGTTGAAACTCAAGTACTTTGGCCATCTAATGAGAAGGAAGGACTCACTGGAGAAGAGCCTAATGCTGGGAAAGATTGAGGGCAATAGAAGAAGGGAATGACAGAGAATGAGGTGGCTGGATGGAGTCACTGAAGCAGTAGGCGTGAGCTTAAATGGACTCCAGAAGATGGTAGAGGACAGGAAGGCCTGGAGGAACATTGTCCATGGGGTCGCGATGGGTTTGACATGACTTCGCAACTAACAACAGAAATTCTAAACATTAATAGAGGATAAATTCTCCTTGAATGTATGGGATTGCTCGGGATTTTTTCCCCTTGTACTCTTTCTTACAGTCTAATGCCTTGTAACCAGTTCATACTGTTTTGATTTTTTTAGATTGTCAATTTTCCCATCTGCAAAACTGCATGGTTACATCAGTACCTCTTCTATTTTTAGGTGGCCACAAGTTTTGTTAAGTTTTATATTTCTGTGTTAAAAGCTCCCATTCTGCATTCCTAAAACTGGACTGAAGGTCGAGGTCTTGACGGTAGGTTAAGAACTCCATATCTAAACAGCCTAATTGATGGATTGATTATCTTTTACTGGAAATCAGTGCAACACTCCATGGATCTCTCAGGGAGGTTTAAATTATCCCTCTTCCTGAATTGTAGTACTGTACACTACTTGCTTCCTTACCTCTTACAATGCCTCTTTTGGTACATAAAAACTTCTGGCACTTTCTTCTGCAACCTTCACTAATTCTTCAAAAAGCCCTGCAGCTTTCTCTGGTACTTACAAAAACCACAAGAGGCTTCTGGAGAATGCTATAAGGAGGAGGCAAGATACCACAAGTAATTTATGAGGATACACAAAGTGCTTCATTGAGGTAAATTTATTCCTTTTTTTGCCTCAGTGAGGGAATAAAAACACACACATTGCCTCCATACAAGCCTAATGTCTTCCCCCTTCGGAAGAAACTCAATTTGACTGATTGATTCATGGAATAATCTTATAGTCTTTTATGTATAGACTTTAACATGTCTATTCTTAGAACAGCTGTCACAACTGTATATTAAAAAAACAAAAACAAATCTGATAGCACATGCTGAATTTGCTTTAGGATTGTATTCCTAGAATATTTCTTAGGAAATAGGCTAGGACTTCTGTATATTTCCCAGCTTTTCTAGGAGAGATGACCAATGGTAAAGAATGTTGGAAGCTGTAACTTAGCAAATACTGGAGTGTTATAGTTAGTTCCACTGAATGCACATAGCTTTATGTCTAAGTATACATGCATAGTATTAGACTGTTTAGAAGAGACTAAGGAACATTTCTACATGTTTATCTTATGTTTAGCTTTTATGTGCATCTTTTATGTGCATCTTTTTATACTATATTGTTAATTAAAAGTTAATGATGGTATAATGAGGAAATAGTAAACTCTTATATTAATTGTGTTATGTTTATGCTAATCAAATGGATATAAAATGTGTACAAAAATATTCATTGTTCCTGTTCCCTCCTTAGATTATCTTCTTAATGGGTTGCACACTGATAGCTGAAATTTCCCAGGTAGATTGATCTATTTTTTCCCCAAACGAAGATAATTTGATAGTGCCATGTTTTCTTCATATCTAGAACTGCTAGCAATATTATTAAAAAGAAGCTAAATTAATGGACTACTAAATTTTCATAATGGACTGTAATTATCATGCTGCACTTACAAATGGAAAATTTGCAACTGCCATATCTGATCATTTAAAACATTAAACAACAGCAACCGAACTTCTCTATCTCTGTTCAACATACTAATTTAGTTTTTATAGGGCTAGATGCATGGCTAGATGCATGAATGGTGGCCAAACAGAGTGAATATTTTTCTTGAACCGAATAGTATGCTACTTAGAGAAGCAGAAAGAAATGAAAATAGGGAAGATATTATCTTCAAAATACTTTTAATATCGAGGAAAGTACAGGCAGTCCTCCACTCACAACCACAACTGAGCCCCAAATTTCCATTGCTAAGCAAGGCAGTTGTTAAGTGAATTTTGCCCCATTTTATGACCTTTCTTGCTACAGTTATTAAGTGAATCACTGCTGTTGTTAAGTTAGTAACCTGGCTAAGTAAATCTGGCTTCCCCATTGACTTTGCTGGTCAGAAGATCACAAAAGGTGCTCACATGACCCCCCAGACACTGCAACAGTCATAAATACATGCCAGTTGCCAAGCCTCTGAATTTTGATCCTAGACCATGGGGATACTGTAAAGATTGTAAGTATGAAAAACAGTCAAAAGTCACTTTTCTTTGGGGTCATTATAACTTCAAACTTACTAATTTAGATTTACTAAGCACTAAATGTTTGCCTGTTTCACATTTAACGAGGAGTCCTAAAGCTGAAAGTGGTAAAGAAATAATTAATTCAGAGACAGTTCCATTGAACTCATTGGATCTTGATAAATGTTCTTGAATCAAACTGTCAACATATCATCTAGTCATGATCCTATCCTATTTTATTATTGACACTATTCCAATCCATCATCTTTTTCTATAGATGTTCCCAACTTTCTTTGCAATGCATTGCAAATTTGCCCTGAGGAAATTAGGGGAAAAAACACCTCTAATTATAATGAAGAATGAAAATAGGATTATTATTATTATTATTATTTTAAAAAGCATGGTTGTATTTAGATTAATTTCTTTATAGAAATTAATTAATTTCTTCTTAATTTCTTTGTGTAGTAGTATTCTGTGAACTATTAGGGAGGAGCTGGCTTCATCCTCTTCCTCTCACACATAATATGTGCACTGAGGTATCTATTAATTCTCTGGAATGCAGCCCATCCATCCTGAGAATCCACGTCCTCATTGCATTCCATCCACCTGCAGAAAAAAAGGCCCAAATGAATGCAAATACAAAGTAGGTTCTGTGCCTTAAGAAAAACTGGTAGGAAAACTCACCGATACTGTATGTGCAGGGCAATATGATCCAAAACCAACATGGAGGTGAGACACACACACACACACACACACACACACACACCAGCCATACATAATAATGATAATAATGATAATGATAATGATAATAATAATAATAATAATAATAATAATAATAATAATAATAATAATAATAATAATAATAATAATAATAATAATAATAATAATAATAATAATAATAATAATAATAATAATAATGATAATAATGATGATGATGATGATGATGATGATGATGATGATGATGTTGGGAGGGATCTTGGAGGTCATCTAGTCCAACCTCCTGCTCAGGCAGGAAACCTATACAGTTTCTGACAAATGGCTGTCCAGTCTCTTCTTAAAAATTTCCAGTGTTGGAGCATTCACAACTTCTGGAGGCAGGTTGTTCCACTGATTAATTGTTTTAACTGTCAGGAAATTTCTCCTTAGTTCTAGTTGCTTCTCTCTTTGGTTAGTTTCCATCCATTGCTTCTTGTCCTACCTTCAGGCGCTTTGGAGAATAGCTCGACTCCCTCTTCTTTGTGGCAACCCCTGAGATATTGGAACACTGCTATCATGTCACCCCTACTCCTTCTCTTCATTAAACTAGACATACCCAATTCCAGCAACCGTTCCTTATATGTTTTAGCCTCCAGTCCCCTAATCATCTCTGTTGCTCTTCTCTGCACTCTTTTTAGAGTCTCAACATCTTTTTTACATCATGGTAACCAAAACTGGATGCAGTATTCCAAGTGTGTCCTTACCTTGTGTGGACTAATCTTAGAAAAACTAAGCAATGTCACTTAATTATAGTTTATAAGTAGGTACAAATCATGATCAGAAACAGAGTCAACCATAAAATGAAAACACAAAGCAAAATCTGAAAGAGATCTCTCTACTCAGAACAACAGAATAGCAGAGTTGAAAGGAACTTGGAGGCCTTCTAGTCCAGCCCCCTGCTCAAGCAGGAGACCCTATACCATTTCAGACAAATGGTTGTCCAATCTCTTCTTAAAAGTCTCCAGTGATGGAGCACCCACAACTTCTGAAGGCAAGCCATTCCACTGATTAATTGCTCTGTCAGGAAATTTTTCCTTAGTTCTAGGTTGGTTCTCTTCTTGGTTAGTTTTCATCCATTGCTTCTTGTCTTGCCTTCAGGTGCTTAGGAGAATAGGTTGATCCCCCTTCTTTTTTGTGGCAGCCCCTTACACCCTGGTACACTGCAATCATGTCATTCCTAGTCCTTCTTTTCATTAAACAATCAATGTAGCTGATAGTATGCTGAAATAAAATAGGTTTGATTTATTTATGGAAATGCAGTAAGAAGGAAAGCTATGCATACTTTTGAGGAAAGCATATTCCAGAAGGTGGGGGCTACTGCAGAGAAGGCCTCTCCCTTGTGCACAACCCACATATTTACAAAGAGGGGGAGATTATTGCCAAGAAAACAACATGCATATATCCATGTAATTTCTAGGAGGGAAGGATAATCCAAAGGGTTTTTTTAACTGGGTTTGCAAAACATTAATTATGTGCCATTAAATCAGTATCAACTCTTAGGGACCACATAGATCATTTTCCCCAGGACAATATGTTTCCAATTTGGTCCTTTAAGACAGGGGTCTTCAAACTTGGCCCTTTTATGACTTGTGGACTTCAACTCCCAGAATTCCTCAGCCAGGCATGTTGGCTGAGAAATTTTGGGAGTTGAAGTCCACAAGTCATAAAAGGGCCAAGTTTGAAGACCCCTACTTTAAGACTTCCAATGATGTACTTATTACCACTGTCCATCTACCTTACAATGAGTTACCTTTTTTGTCCTTCTTTCCATCTTTCTCAGAATTATAAACTTCTCTGAGAGCTAGAGCTTTGTATAATGTGTCCACAGTTGCTAACTGACAAATTACAGGTTATAAATTATAGTGGCTGGTTTGCATGAAAATATTAAGACCTATACTAAGACCATGACTTAATGCACTGTGTATGAGATAGAAGCAGGCAGTTTTAAAATCAAGAATCAATGAGCTGCAAAATTCCCTAAAATAGCATCCAGATAAAAGTCTTTGAAACAGACAATAATACTTAATTTAGGGAATAATTCATACTCTAATATTTATAATAATGTTTTAACACCCATTTTATCAAAAACCTTGCCAAGATAGCACATAACCAAACAAATGGGTATAATTTATGACAAATAAGACAATTTTAAAAAAAGGTTTTGGCATTGTGAAATGTGGCAAAACAGTGATCAGCTGAAAAAGTGGGTATTATAAGAATATTATGGCATCCTTAATTACATCAGCAAAAAAATCAGAATGACTTTTCCATTTTCCACATCTTTTTGACTGAAATATAATATTTTGCAAGAGGAAAGACTTTGTTGGCCCCAGTTAGATTAAAACTCTCATGCACACACCACCACCATCATCAAACAACAACAAAAACAACAACCCAATAACTGCATAGTCCTTTGCAAGACTCCATTGCTGTTTTAATTAGTTTTCATTTTATTATGGACCATTTTTATTTCTGCTTGCGTTGTGCTGAAAGCTTTGAGATACAGGAAGAGAGGGGGGGGGGAGAATGAGATATTATTTTTACTGCAGCAAAATAAGATAGTAATCAAAATTCACTAAAAATAAGCCCTGAGAAAAATTCAATTAAAGTTTGATTAAAGTGTTACCTTCAAGTTTTGACTTTGCAATGTTGAATCTCACTCCAAAGTCACTTTGTGACATCCTGTATCCATAAAATATTTCTGTATAGGGCTTACATGTGACTGGAATAACCTTGTATCAGATGGATTAGATGGAACATCTGTATCTCATAATTCTGAAACTAAGGCTATATCTACAGCTCACACTTTAGAAAAAAATATTACTGGTCCTTTGGAAACAATTGACAAGTGAGAAAGTGGTTACCATTTTATGATTCTGTTTTGCTGTTTGAGAGACATCTATAGTACTCTCATTATGAAGCTGGATGAATATTAGGATTTTTATGACAGGCTGCTTCAATGGTGACCCCCTTTTAAAAGTATGTAAGTTAACACATCTGATAACCTCTTCCTGTGTCATTCCCAGACATAGGAATACACTCTGATATATTTAGGATCCACTCTCTCTGTTCTTAGAATGTGTATTAACACACCTCTTTAATTTGACACCCTAAATTGTTTTAATTGTTTTAACAAGAACTTTTATGGATATGATGTATGTCTGACAATCTTTTTTACAACATAAATTTTAATGAATTATTTTATGTCTTGGATTGTGCTTTTTCATAAACTGTTACTCATCCCAGTTGTTAGGGGTAAAAATACATATTAATGCTGACCCTACTCAGTCAACTGCACCAAACCATATCCTTGTAAATTTGTGATAATTTTCTGTTGCATATTGTTCAAGATGTTTAGACCTTAAAAAGTTACTGAAATGCTCTATTGTCACCTCACTGCATAACAATATGATTGAGTTTCAGGAATTGGGAAATATTGTTAGCATATCAAATACAACAGGAGAAGAGATGAACAAGGGAAAGCCAAAATGATTACCCAAAAGAACACATGTATTTTTGATGGTTGATTGTTGGGAACAGAATGAAACTCCAAAGAACAAAAAGTACCGGCATAAAGCAGTATTATGTCATCACATTCCATTGGGAAAGAATATTTAATGTTAGGATGGATAGACTGGTGAAGTGCAATCTTCATCAATTTATCATTTTCCATTCTTACAATTGCCTAAAATATGGGCATCTATTTCTATTCTTTATCAAGTCAGATAAACAGAAGATGATAATATGCAGAAACAGCTGAATTTTTAACCTAAACATATAATGAAGTGTATGTGACAGTCCAATTATTTGTTTTCTATACTATTCTAGCTCAGGAGGTTAGTTGAAAAATTATTCTATTTACTCCAAGAATTTTATCTGCTAATATATATATATATATACACACCAAAAATTGGGTTCAGCTTATCTGTGAATGGAGTTATCCAAAAGTATATATGGGAGACTTTTCTCTCAGCTATTTTAAACTACCTGCACACACATAAATAATTCCATATATGGCTATCCACTGATAAACCAAACCTCAAATTTTTAATGAAAATACCCTGAAAATTGTGCCACCCACAACTAATTGTGAAAATTTAAACACACTAACCTTTTGAGGATCAGCTTATCCACGAGTGGCAGCTTTTTCTTGGTATTTTGGTTAAAAATTTGAGGGTTGACTTATCTGCAAATGAGCTAATGCGGAAGTCTATGTGATATGACAGTTCCATTCAAAGTGGAACAATGTAATTTCTTGTTGTAAACCCCACAAATATCCACAACTGCAGTAAGCATCCACGACTTCATCTTTAGCATTTTTATTTTTCAAAACAATGTAAAATTGGTCTTTCTGGATAAAATGATAATGGAATGAATTCCCAATGTGGTGGTGATTCCTCATCTTCAGTGTTCAGAAAAGGATTGCAGGAAGAAACCCTATTATCTTTCTACAGTGTTATCATTTTTCAAAAGAGTAAGGCCCTTGGGCCGTTGTGGTCATAATTATCAAGCAATATCACTACTCTATAGGTTTGATTCATGAAGCTCTTTAGACACATCTAAGTGCTTGCTCAGTATAGGGCTTTTCCATTATTAGAACTGATTGATTCTCTCTATTGACAGAACTGCCAAGACATTTATTGTTTTGATGGGTAAAGCTTTCTTTCTTTCTTTTTTTAATCAGGAAAGATACACTAGTTCTGTTCAAAATCTCATTATTATTGATCAAGTTATTTGAAATCCACAGTTTTAGCCAGCAAATACTGAAGCTCTGCCGATTGATTACTGTTTCAGGAATTTAAAGAGGCTGATGTGCTTTTTTTTTTTTTTTTTACTCCAAAGCAAGTCTATAAAAGTTAATAGAATCACTGCTGAGTTAGTGAGCTGTAAATTGTTGCCCAAATCTCTTGGCAAGAAAAAGTGAGAATGATTTTGTAAAAAAAAATCCCACCGTTTTGAACATATACTCTGAGTGTTTTATATTTTTAGCGTGCAGCTCTTAAGAAGCAGCTGCTAACTTTCGGTCATCCAAAATCATCTTTTTCTGATATAGAAGTCAGACTATCATTTCACCCATTGTAGAGAATACTGCAGTGATGAATAACTTCTAATTCTTTTGCAAGCCTGCTTTGCAGCATTAGCACAATTTTACTTAGAGCTGAATTTACAAATTATCACATTGTCCTTCTTACACAATAAAGCCACAGTGAAAAATTATTACTTACACTATTCCAAGACTAAGTTAAATATAGTAATACTGGACTGAAAGTATTTTATCTTAACTTCATTAAACCACAAAAAATAATAGGACTGTGCAATTATCTCTGGGACATCTTAAAGCAACCATGCCTTTTCTTCAGATCAGTGGAAGGCAGCTGGGAAAAGACCCATCTTGTAGACAGATACAATTGTGCTCCCAAGTGCTCCAAAACTCTTTTTGGAAATTGACTTCCATGTGCTTTACAGAGCTGGTGCATGAATGGGATGAATGGTATTACATCAACAGGTTGCTTGTAGAATAGGTGGCCCACCAAGCCAAATGCAACCTAGCAAATTTGTATTATAACAAGAAAGGAAAACCTCTGTACGATGATCCAGATTTTGTTTGAGAGATCTTCATATCTCAGGCATCAGCTCTCAAGTGAAATTCTCTTTTCAAACCTCTACCCTTTTCCAATTCCATGGAGAATTGGATTAACTTGAGTAGTAGAAGTTAGTTCAAGGTAAAGGCCTTTAGGAAGAATTTCAGAAACTGTCAATGGTGTCATTAATTGCCTGATGACTAGAGGGATGAAAATGAAGTCATTTCTTTAGATCTACCAAAGTTAGTTAGCAAAAGTCTGAACCACCATTAGGTAGCAGCAAAGAGATTGTTCTCTGTCTCGGCCATCACTTATTGGCTTTCTGGATTTTTACCCTGCTGCTATACATAAAAGAGTTTTCCTCCTTTCTTCTCAAATGCTATCTTGGCTCTGTGTTGGTATAAGACAGGGGCTTCAAACCTGGACCTTTTATGTCTAGTGGACTTCAACTCCCAGAATTCCTCAGCCAGACATGCCTGGGGCATACCTGGCTGAGGAATTCTGGGAGTTGAAGTCCACAAGTCATAAAAGGGCCAAGTTTGAAGACCCCTGGTATAAGAGAATAAATATAGTCAAAGTTTTTTTGTTTCTAGTTAATGAGTGGCACTATTTGGTTATTAAATTGTAAATTATTCTATCTGAGAAGGCAATCTTCACTCAGAACGTCTACCAATGACATTCAAAAAGCCCTGCCAGCAACACACTGGCAAGCTGGGTATGAGAGGAAAGGTGTTTGTCTCATTTTTCCTTCCTGAGTTTACTCTGTCAGTGCAATTAATGGTGCTGAATTTTGCTCTTTTTCTGGCATCACATTTTAGCTATGGCTTCTCTCCAAGTCAAAGCATTGTCTTCACTAAATCTTTGTAGACTGTGAGGTTTAAATAGCATATAAATACAAAGAAGAAAAGGGGGGAAAAAGTTACTTGGCCAAGCTTGAATTTAAATTTACTCTATACATTTTCAACTTAGTGGCACAATAAACACCATGAATGAATGAAAAAAAAAATATTAGTAAAATGTCAATAGGCTCCCTCATACCAAAAGATTACTTTTGTAGTTTATGGTTTAGCTACACAATTGTTACAAGCTTGACTCCGAAGACTAAAAATAAAAACACCACACCTTAAGGGGGGGGGGAAGAATCATATACCAGTGCTAAATATGAATGAAGGTTATACATATTCTGCAGTCAATCTTCATTAACTGTATCATATACTATAAGAAAAGCTGGCTTCAGTTGTTGCTTGAGCTAGAATAATAAATTGACCTGGGGAATGCTCTAAGTCATGCCAGTAGCTTTTCTTGATATTTTTACAATTACTTTTGGATCACTGCATACAAAAAAAAAAAGATGCCACCTGGAACCAGAGAGATACATATTTAAGAAAGCCCAAACTATGTATCTCTGATGGAATCCCTCAAGATGTTGGACCATAATACTGTAGATATCTAAGGACAGAACAGGGTGACAGATTAGACTACTGTTCATCTGGGAAAAGCACACTAGATACAATGTCCCTCTGAACAACTATGATACTAACATGTGAACAAGAATGCACACATATAAACCTCAAACTGAGCTTGTAGCCTGGAAAAATATGAGTGGACCTAACTGATATAAAAATTTATTAGGCAACATTAACAACAACAGCAACAACAAAAACCTTATAGCTTGAGCAGTTTCACCTTGTCTACATTCTTTGATGATGGTTCTATAGTAATAACAATATTGAGCGTTCTATATGTATACCTATAGTACAGGTACATACCTATAGCACAGGGGAATGTTTATATATTAAAAATGGCAGATGTAGGAAAGAAAAATTGAGACGGGGCAGTTCTCACATTATGTTTAGAGTGGATGCTCTCTGGAAATCTCAGGACTTTAGGCTAAATTGGAAAAAATTAAAAAGAAACAAGCCTTTCTTTCAAAAGGAGATTGTAATTTCCCACTAGGAATCTACACTATCCTCTAAGCAGATCCAACTATTGTTGGAGGTAAGGAACAATAATACAGATAGGCTTTGAATCGTTTCAGTGATCACCATTGCTGGCTGATCCTATAAAGGTACTCTAAGTCATTGGTGTGAAAACGGCCAATAATAAACAACTTCTATATTAGAAGAAGAAAAAGTGCAAAAAAAATAAAAAAAAATAAAAATAAAAATTCATGGATATGTCCATGAAGTCAGAAGAAGGTGAGCTTGATTTGAGAGAAGCTTCACTTTTTAATCATTGTAGTGTCACTGTAGATTTCAGTACAAATATTCCAGATGCACACTGGGGAATTAGAGTAATTGCATTGTTACACATCAAACACATTATGCAGATAATCCTTGCATCAAGTACCAAGTGACAAGTATGTAGATAATGCATACATAGGCATATTGCTCTAAATCAATATAAATCCATATACCTGAAAATAACTAGCATTGGCATCTGAAAAGTAAGTATCCCATTAGACTTCATTTGTAACCATCTACACTCTGGTTGTCATATTTTGATAGTCAGCATTTTCTGCTTAATTTAACTGATCAAAAGTGAAAAACAAAGGTATACACACTAATAAGCCTATTAAAATGGATACATTGGGAAAAATGATTACATTGGAGGAATGACAAAGGGATATAAAATCACATATTGAGAATATATGTGTCAAAATGCATGCACAGTTCCCTTTGTACTGATTTAATGACTGCAGATGCAGTTTGAAAAATGCAAATAAGATTGGTTTGCACTAAAAATGAGCTGTACTCATTTCTCCCACTGTATAGCCCTTCTCCTTCAGTTACCTTGCCACCATACTGAAAGATATTGCTGCTACCCATTTTCTTGAAATCCCTCTTTGAACCACAGGTTTCCCATTACTTATCAGAAGAATAAGGGGTGAGATAGGTGGAACCTTCTATTCTTTTGCCCTCACAATATAAGGTAAATAAGACAATATTGAGAACAAGGGAAAGGGGGTAAGAAGCCATCTGCAGTTTGAAGATATGCCTTTTTTTTCTGCCTAGGGTTTTCCTATAAGTGTAGGATCTAGTTTTTTTTTTCAGATCAACCAAGTGTTGATCCTTTGAGAGAACTGGCCCAAAGTCACCCAACCAGCTTTTGTGCCTAAAGTATGCCTAATTCTAGGCCAGCACAGAATCCACTTAATAATCCCATCCATGGAGAGATAGGTAGCCAGTGGAGGGAGGGAGGGAGGGAGGAAGGAAGGAAGGAAGGAAGGAAGGAAGGAAAGAAGGAAAGAAGGAAAGAAGGAAAGAAGGAAGGAAGGAAGGAAGGAAGGAAGGAAGGAAGGAAGGAAGGAAGGAAGGAAGGAAGGAAGGACATCCCTTTTATCATATTCATGATGGATTTCCAAATGGCAACCTTGAAACCAAGGATTTACTTGTAATGACCACTCTGACTTAAACAGAAGAATTTCTCAGAAACGGCTATTTTAGTCCATTTATTTATTTACTTATTCATGCCTCTAGGCAATAAAATGTTAAAAGAAAATATAAAAGCATAAAGAAAAAGAAAATATAACACAAATCAAAACAGCGGCTAGGATAAAAACAGACCCACAAACTGCAGGCTAACATAACCAATGTTCTGGGTGAAGCCCAGTGCTTCACCTAACTGCGTTCTCATACCTTCTCGATTGGAATCCTACCTGGTTTAGGTATCAACACATAAACACAGGTAAGTAGTACTGTCAGGTTTGCTGCTGATAGAAGATCAGTGAAGGCTGAGAGGAAAAGTAGTATTTCTCATCCATCATTTTAGCACATTTTACTATGGACTGAGTAGAGATAAAGAACTCTTGTCACAGTGCAGTTTCCAACTTCTACAAATTTCTTCCATTTCCTGTTTTGAAAATCATAAATGTTAGTAAAGGAATTTATACCTGTTAAATAACCTCCATGAGGAAATGCATAACTAATTAGAAATGCTGATGATTGTGTGTGCGTGTTAAAATATACAGTATGTGTGATATTTTAAACCATTTCTTTAAAACTTAACTACCCCAAAGTTTTTATTCTTATAAATTGTTTGACAAGGAGACTTCTTTGTACCTTTGCATGTAATTGACAGTTATAGCATTATTCCCATCCTTGATATGGCAGGACATTTGCTGTTACAGCAGTCATAAAGCTACATGCACCATCTCTGTATTTGGTGTGTCACCACATTACTGGTTTAAGCTTCTTTGTGTATATTAAATAAATGATCTTGCCTGTGGAGTGCCATGTTCTTAAATGACATCCCTGAAAGAAATGTTTCATTTGGTATGGCAAAACCTCTTCAGGGCACAAGAGGTTCTTTGTCAACCTAGAGGACAACTGAAGTTAAGAAAACATTGACAAGGAACTTGTCAGAGACTTGTGAAAAAATGGGAATGAAGGATTTAAACAGAAGGAAGGATAGGTGCACCCATTCTGACTTGCCTTAGGACTGAGGAAAAAAGTTAATAGTAAGCAACTTGAAGCCTTATTTTATTGATTGATTGATTAAACTTCTATGCCACCCAGCTTGCCAAGGTGACTCTAGATGGCTTATAGTCTATTTATTTAATAGATTTATTAATTTATTTATAATTTAGTTATAAATTTCAGACCATGGAAATGGAAAGGGCTATAAGTGTTATCATCTCAATATCCTTTTTCTGGGTTATGCAGAAAGCAAAATTGGCAGACTTTGGACAATTGCACTAAATATGCATGACAATCAGAGGAGATCCATAAAGAGTTGGCCAGAACTTTATTCTATAACATTTGAAAAAGCCTGAAGAGTGAGTCTATTTTCCTACCCCATCCAAGCATCTGCATGTTGAATAAATAACTGTTAGAGCGGACTGAATCCTCCTAAATTTCTGAAAGGAATAAGATTGCCAAAGGGGGTTGAAGGCTTTTTTAATTTTATATATATGTATAATTTAGAAGAAACATTCCTGATAAATAGCAAAAATGAAATCAAGGAAACATATTCCAGGCACATAAAAATGAGTGGAGGCAAATTCCAATAAAATTCAGTAGTTTACAGTCTATTTGGCAATATAATACGCAACAATTATTATCCATAATTGTTATGCATAACTTATTTAACATAATCTCTTCAAATACTTATGACAGGGAAAAGAAAAAGAAATCTACAGATATTTATAAAGAGAATTAAAATAGATGTTTCTTGTTTAATTTCTATGTATACATTGTCTTAATTTGGATATTTTATTTTTGCTAACTTCTCTGTACCTCATAGTTTTACAAATCACAGTGATAAAGAAATTAGACCATTTCAATTCTCTTCAGGTGAGTTTGTCCACCATTTGTCATTCACTAGAGCCTTGACTTATTAGTGATGTTGGCTGATCAAACTTTGGTGACATTCAAGAAAAAAACTTCATCCAGAGGATAAACTAGAGGAATTTACTTAGCTAAAGGCCAGGTTAAATCTTCCATGTTACCTAATGGAGAGATCTGTACTGGAGTCAGGAAGGAACATTTTAAAAATCTCTTCCTAGAATTTTCCAATTCATACGAAAAGTATCTTCTGTCATGTCCAATCAGATAGTCCTCCACTTACAATAGTTTGTGTAGTGACCAAAGTTACAATAGCATTAAAAAAGTGATTTATGACCATTTTTCACACTTATGACCATGCAACTTTTCCATGGTCACATGGTCAAAATTCAGATGCTTGGCAACTGGCTCATATTTATGATGGTTGCAGTGTCCCAGGGTCATGTGATCATGTTTTGCAACGTTCTGACAAGCAAAGTCAATGGAGGAAGCCAGACTGATTTAACAGCCATGTTACTAACCTCATAACTCCAGTGATTCACTAAACACCTGTGGCAAAAAAGGTCATAAAATGGGGCAAAACTCACCAAATGTCTCACTTAGCAACAGAAATCTGGGACTCAATTGTGGTCACAAGTTGATGACTACCCATATTCACTATTTTTAGAAAATGGAGAAGAGGCTATGCTTTAAAATGAGATTCTAAAGGAATTAAATAATTAGTATTTTTCCCCAATGCCTACTATCAATGATAATGCTAAATTCTAGTAAGTGAGTAGATCATCTTTTGGAACTGCAGGTATTTGGAATAAAAAATATGGGAGTGTCATCACCTTAATATCTTCTTGGAAAATCATAGAAAGCAAATGGCTTGGCCACTGATGGAAATTCAGTACTAAAACAGATAAAACATAAAACCAAGCAGTATATGAAATTCTCCTATTGTCATATGGCTTTCTCCAGAGTCAGAATTGGTGGTGAAAATTCCTTGGGACACCTAAATAAGCTACATGTGTTATCATAGGTAACATTATGATCAAGCAGCAGCCAACTGTGTTATTTATCATTGTCCAAATGTGGTATTTATCATTATCTTGGGACAATGGTCTCTTCATGATTGGCAATTACTAATGAGTCTAGAACATATAGAACATTTTTTATACTGAAGGTTCTTAAAACAGAGGTCATTGGTTACATTGTTAATGTAATGTTCATGCATATTGACATAAGTAGAAATCAGACCCACAAATTAAAAAGGTAATGGTGAAATTTGGAATTAATTTAATTATGAGGAATAGAAAGATCTTTTATTTGTGTGAAATAGGACATTGCTCTCCTCTATCTCTTTCATGCACTAGAAGAATAAGATCAAAATATAACAGCACACAATCATTCATGGTTGTAATTAGATCAGCAGAAAAAGTTAAACAGATAAAAAAAGTCATTTATCAGGCAAAATAAAAAGGGAAATATATAGGCCTAAGAAAGTGGCATCTTTTAAAAACCTTAGCCTTTCGTAAATCAAGGAAAGGTGAAGGTACAGTAAAGATATAATGGAAATCTTGTTACTGAAGGTTTTCAGGTCTTGGCAGCTTTGTGCTCATTATAATGCTGCTTTGTTTTATGAGATGGATAGAAAAGTAAGATGTCTGGAGAAAAGAGACCAGGTTAGAACATTAAAAGAAGGGGCTAAGCAGAGAAAAGTAGATTAAAAGAAGTTTCTTTTTCCAACCTGCTCTGACCCATCTCAAGTAAACAGTAGACAAACAAACAAACAAACAAACACATAAATAAATAATCAAGAGAAGCTGTCCATTCCTATCCAGCACATGGACATCTTCAATGTGAGTTGCAGATCTTAGTCATTGCATTAGCAGTGTATCAAAGATTTGGAAAAGCTACCATGAAATATGTGTGGGTTTTTTTTACTAGTAATTAGCAAGCAAATTGTTAGCTCTATGAGATCTTGCACTATGAACCCCAGAAGATTACCTTTTAGGCCATGTGCTTGCATAGTATTGTACTGGAGAATTAACAGAAGCTAAAAAAGAAAATGCAGGCTAACAATAATAACTTGGCATCAAACGACATCTGCCAATCCCAGGTCCTTGGGAAGGACTCAATAGGTGGATAAAATTGCCAAATTCAGCTTGAACATCTGGCTGACTCTGCAACGAAACATAAAAATAATAGAAGAAGAAGAAAGGGCATTGGAAGAATAGCTGAAGAACGCTGAAGGAGATGCACTGAAGGTAGTATATCATGAAGGATTACTAAGTACTGGAGAGGCCAAACTGGCCTAAAAGAAAGACCAAATAAAGATTAGAAAAGAGATGTGGCAAGGCAAAGTATTACAGGGCCAATACATTTTTTAAAAATAGGCAAAGCAGATAAACCTGGCAATGGCTAAGAGCGCAAAAGTTGAAGAAGAGACAGAGGGGTTAATTCTGGCTGCACAAGACCAAGTCTTAAGAACAAATGCATATCAAGCCAGAATTGAGAAGTAGCGATAGATATTGTAGCAAATGCCATCTCTGCAAAGAAGGTGAAGAAGGAGTGGACCACCTAGTTCATTGCTGCAAGACGACCCACAGACTGACTACAAACAATGACATGATAAAATAGCAACAATAGTGCATTAGAACAGATGATCTGCAAGAAACACTATTTGCCTACAAGTGAGAACTAGGGAGATTGAAAAATAGACAAAGTAAGAAATAAAAAAGTCTGCACTGACGGTAACTAAATTAGAAGAAAAAAGGTTCCTTAATAGAAACCAAGTTTTGGATCAGAAGAATTACCAGTTACAGATTATCATTGACCAAATTTTGTGGGTCAGTGAAAACACTGAGAGCTTAGAGAGCAAGGACAGTGAAAAGAGAGGAAGAAAAACAATGACAGTCAGTAAAAGCTATAAAACAAAAGCAGAAAAATTTAACAAATATTCAGCAAAGTGAATGTTTTCTTTCCCCAGACAATTGGAAGTAATTTCACCTTGGATTGTTCTTGATCTTTTTGTGAATTATATTGACTTACTGTTTTATCCACCATCATCTGTTGCTTTATAAGTGTTCACTTTTGCAACTATAATTTATTTCAGTAGAGTTCCTTTGAAGATGATCCCTGCCGATTGTCCTCCTTGGGATTTGTACCGCTAAAGCACCGTGAGACACGCATCAATTGCTTCTTTTATATTCCAAGCTCTTTCCTTCACTTTAATACCATCATGCCCTATATTTGTCCAGCTCTGAAGCAAGATTTGGGGTTTCAATTAAATGGCATCCTTGTTAACCTGATGAATAGTAATTAAAGCATGCTGCAGTCATCCTATTTTATTCATCATCTTTTGCAATTCGGGAAAAGATGGGTATTCAGCCTTATCATAAGGAAGCTGCATGGCTCTGGGATTTGTATGTGTTAATTAACTATAAACTGGGCAGAGATGTTTGTGGGCAGAGCATCTATTACAGAGGTTAATTAACCAATTGAATGGCACAAGCACCATGATATAGGGACAATGAATAAACTCTAAGTAATTAAGTATTATACATATCCAGGAATTCCTAGTTTTTTTAATGAGCAGAGACAGTTGATTTATAATGATTTAAAATGCCACTCCTTTTAGAAAATAGTCCTAGGAAAAAATATGGCTGTTTTTTTCCCAATTATTTGTATATATCTCATCTTGTTCCAGTGAATGAATTCAGTGATTATTATAAGATACACCACATTAATGTGAATTTTACATTATGGAGTTTTCAAAAGAGAGTAGAATTAAAAAGAAGCCTTTGATTTAGTAATCATCTATTTAAAACCTTCTTTAATACATAGTATGTGTCCTTTCTTATAAAATGATTATCAATCAGGAATCATACATTTCACAGACAATGCCTCTAATTAGACTGGTTGTTTTTAGGTAAACATTTCTCAGTTTTATTTTCTGCCTGGAATCACTTTGGATATTATATTTTTATTAGAAACAATACCATAAAAATAAGGGTAATCCAATGTACCCTTCACTTGAGCAGGGAACTCAAGCTGAAAGGAAAACTTATTACGGGTGGGAAAAATAGTCCTATATTCCATACCAGATAACTTATGTTGGAGCCACATTGTGAAAGTGCTACACTTCTACTATTTAACATAATGATATCCAGGTAGCTAATAAGACACAGAAACATATTATTATTTCATTTATTTTCATACCTTTCTGAAGATTCATTGTGGCTAACAAACAAAACACAAGCAAATAAAAGAAAAACCATGGAACACAATACATGAAGCACAAAAACCCACCTTATCATTTAAAACCCCAATTCCATGTCCCATATGTGTGAAGAAAAGGACACGAGGCACCATTGCTGGGATTCCCATATCAAGAAGAATTGCAACTAGTGCAGTAGAATAAGGTGGGTAAAGGTTTCTTTGTACACAGCCCCTACTTACTGGTCTAGCAGGATCCATGAATCCAATAGGGCTCCTGGGTCAACTACCTGTTTCTTTTGATGAAATAAAACTTTACAGAATCAATTTTGGAGCCAGAATGTTGCTGGTTACTCAATAATTCTTGATTTTAATTTGAGTTTGTATCATCTCATCCAGCTCTTCAGAGCCTCCAGAAAACAGATGAAGTTTTTCCAAAGATACTTTTTCATGAGGCAATTGGACTTTCTTATTTTTCTTTGAAGATGTTTTGCTTCTCATCCAAGAAGCTTTTTCAGCTCTGACTGGATGATGGGGAATGGAAGGATATGACATCGTCTATCTCCAGTCTACAACACAGTCCTTTCAACAGTTCCAAGAAGGCTTCACACCCATTTGCACTACTCAGGTTACCCTGATGACACAGGTAACCCTCCCGGTGGCCTCAACTACTCTCTAAAAGAATGCAAATGACCAGATGTCTGCAAGGAGTATAAATCCTTCCATTGTCCACCATCCAGTCAGAGCTGAAGAAGCTTCTTGGATGAGAAGCGAAATGTCTTCAAAAAAAACAAAAACAGGAAAGTCCAGCTGCCTCATGAAAAGCATCTTTGGGACAACCATGATCTGGATGACTGAGAATCTCCATAGAGATGAAGTATTCCATAGCATCTTCAGCCTATGCTGAGGTAGAGGGTCATCAGCATAAAGATGACACCTCATCCCAAACCAAATAAAATAAAACATGTTTTATGATCTTTGATCAAAAAATTAACATAGATGCAGCCAGGAAAAACAAATTAAAAACAACCATGGCTTAGGTCTATTGTAACGTTCATCCTGTTATTAGTGGAGGTACAATGTTTTGATACAATATTCAGGCCTCCTTGCTAGATATATGTCACTTCGGGTGATATGTCACTGTCTCCAGCAATAAATTGTCAAATATGTCAGGCCTGATTTAAAAAAAAATTTTTTTAATTAAAGGATGACTTAATCTTGTTTAAATATCAGCTTGTCCCAAGTCAACAGATGGCTGCACCATATCCAGTTTGAACCATGACTAAATAAACCACGTAATCCATGAGCTTCAATAGCTAACATTTTGCCACCTGCTCCATCTTTCCCCAAAGGAAAGGTTGGAAACTCAACAGTTGCTGTTGAATATAGCTGGATCAAGAATGGCCTGTTTAGGAGATGATGTGGCACTGCCTATTCCAAAACTGGTTGCACATTATTATTATTATTTTAATTTCTTATAATATCTATGCCACCCATCTCAGTAATATAATGACTTCCGGTGGCTTACAATATAATAAAAAGTTAAAAAAATGTTAAAAGCAATTAAAGTTAGAATAAAAAGATTAAAAGTTGAGAACTAAGATGATGGACAGCCTGGGGATGAGAATCTTCTCTAACAGTCAATCACTCCCAATGTAGCTGGCCCTGTCAGGTCCCCAGGCCAAGTTGTAGAGCCAGGTGTTTAAGCTCTTCTGGAAGGCTGGGAGTATGGGGGAGGATCTGGCCTCTGATTGGAGAATATTCCAGAGAGTGAGAGCCACAGTAGAAAAGATTCTTCTCCTGGACCCCACCAACTGAAATTCTTTGGCTGGCAGGATTTGAAATAGGCCCTTTTCACCTGGAATAAGTGGGGTGTATATTAGTCCTATTGAAGTAAGGTGGCTCCTCAGATACCCTGGACCCATGCCATAAAGGGCTTTAAAGGTGATGACCAACACCTTGAATTCTTCACGAACATACTCGTCAAGAGTAGCCCCATGTAGAACATATCCCTTTTGCTCAAAGAGGAATTAATTATTTCCTAAATCCCATTTCATATACACCGCAGAGAAAAACACCATTACTTTCTAGGTGGGCATGGATCTGCCTATTTTTTTTTTTTTTTTTTTAAAGGAGTGATAGGAGTTTTATGACATGGAGTTTTCCCCTTTGTGGGATATGGTAAGTGCTCATTCTCTCTGCTCTTTAATTTTGTTTTATTTTCTTTCTGACAGTATATATGAAAATGGCATAGTTAAGAAACCTGCAAAATATCAGTATGGTATGTTCAAAGGCTTGGGATTTTTAATAAATATAAATGGTTAAGGGGGTTATTTTTGTCTTTGTGCATTCTATTTAATTAGAAGAAAAGTTACAGAAATTGTGCAATGATAGAGAGGGATGAAAAATAAAAGCAGAAATGTTTTCCCATACTGCGCTCTTCTAGCCCAATAAAGTCTACAAATATTAACATTCTGTTTCTCTGAAATTGGATTAGTAAACAGGGTTGAATGCTGGAACATTTTATGAACTTGATATTCATTCAAAGATCCCTCCTGCAAAGTGTGGTGATTGGAAAGCTCAGGTAAAACTATTCACTGTGATTAGGAGCTACAGCTGCCAAATCTAAAATGACATGGGATCTTCTTTCCTTCTCTTTTTGTGCTATTATTTTCTTCATGTGGAGAGCCTGGGGGAAAAATAGCCAATTATTGAAAACAAATCATCTTTCTACAATTTCCAGATTGCCCACAACATTTTAGAAAGATTAGGATTTGGATCCAGACTGCTTCGGAGAAACTCAAATTTGGACATATCTTGAATCCATCCAAGCAAGAGTGATCTTATTCTGGATTTATAATAGGTCAAAATCTAGTGCACCTCAGCTCATTTTGTATATGCAGGGCACTTTCCATCACACTTCTGATAGTACATTCATACTGCTGTGTTCTTCCCTCCCCATCTGCTCACTGTAAAATTAATGAGCATCTTTTTATATACATCAAAGTTTCTTCGCATATACATAATGTATGTACAGTCAGAATGCCATAAAATGTTTGGCTTTATTTCTTCTTTTTTTAAAAAGTAGCTTGGCCTACTTTGGTGCTGTTTTTCAGATTAATTAGATATCAATATAATATTGCAGAAAGTTGTGGAGACAGAAAATAATATTGCTTGTTTTATTTCAAGCCACCAGCTTCTGGATGTCACAGCTTCCAGTGCATTCAGTGGTACTGTTTTACCTGATAAATTGTATATTCAGCAGAAACAGGTTTATTTTATTAGAGGAAAAATCCCTTTCAGTAAATTAAACATGCCTGAGGAATTTAGGAGTCTACCTGCTACAGAAAGACAATTGAATCCTGGGCACAATTCCTGATCAAAACATAACTTCCTTTTGGTACCTGCCTTCCTCTTTAAATGTACAAATGTCCAAAGTCCTTTGAAGGCTTCTCTTAAGTTTATTTTGCTAATTTCTAGTACTTGCAGGAGTTTCCTAGTCTGTGTTCTCCACCGTGCTTCCAGAGTATCCTAGAACAGTCTTTGGGGGGAATTGTGGCTGGGGAATTCTGGGAGCTGAAGTCTATATATATATATATATATTCTTAATTATACTAAAAATCCAAATCCCAGGTAAACACATGTCGTAAAGCAAATAAGTAAAAACGATCACCGGGATGAAAATCTTAAAGCAAAGATTGTTTAATTTACAAAGCTGAGCTTTCGTCGGCCACACTGCCGACATCATCAGAGCATATAACGTAAGATTTGGGAATCCGTTCTTATATGACTGGCTGTCTCTGCGCCCGGGCTCTCGACCTAGTAGTCGGTCCGCTCATCGGCGCCGGGCGCACCGTTCTTAAAGGGGCCGTTTCCACAGGTATCCTCTCTCCTCCAGTTGCTGTTGTTCTTAGGGTATGTGTGCTAGCGTTAGGGGGTCGGGTGTCAGATCACTCCTGCTCCTCCCATTTCGTGCTGGGGGATCGGGAGAGGAACAAGAATGGGTTGATCCCGATCCCCCGGCACGAAACAGGAGGAGCAGGAGCAATCTCACACCCGACCCCCTAACGCTAGCACACATACCCTAAGAATTTTTTAAAGAATTTACACAGCAAGCTTAGCGACATAGAGGGAGATGGGTTTTGTATGATTGGAGATTTCAATGCGATAGTAGATAGAACAAAAGACCATAAAAGTAACGAGGCAAGGAAAGGAAACAAAAAAATACTTCCCAGAACTTTTTTGAGATGTGCACAGACCTTAACTTGCAAGATGCCTGGAGGGAAAGAAATATAGACAAAAGGGAATATACATATTACTCTAATAGACATAGCTCGTGGACCAGGATTGATATGTTATGGCTTTCAAAAAAATTAGATTTGGAAATTCAAGGAATTAATATAGAACCTAGTCTTTGGGCGGATCATAATCCTATAAGTGTTTGCTGGAAAGGGCAAAGGAGCCGGCCAAGATGGACACTTCAAAGAGTGATTCTTAGAGAAAAAGAGTTTAAGGAAAAGATGGAGAAAGAAATGCACTTTTTCTTTCAAACGAATAAAAATGGGGATACATCTTTGCAGAATACCTGGGATACAGCTAAAGCATACATGAGGGGAGTTGCAATCTCATATATGGCCAAGAGAAATAAGGGAAAAAACAACATAGGATAAGACTGGAAGAAGAATATAAACAGGCTGAAACACAATATCAGGGTGACCTAAATAATAAAAGTTTGAAAAGTAAAATGGAATTAATTAAACACAAACTTTGTATAGAAGACTCGGAAAAGTTAGCACAACAACTTAAGGCTGCCAAGCAAAATAATTTTGAATACGCGAATAAACCTGGAAGATAGTTGGCGTATAAACTGAGAAGACAGAAAGAGAAGCAACAGATTGTTAATTTGCAAGATGAGGAAGGAGAGATTCAACATGATGAGATAACTAAAAGGGGAATTGCTCAAAGATATTATGAAAATTTATATAAGAGGAGTGAGGGACAAAGTGTAGAAAAGATAATAGACTATTTGGAAAAGACAGATACACCGAAGATACCAGAGAAAATAAAAATCATGTTAAACGAGGAAATAAGTATGATTGAAATAACTACGGCTATAAGTAAACAAAAAACAAATAAAGCGGCCGGCCCAGATGGAATGCCAGCAGAATTATATAAAGAGCACCAAAACGTACTTAACCAACACCTATTAGAAGTTTTCAACGACGTTTTAACTGATGCAAAAATACCTAAATCCTGGTTAGAGGCAAACATAGTATTAATACCAAAAGAAGACGCGGAAAGAACACAGATACAAAATTATAGGCCTATCTCCCTACTAAACATCGATTATAAGATTTTTGTGTCAATAATGGCAGAGAGATTTAAAAATTATTTAATTGACTTCATATATTGAGACCAAAATGGTTTCCTCCCGAATAGGCAGACTAAGCGGAATATAAGGACAATTTTAGACGTATTGGAATACTACGAATTACATAGCGATTGCCAAATGGCACTCTTATTTTTGGATGCACAGAAGGCATTTGATAATGTTAATTGGCTATTTTTGATCCAACAATTGAAATTAATGGATGTTGGAGAAATTTTTTTAAATGTAATAGCTGCAATATATTCCGAACAGAATGCCCAGATTATAATAAACGGTGAGGCCACCAACAAATTCAACATTCAGAAAGGTACAAGACAAGGATGTCCTCTCTCGCCGTTATTGTTTATATATACATTGGAGATTTTATATAGGCAAGATTTTATATAGGCAAGATTTTATATAGGCAAAGAAGAGCAAATTAAAGGGCTTGAGATTAAGAAGGAAAAAATATAAACTCCAAGCATATGCCAATGATTTAGTATTTATATTGGAAGATCCTGTGCAATCAGGTCAGAAGCTTTTTGAATTACTGGAGGAATATGGAGAGGTGGCAGGCTTGAAAATAAATAGAAATAAAACAAAGATCATAGCAAAAAATATGACTAACACGCAAAAAGAAAATCTTGGGGAAAAATTAGGAATACAAGTAGTTACTAAGATAAAATATTTGGGTATTGTTATGTCAGCACGCTGTTCATCAATTAGAGAGGATAACTACGGAAAATTAGTTAAATGTTTAAAAGTTGACCTAGACCGCTGGAGAAACCTACATCTTTCAGCTGTGAAAATGAATATTTTACCCAAAATGATCTTTCTATTCCAAAATATTCCAATCCAATTATATAAAAAATTCTTTAAAGAGTTGAATAAGTTAACATTAGATTTTGTGTGGCAAGGAAGGAAAGCGAGGATAAAACAAAAGTCCCTACAGGATGATAAAGAGAGAGGGGGATTAGGCTTCCCGGATTGGGAGTTGTACTTTCAATCTGCGGCCCTGACGTGGATCAGGGATTGGATAATATTGGAAAATAAAAGATGTTTACTATTAGAGGGGCATGATCTCCAGCAGTGCTGGCATGCCCACCTATGGACAGAAAAAAGCAGGAACCATCAATACTTTCTGAGGCATAAAGTCCGGCAAGAACTAATAAAAAGCTGGAATATAGTTAAATGCCAATACTACACAAAACTCCCAGGCTGGTTCTCACCATTAGAAGCAGTTACATACCCCAACCTTTATAGGCAAGATAGGGTTATCATATACAAAGATATCCTGTTAGAGGAAGGATATCTAAAGCAAAGGCAAGAGTTGAGACAACAGGGGATTGCTTTGGAATGGTGGTCTTACCTTCAGATACAAGCAAGATACGTGAAAGACAAGAAAGAATGGGGAATTAATAGACAAGATACGGGGCTTGATAAAATATTATTAGGCTCGGAGAAAAAACAAATAAAAAATATATATAAATATATGTTAGAATATAAATTATTTGAAGAACAAGTTAAAGAAACAATGGTTACCTGGGCAATAGATTTGGGGCACGCTATAAACCTGGACCAATGGCAGCAAATCTGGGAACGTAATTGCAAAATTACATTGGCGACAACTTATAAGGAAAATCTCTATAAGATGCTCTATAGATGGTACCTGCCACCGGCTAGGCTCGCAAAAATGTATAGTGGCTACTCACCACTTTGTTGGAAGTGTAAAAGGGAAAAGGGTACTTTTTTCATGTTTGGTGGGTTTACAAAGAGGTACAGGTTTATTGGCAGAGGGTTTGGAATTGGATAACAGAAATGACGGGTCAAAAAACTCAATATAAACCAGAAATGCTACTACTTGGCATATTAAAAAAAAATATAAACAAAGATGATATATACCTAATTATTCATGTGATAACGGCGGCAAGAATTCTGTTTGCCCAAAATTGGAAAGCAACTGAAGTGCCTAGCAGAGATGCATTAATAAGGAAAATTTTGTATTGTGCAGAATTGGATAAGATGACTAAAGAATTAAAAAATCAGGAGGAAACAGAATACTATTTAAGTTGGGATAAATTTTACAAATGGAAGGGGGAAAAAAGAAGGAAGGTCATTAGAAGGGATGTAAATAGAGGAAGAATATCTGGAATGTATAAAGTATATGTATAATACGGAATGTCTAGACAAAGATGTATGTCAAAGATGATACAGTATGTTCAATGTTTTTTAATCTTTTTTTCTTTTTTTCTTTTGTATTCAATAAAAATTATTTTTAAAAAAAACAAAAAAAAAACCAGCTGTCAAGAAAAGGGCACAATTTAAAATGCAAAACAATAAAAGAGAACATTGAAATTTAAAATCCCAAAGATAGGGGGAAGCATTAACCTTACCCATGGCACAGAAGGAAGATAATATATATGGAAATTTAATAATTGAAGAACCTAAATTGTCAACTCCTGAATAAGCAATACAATTTGCACCAAAATTGGTGATCTTTCTAGAAGCTTCTCTATACACATCAGCCAATAGGAGATAAACTTTCTCTTGAAAATGATTAAGTTTGTTTAAGCCCCAGCATTCTATCCCTGGTGCCTGAATAGAGTGAGATTTCTGTAGTAGATTGTGGGCATCCCAAGGAGATGATTGGGGGACCAGGTTTTGTTCTGGTTTGATAGTTTATGTTTTTTGATGGTTGGTTGGTTTTACAATCCTGGGTTTTATCATTGTTGTGAGCCAGCCCAGAGTAATGTTTTAACATGGGCCGCCATAAAAATCTTTTAAATAAAATAAAATAATAACATAAAAAGAGAAGTGCAATGGGACATGAGTAACAGGCTCAGTATCCTCAACTTAGTATGAACATGATTGATCCTGTGTTAGAGCATTATTGCATCCCACTTCTACTAACATAGATGGCAAAAGAGAAGATGCTGTTTGATGCATCAGATATATGAAGTCCAATAAATAGCTAACTGGAATGAATGGTCCTTTGCAGAGACCATTCTTCTAATGTCTGTATGGTGGTGATGGTGAGCCCACTTATGAAGAATGGTGTGAAGCATACTTTGCTTCAAATCCAGGTTGGGTCCCTGGAACCCAAGTGAAACCAAATATTGGGTTGAAAGACCACAACATCTAAAATACAATTCAGATAATTTTCCCCAAGAAAGTGTATAACTTGTTAAACACTATTTGATTACTATCTTCTTATATACGTTTTCATACACACACATACCTACACACACACACACACACACCCTTTAACATGTTTTTCAATAGGAATAAGTGTATGTTGTTTCAAGTTTGGATTTTAGAATCTCTCAAATTTACTCAAAAGCAGATTTTTTTTTTAAAAAAAGGAAAGAAAAATAAAGCAAGAAAAGTGGGGGAGCCAGCATTCTTAAATAGTTTTGAAGGGGACATCATTTAGGAATGTTTTATGGATATTTTTTCCCCTAACTGTCTGTATAGAAACACTGTAACATTTAGAGCAAACTCGTGAAAATAGGACACAAACTAGATCAAGACCACTCTGACCAATCCTAATTATATCTAACTGATAAAGAGAGCAGTTTCAGATTATGATCTCTCTTGTTCAGTCTGTGCTTCAAACTACAGATAGGGAATTGAATAAGAGAAATTCTCAGCATATAAACTACCAATGTCAGGTTCAGCTAAAACTGTTTTCTTGACAGCTGAGTTTCCCTAGAATTCCTTAGAGTCTTCCCATTCAAATAAGAAGCCTTTCAGACTTGCAATTTTGACAATCTGGTTGTCTGTTTTACTAATTATAGGTTTAACCAAAATTTAACACAGGCAAAATGTTATGATGAAGACTTGGGAAGTTTTAAGATACTCAATTCTTAAATAGAGCAGAGTGCCTATGATGTTTGGTTAATAATTTAGAAGACAAATTCATGCATGCATGTCCCAGATAGGTATCTGAATTGATCTGAAAACATTTCAAATGTAGAAGCTTTGCTGATTTGGGCTGTGGGTGATGGGTGGTGGTGGGTGATGGGAAATAAGGGAAGAAATTACTGGTGGCAATCTCACTCGTACAACAGAGGTATAAGTAACTACTCTTTTTCCTTTTGTTCCTCTAATAGGAGTACATAAATCTGGTAGAATTTTTCATGGGATGGATTAGAGCCGTGGTGGTGCAGTGGTTAGAATGCAGTACTGCAGGCTACTTCTGCTGACTGCCGGTTGCCAGCAGTTTGGCAGTTCGATTCCCATCAGCTAAAGGCTTACTCAGCCTTCCATCCTTCCAAGGTCAGTAAAATGAGGACCCAGATTGTTGGGGGCAATATGCTGACCCTGTAAACTGCTTAGAGAGGGCTGTAAAGCACTGGGAAGCAGTATATAAGTCTAAGTGCTATTGCTTTTAGGTCTACTGTACACACATTTAACTTAAATGATATCCCTCTAGTTCAGGGGTGTCAAACTCACGTCATGTGACATGTCATGATGTATCGCAACTTTTTTGCCATTGCTGGCAATGGGGTGGGCGTGGTTTCGCTATGATGCATCCGGCCTGCGGGCTAGCAGTTTGACACCCCTGCTTTAGTTCTATTGAAAGAAAAAAAAATCCAGTGTATTAGAATAAGGATCTGCCCTTTATTTTGGGAGTTAAGGGCATGATGATAATACAATGACTTCACCAAAAAGTAAGTTACTGGGAGTTTCACCTCCCTTTTAATTAAGCAAATATTGGAGTATCACTTTTCACATTAATTCATTACATATTATTACATATTTACATATTACATATTTTCACCTATTATTTATTTTCATTTCCAGCTCCAAATGTATGAAACATGTACCTATCCTCTGAAATTTGGTAATGCAATCTTGGTGATTTTGGGCCACATGTGAACTGTAAGCCATTGATTAACTATATTTATATAATGCCTTCCTTATTTCCTCCCTCCCTCCCTCCCTCCCTTTTTTATTTACATTTATATAGCTGCGCACTTGACACATGACTTTCCATATCTGATAAGCAGATGGGTGAATGAATAAACCAGATTTTAGGCAAAACTTTCTCAAGGTGGTACTTCAAGCAATATATTTATATTTCTTGTTGACTATTTTCATACTTTCTAAGTTATATTGTGTATATTTTCTTTAATCTGTCAATCCTTGTCAATGTGTCATTGATAACTAGTCCATGGATTTGTTATGCTGATATGGTGGTAAATGGAATTTTATTGATTTCTTGGATTTGAGGAAAAAGTAATTTTCATGTTGTTGAAACTTACTTTAAAATAATAGCAACTGTAGTTTCTGAAGGTCTTTTGAATAACTCATATTAAATATGGAATAAATACTGAAATGATACCTACCTTCTCTGCATGTGCATACATATACTTTCACACACAAATATAGTTGTTTCCATCATCTACAGATGATAAAAGTGATTGTCCTCTTTGTATTTATACATGTGTATGTGTTACCTTGGAAAGTACATATTTTGTTGAAACTTTTAGCTGTCATCACCTCTACTTTCTGCTTCTTAAAGTAGTGGCAATAAATGTCAGATTTTAATACATGTTGTTATGAAAAATAATCAATACCTGAGTTCTGAGAATTATATTTTGCCATGTTCCATATACCATATAAGTTGGCATATAAAGCTGTAATTCAGTAGCAGCCAAAACCACGTGGTGTCATACAGTTTGTATATAATTTTGCTACCATTTCAAAGAGGAAAAATAGATTTCAGGTGTGCAGATATAATGCTAGTCATTGCTTCTTCTAAGTATCAATCTGTTCCAAAAGCAGCCTTAAAGATCGCTGCATTTGAATCAGAATATATTTGTTTAAATCCTTCTAAATGTTAATATGTTATTGATCACAACATAGAAATGAACAGAATTCTTAGATTTCAACTTCTTTCTTCTATGTGTTTGTGCAATCCTGATAGTTTCCCTTGCCCTTTCAACATACATAATTTTTTTAAAAAAGTTTTAGTTTGATCTTTTCATCTCTTCTGTCATCCTTATCAACAGTCATGAATGGCTATAGTCTCTGAGAGTCACAAGAGGTGTAATTGATGATGTCATTATGTCACTGGAGTGATAGAAGCATTTTTTGTAATCCTAGGTAGTTATTTAGTTTGCTAGACTAAGAAGGTGGAGAGGCTTTAAGCAGTAAAATTGGTATTTTCAACCTTGTAGTGGCTTAGATTACCCATTTTGTCCTTTAACTTCTTCATATTCTCAGAATATTTTGGACTTATTCTTAAAGTGGCCTCTGGGACTGTGAGAATATTTTAAAAACTGTAACAGAGGTGCTTGAACATACACACATCCCATAGATTGTGCACATATAAACTAGATAGACTCAACTTTTTCTTTATAGACTGTAAAATACTACACTATAAAATGTGTTACTCTGAATGTTATAACAGCTGAAAACAAAGATAGGGACAGTTTAGTTCACTTGCATCAAAATGATAGATATGCAAAATACTTGGTGTTGTTGGGTCTACTTGAGCATAGCCATGGCAATCTCTCTTTCTTTAATCGCCTGTTTGGTAAATTCAGCATAAATCCTTTGAAATTGCCCTGGGTGATGCAGACATGTTGTTAAAGCATGAGGAAAAGAAAACATCCTAACATTCACCTATATAGCCATTTTCAGGCTAATTTAAAATAATGAGCTCTTACAAATGCCAACACATTTATTTCTTTAATGTGGAATGGATGTGTTCCATATAGCATAGTTCTCCTCTGGATTGATGGCTTCTGATTGCTGCTTTAAATATCTTACACTGTCCTAGAATGAAACAGGCACCTGCTTTTTTTCATGAAAGGCCTGACATCTCTTATTAAGAAACATCTCCATTAGCAAACTTGGGAAAAACTCTTCCAGAATGGTTGTGGATGAGATTAGCCTATTTTGTGAAATATGTCTGGCACCTAACAGGTCTGAATATCCTGTTAAACCTGCCGAGCTGTTGGCAAGAATAACTGGAGCCAATGTCTATTATGGAGTTATATGTTTAGAATGAATGGATCCATTCAGTTCTGTCAGGTATAAATAACCAGGATTGTTCATTGAGTTCAAAGCAAAGAAGAGTTTACTATTGCTACCTATACATAGGAATCTAATCAATAAATGATCAAAGCTAGACTGGCACTAGATAAGGATCAAAAGAATTCATGGGGGCTGGACTTGTGCCAATGCAATGACTTCAAATTGATGACACATTTAACTCTGCCTTCCAGCTCTGCCTGCTCTTCTCCTACAGTTCTGGGTGCTACCTCCCTATGACTTGTGGGAAATACTTCAGTATTACTCAGTGTTTCTCTACTGCTGCTCTGGCTTGAGCTTGGAGCATATATATATATATATATATATATATATATATATATATATATATATATATATATATATATATATATATATATATATATATATATATATATACTGCTATATATATATATATATATATGGATGCTCCAAGCTCAAGCCAGAGCAGCAGTAGAGAAACACTGAGTAATACTGAAGTATTTCCCACAAGTCATATATATATGTAGGTCTTTGGTAATTCGGGTTTTCTCCCGCGTAAAATTGGAAGTGTCTTGGCGACGTTTTGACGAAGTCTCATTCGTCATCTTCAGGTTGGCGTCTTCGGCCTCGTGCTTCTAGGAGCAATGAGGCCGAAGACGCCAGCCTGAAGATGACGAATGAGACTTCGTCGAAACGTCGCCAAGACACTTCCAATTTTACGCGGGAGAAAACCCGAATTACCAAAGACCTACATACAAACACCCGTGAAAACCTCAGAAAACAAATATATATATATTACTCTCCAGCACAGTCATTAGAATCAGATATATATTGCATAGGAGGTTGTCAGATATACAGTATTAGTTAAATTAAATGGATGTATTTACTAACTAGGATAAGCCAAAATTTGCAGATTAAAAACAGAGAAAATATATTGGTGAAACAGTTCTGCCACTGAGTTGGAATATTATGTAATACTATGGGTTGGAAATATTATATCATCTTTTTACAAAATATTACTCTGAATAGTATAGGCTTAGGATGTACCACAATTTCTTTATAAAACAGAATGGACAACCATTCTGGGAAGAGAATTAATCTTCTGTCTTTGTCTGCCTTTCTAGAATCTGCTGTGTGGGTACCACGAGACTTGTCACAGCATTACTTCATTCTTAATGCATCAGAGGATGCTAGATCAAATATCATTCATTTAATGCTTCTGCAGCACATTTTTGAGCATATCTATTCCAAGAATGCCTCACTGAATTCACAAGTCTATTCATGCATATAGAATTTCAGCCTATAAGGATTGTTTTTTCCCCCCTCTTACTCTTTTCCCAAAGTTCTCAAAATGAGACTTACCAAATTACAATGCATAGGCATTGCAATTTATTCTGATGAAGATTTCAGCATTGCTCACATTGCCTCAACTTGCATACTGACATGGAGGCAAGTCAGTGTCTCTAATATAATACAAAGAATTGGAGACATATACAGGCAAACACTGTAGACAAGCAAGCAGCTCACCCTTAGAATGGTTGCAGCATCCTACAGTCATATGTTTGGGACTTGCCAGTCTACCACAAGCAAAGTCAATAGAGAAGCCAGCAGGTTGCAAGTTGCTCCCACACCCATCGCTTTTTCTCCTGAGGAGCTCACTAAAGTATGCCTGCCCACAACACCCGATACCCAAATTCCATAATACATACCCATCCATCAGATTGTGTTTGCACTCTGCCGCAACAGCCCCTGCCGGGCCTTGCTCACACCAATTTATAGCACCAATCCTCTACCAACACTCATCCATGCCACAGTACCTCCGCTACCCAGCTGCATTCATACCAGGCTGGGTCATAACATCCATCCTTTGCCCACTCACACTACAGCATTTACCCACCCTCCTGCTTGCAACCCACATAAGGCATGTTGTGATTGGAATTTGCAACTTGCTGATTTTGTTTATTGGAAACCAGCAGGAGGTTGCAAGTTGCAGTCATATGAAACCCCCACTTAATGATCCACGTTCCTCGCTTAACAATGGCAATGGGATTGCCAGGGTTGCCATCACTAAATGATGTGTTCACGTAAATGTATCCTTTATGACTATATCACTTAGCAAAAGAAATTCTGGTCCCAATTATTATCATTAAGTGAGGACTATTTGTACAAATATGGCCAGCTCATTGCTTATTCATTAGTCAAGATAACAATAACCCCCAGTGAGGCACTACCTTGATGTGGTTGTGGGGTTTGTGTTTTCTGAAAAAGGTAACAACTATGCCAGAGATTCAACTATCCTGAGCAGGTCTCATCAGAGGAACCAGATGAAGAATATCAGCAAGCACTTTATTCTAACACAATCAGAATTTTACTGTAGGCAGTCAGACATATATGGATGTCATTGAGAAAGAAAATAAGCATTGACTCCACAAGAAATTTGAGAATCTATTAAAGTTGTATTTCTGAGCAGAATAAAAAGACTTGTCCCATAACAATGCAAGTCTTTAAGGGATTCCATTTCTTATTCCATCCATAGAAAAGCTGCCCAATTATTCCTGTGTTTTTGTCCTCTATTTTTTAAACTAGGTAACAATCCACAACAGCAAAAGGGGATGCCTTTAAAAACTGGTGTCTGTAGGTATATGTGTGTGTCTCTATATGAGGTAGACCTCAGTGGTATGGATGGATAATTGTCCACCCATTTCACCTTCACATCAAAACTATAAGTTTTAGACTGAAATACGTTAAATGGCTAATGGTTCCCAAGAGAACTTTGGGGCTAAAGAGGCATTTGAATGGGCCCTTACTTTCCTTGACTCAATTGATCACTTATATGAGTCAATATCAACTTTTAGCACACTGTCCTTCAAGTATTCCAACAAGTATGTTCATTGCCACTGTTGTCAATCATTTTATGTTTTTGATCCATGTAATTTTCTTGATGAAGTACAAGAGTGGTACCATTGCCTTGTCCCATGCAGCATATGAAATGATGCCTTTATTGTTGTCACTAAAATGATATTTTTTTTTACTTCCAGCCCCTTCCTAAGTCAATGCTGCCTAATATAAATGACTGGTTGCTTCAGGTAGTATGACCTTTATGTCTTGGGATTATATGCTCAGGCATTCCTTACTCATTTTTACTCCTAGGAAGACACCTTCACCCCACCATGATGTGGCAGTACAGCACATTCTTGGGGGTGGGGGTGCCTTTAACTTAATAATCTTGAATAAAACATGACTTATTATTATTTCACAATGAGGTATGAAGGGTGAGCTTAGGAAAATAGTACCTATGGTTTTATTTTATGTTCAGTTCTCTCACTGCATGCAGTATGCTCCAAAGATTTAGCAGATAGTTCTATTCTGACCCAGTTAAATATTTTGACATTGAAAGAATATCCATGCAAAATTATATGTGGGTTTACTTCAAAGGTAAGCTTCACTGAATTCAACTGGGTTTACTTTCAGGGACAGGATCCTTAACTGGGATAAGCTGCAAATCTCAGGTCCCCAGATATTTAAATCCTTATTCAGGAATGGCCTCACTTATCAGTAAGCTCTCAGACATAGTTTGGCTAGTTTCTCTATTTTGAGAAGAAAAAAAAGTTATAGATACAAAGAAAGTTGCCTATTTCAGTAAATAGCAGTGTTTCTGCCTTTCCAAATCAGTAGATATTGGACCATTCTTTTGAAACTCAGAAGGCACCTGAGCTATGTTGAAATAATTGTTTTGTTTACCTAATGCCTGCCTCACTAGCTTTACTTCTTATACTCAAGGTTCTTATTCACTGTGCATTTATGAGATCAACAGAAGTGGGAAAAACTTTTATATTAATATTAACATATGTTTTATTTATGCAAGAGAAAATTAAATACCTCCATCTATCTATGAAATGCTTTAATATCCTCAAATGGATTAAGTGATCAATCAGCCGCAACCCAAAGCTCCAAAACCTCAAGAAAGATATGTTAAAGATAATGAGAAATATCTTTTTTACAGGTTACTCAATTTACAATCCAACAGCTAGTGCCCATTCATTCATGATCCCACTTCTTCTTGTTTTACTACAAACATAACTTATAAAATTCATTCTGGTTTTGTTGTCCTTATGTTTCTCCTGTATACCCAGTTCTCACTTCTGTTTAAGAAGCTGGGCAGAAGCATGCTCTTTTGGATTGTGTAGGTTTTGCCTATTCTTATTCATTGTTGTGCTGTATTTTAATTTTTTTATTTAAAAAAAAAAACTTTTTTACCTATGAAGCAGCCAGGGTTAGGATCAGGGTTAAGATTGAAACGAAAGCTAAATTCTTCCAGAAGGTTTTTGGGATAATAATGAGCAGAAGGGTTTTCTTTCATTGTTACTGTAATTGTTTTCACTTTATGAGTCATTGGTTGGGAGTGGCGATGTTATTAGGGTTGCGATTTAAATTTATTTGTTTGTTTCCTTATTGTGAATGTTTTATTGTACTTGTTCCTTCTTCGGAGTCTGAATGACTCTCTAGTGTAAACATTCAATACGGCATCAGCATCATCAAATATGTTGTATGACATGTCAACACACACAATTTATATTCAACTAGGGTTTGGCAGTAGTTTCAATGCAAAGTATTTTAGTAATTAACTTATAAACAGTTTAACTTGAGAATGCAGTACAACATACTTTCTTGCACTGTTTATTTAATTTATTAATAGCTATATGAAATGTAGTTCTTAAACAATTGAGGATTTCATCTGTTTCTTTCTTATTAACTCTCAAATTTTGTTTTCTAAGGCTCCTGTCAGCCAAACAGTCCCAAAGAGTTTTAAATTAACACCGTATTGCCTGTAAAGCATTCCATAATTTATTCTAAAATAAAATCAGTCCCATTGCACAAGAGACAAAAAAATTCCTATCTTTCCTTGAATGTGCTTTTTTATTTCCAAATTTGCCTAATCACTCAAATCAGAAAATATGTGCAAAAGGGAAGGTGTGCTGTAATTGTGTATGCTTGCTTGTATAGAGAAAGGGGAAAGGAATACCTCTGAATATCCATGGACACCCAAAACTATCAGATGGGTAGGCAGTAAACTCAGTGATTGACAAGAAAGAATACGTATTAATTGACTTACACTCTCAGTGGTCAATTATTTTCTGGCTCCATCTGAGCAGTGATTGGCTGAAGGTGTCCTCTTTGATCTCCAGAATCACAGGCATATGGATAACACATAGCAGAATGTTTTTCAGATGTGAAACTCCATAGCAGTGGTTCAAAAGGAATAATTTGCATATCAGAGGGTGATGGTATGACAAAACTCTTTTTGAATGGTATGACAATAGTTCTATTGCTCTTCAGCCAATTGCTTGGTGCCTATTCCTTAGTGGGAGGAAGTATGAAGCAGCAGGAGGAACCAGCCAATTTCCTTCTGTTGGCTAACCAACAGTCTTCAACAGAGGCCCTCTTCTTTTTCTTCTACCTCAATTGTTCATGAAGCATGGCACAATATGCTGCCTACGTACATTGAAGCAGAGTAGATTATTGAGAGCAACAATTATTACTCTCTAAACACATAGTTTTATATTTTTATTCATTATACTCTGATGTCACTTTTTCTCTAGGAATTCAGAGTGCCACATACAGATTTTTTTTGAGAAATAGGCTGGGTGGAGAGACTATGATTTGTCCAAAGACACATTATGAGGTCCCTATCTAGACGCTGAGGAAAGTATACAAATAAGATGAAAATTTGCCCAAAAATGACACTTTAACAGTAATGTTATCCATGTAACTTCACACACATTCAGTTTTGGGAAGGAAAGCATAAGTTTTCTTTCAGTTTGCGTTACTTCCATAATGTCACTAGCCAGCTGCAGTTCTAAAAACAGATGTTATAATTGGCTCATTTCTCAATACACACAATATGTTTACCAGACAACAATGCAAAAGATTCAGGAAGAGAACACATAATATAGGCAAGGACAAAGAAAATGTCAGTGGCTTCACAAGGCCAGTCCTCTTTTTGCCTTCACCTAGGTGGAACCTTCCATATTAGCTACTCACCAATAATATCATTTCTCCAAGACTTCCTTGCCATTTCTGTCCAATTTTTTTCTTTCTCTTCCACCCAATGTCTTCCTGATAAACTATGAGTAGACTCAAATAGGTAATAGGCTACCCATGATGGGATGTTCCAAGGCCATCAGAAGTGTACCACTTTTGGAATAGTTTGTTTCACCCTACAGTATTGAAAACTTTCCAACCTCAAATGGGATTTTATGGAGTCAAGACAGTTCAGCCACAAAACATTTTACACATCTCTGATCACTAATGAATAAGCAGGTTTTACATAATAAAATTTCAGATATATTCAATTTACATACCTGCATTGCCAGAACTATTTATTCCTATTGTGTTTCTGTACTTAAACATATGGCGTGAAGTATTTGTCCCTTGAAGATATCTGTATACAAACTTTTACATGTGCCTAAGTACATCCAGAGAAAGGGAAGGCATGCCAATTAAAAGAAAATTAGTCATGAAAATATTTATTTTAAACCCTAAAGGTTATTACATTCATACAAAATGAAATCTTAAGGTAGAGCCCTGAGGTATGCAGGTAGTCCTCAACTTACAATCACAACTGGAACCAGAATTTCTAGGATTGGGCAATATTTTCAAGGAGCTTTCTGAGGTATGGAGTTTTGAGCTAGTTCTGTGTAGCTCCTATCATTTCACCAACTTGCTCTTGATGTCTCTGGAAATGTTTGGCATAGTTTGTTAAAGGATATTATTTGGGAATGAGAATGGCATTGCTAAGTGAAGTGAGTGGGTTGTAAATATGACATGATTAGTGTTACTCTCAATCTTTTGATGCATTGCATTTCAGTAAACATAGTATAGAACATAGTTGCCAGCCAAAATAGCAGGAGAGACACAGGGAAAATGTGCACAAATCATTTGATGTTTCCGTGCTACAAGAATCCAAGCCAAGGACTTCCGGTTCCGGTCTGCAGCGCCTGCAGTCATGCGAAGAGTCCGTTCTGTTTGCCGGCTGGTTCCCCCCCCCCCCCGCTGGTAGACCCTGGACAGGGTCGAAAGTCACCCTGTAGGGGCGACTACTGCTGGGGAGAACACTCGTTGATTGCAGAGGGAGCAGCAGCTCCCTCCGCAATCCGAAACAGCTCCTCTGGGCCGACGGGGAAAAGATCAGCCATTAACATGGCCGATCACCTAGCTGCTCCAGCCGAAGTCAAAATAACATCTAAGCATTAAAGAACCACCGTGGAAGATCTGGGTGAGACCTTTCCTTCCCTCTCTGTACCCTAACCACCTTCCTATCAAAAGCGTTTGGAATTATTTCCCTACTTTAAGAGAGCAGCGTTCGGATACTTGGGAAAACAAGCGCTGGAAAATAATTATTTTTTATTGATTGTTTGAATTGCTGGACTTCAGGGATCCTGAAAAAACTTTGCTTCTTCCTTTCTGTTTACTTGTTTTAGCTTAAGTGGAAGCCTTTAGGGAGGGAGGTGGAGTGTTTTTTATTTCTCCCCCCCTTCTGTACATAAGGTGCTTTAAGCTATTTTATCTGAATTTATTGCTCTAAAGATACTTTGCTGCGTTTAGAAACACCATTTTAACTATATTGTTCTGTTTAAACATTTTTTTCCCTCATTCTGGGCACTTTTTTTCTGTTAGTAATAAAGTATCGGCTTCAAGAGAACTTTCACTGCCTTGCATGTGGTGTGGATTCAGCTTAAACTTGGCTGAATGCCCAGACTTGGCTCCACGCCCAGACATTCCTATCTGACTGCAAGAAGTCATTTTTTTTCCCCTGCTTTCTCTCCTATTATTCTAACTTGACTTTAAAGTACTATTTTAGAATATGGACTGGCTTTGTCTTTTGGATTACAAATACAAGAATTGACTTTCATTGAAGAGATTTATTTACAGATTGGCCTTGGATTTGTATTAAAAAACTTTAAAGATGATGCTTTAGAACTAACTATCTCATTTTCAGCATAAGAAATAACAGAGGGAAAACATCAATTTTAAAGAGACTTGCATGCAGCATACATGATTTAAAGAGATGGAAGAATCCCATTCACATTCTATTTGGGAATGTATGCAGGGAAGAATATATGAATTTAATGAGTGAGTGAATGCTAGATTAGATGCTTTTATTATAAAACTTCAAAATGACTTCCAGATTTCAACTGACTACTCTATAACTCAAATAACAAGAGATGAAAAACAAAGCAATGTAGAAGAAAATATCACTGAGAACTTTGATAATCAAAGATGGATTTCCACTAAAATATCTACAAAGTTAAAAGCAACGGGACCTGATTTGCAAATACGAGATTTGGAGAACTGTGACAATATGGATAACCAACGAGTGATTATTACATTGAACAAAAAGAATTATACAGCTCTGACAATACTGGAAAAAAGAGAAGATAATTATGATCAGACTGAATTGTTTAGGAATAAGCATAATCAAATATGGAGATTTGATGATTTAAAAGCTCTTTTATGGAAACCTGCTTGGCACAAAAAGAAAGCAAGAATTAGATTTAAAAAGGAGAATTAAAAATTTATCTGAATGGTTAAAAAGGCTTAAGATTTTGGTTTGAGTTAAAACTACTGAGATGAAAATTATTGATTTCATTATGGTTTGGAATGGTAATATGGAAATGGTAAACAAGAAGAATAGAATAAGAAATAGAATATAGATGAGGAAGTAAGAAAATATTTCTTTTTGGGAATAGAGGGAATTTAAATTTGAGAGTAGAATAAGAAATAGAATATAGTTGGGAAGTATAAAAATATAATGACTGGAATAATATGTATACTTTAGAAATAATTACTGTTTTATGAGGGAAACTGGGAGATTTGAAATGTAATTTATCGTTTATTTAAGGCTAAATTGGAAAATGGTAATTGTAAATTAATTAAATTCAAAAATAGGAGTTGGATTGATATTGGTGAAATACTATTGATATTTTTTTCCTTATAATGATTACGCTATTTAGAGATGTATTAAATTTGATTATGTTATAGCAATTGAGGGACTTTTAGAGATATGGAGTGATTTATAAAATATATATTTGAAATAGAGTAGAATAGGAAATACAATATAGTTGGAAAGTATTAAACTATAACTTTAATGGTTGGAATAATATGTATATTTTAGAAATGTTTATTGTTTTATGGGAAAGTGGGAGACCCGAAATGCAAATTATGTGTTTATTTTAGGCTAAAGTGGAAAATGGTAATTGTAAATTACTTAAACTTAAAAACAAGATTTTGTTTGAATTTGATCATACTATAACAATTGAGGGACTTTTAGAGATAGGGATTGATTTATAAAATTTATATTTGAATTAGAGTAGAATAGGAAACAGAATATGGGAAATATTAAAATTTAATACCTGGAATAATAAGTGTACCTTAGAAATAATTATTGTTTTATGGGAAACTGGGAGACCCGAAATGCAAATTATATGTTAGGTAAGGCTAAATTGGAAAATGGTAACTGTAAATTAGTTAAACCTAAAAACAGGATTTGGATTGATATAGGTGAAATATTATTGATATTTTCTTTATAATGATTGAATTTTATTTAGAAATATATTAATTTGATTATGTTATAGCAATTGTGGGAAATAGAGAAGGAACTGTTAAGGAATTGTTGCATTATATGTGTATGATTATGTTTTCTTTTTTGGATGATTGATTATCCTATCCCCACGGTGATTCTCAAGCACTCCGATGTAAAATAAAAAAAACCCAATAAAACTTGTTAAAAAAAAAAGAAAAGAATCCAAGCCAAGGTCCAGGCTGTCTTCAGATAGGAATGCCTGCACTATAGCGAGTGACATCAACTGATCCAGCTTGATTTTCTAAGAAGAGGGCAACAAAAATAATAAATTGTGCTTTAATTGTTATTTGACAGCAAAAAATAGGTGAGTCATACCAGGCTGTAAGTGATCTGCCCCCTATAAGTAATAAGCAACTATTGGTAGAAAATAAAAATTATTGCAACCACATCCAGGACAAAAAATAGAATAGTCCTAGCACTGGCAGGCCTCAAACCCCAAAGTCACTCAAATGTGCCAGGCTTCTGCTGAAGTCCATCCAGCTCTTGTAACCTCTAGGCACCAGGGTAAGATACTTTAAGATATGTTTAGTTTTCCGGCTTCCGGTTCCGGATCGCGACACCAGCAGTCGAACGGAGAGATCTCTCTCTCCCACCGGCTGCTTTCACTCCGCCGGTAGACCCTTAATCGGGTCGAAAGTCGCCCCATAGAGGCGACCACCATTAGGGGAGGCTCCTGCTCGACTGGGGAAGAGCGGCGGCTCTCCCCAGTTCGAGCTTTCTCCTTAGGGCCGCCGGAGGAAAAGATCGCCCAATAAAATGGACGATCACTTCGTCGCACCAGCTGAAAGCCAGAAGAACATCTAAGCGAAAGAACCCCCGTGGAGAATCCGGGTGAGACCTTTCCTACCCCCTTTTTTTTCCCCTAACTACTTTCCTGTTAAAAGCTTTCTTTGAACTATTTCCCTGTCGTGAGGAAGCAGCGTTTGGGCAACGGGGAAAAACAGCGTTGGAAAAAAAAAAAATATAAATAAAAACCAGTTAATTTTGATGGACTATTTAAATTTTGGAATACTGAGGGGACCTGAAAACACTTTATTCTTGACTATTATTGTTACAACTACGCATTTATTATTTTGAACCCTTTCTTCATCTCTTTCAACACGAAAAATAAAAAATCTATTATTTGGAAAGGAAAAAAAAAAAGATTTTTTGGTTTGCTGAGGACATCTTGTGTCGAAAAGTGGTACTGCAATTATATTTCTTTATGGCTGGGAATGGCTATGACCCTGAAACAGTGATAACTACAAGATAACGGATGCAGCTGGCCTATTGAAAATTGAAGGTGAATGCTTGCTTGATTCTTATGAAGTAGAGCCTTCTTTAAAGATTAAAGATTAAAAAGCCTTATTACTATCGATATGGAACTTAATACACAACTGGACTATGAACTTATATTGGAAACAATTTTAGAAGCTGCAGAGGATGTGAGCTCCTATTTTCAATCCCTTTTCCCTACACTGAGAGAAACCGTGGAAACCACAAAACAAACTAATTTTATTCAACTTCCAACACAACCTATCGAGAAGCCTGATGACTATACAACAACTTCAACAGAGATGTCTGAAGCATCAATACCAATACCAACAGAGACTGACACTCAGATACAACTTATTGAAAATCGAGAAAAGGTGGATAAACAATTGGCAAATATAACATGGAATAAAACAGCTTTTACCATCCAAAGGCTATTAGAAGAAAGGAAAGAGAACTTTGACCAATTTGAAGCGTTAAAGAATATGGACCTTTTAATATTGTGGTTTGATTATGTAGGAACCTTACTATGGAAACCACTATGGCATAGAAAGAAGCCTAGAGTTAGATTTAAAAATGTATTTTAAAGTCTTATTTAATGGGATTAAAAAGGCTTTGATTTCTTGACTGACTTAACAACTAATGGAACACGTGAAATTTTTAAGAGGATACCCTTTGTAATATTACTCTGTTTTAGATATGATATGTATTGGAGAAGTAAACTTTATCTACTGGTTTTAAAAAGATTTTTATAGATATAGAGGCATTGATAGAATATATATTTAAATTAGATAGAAATTTATTTGTTGGCCTGATATTTTTATTTTAAGAGAATTATTTGGAAATAAAAGGAGAATAAGAGGGATGGGTGATAAGAGAAAAAAATGGTATCAATGAAGAAGATATGGGAATGTTGTTGCGAGAACAATATACCAGATATAATTATGTAAAAAAAAAAAGGGCACCCGAAGTGTTAATAATATGTCTATTTAAGGCTAATTGAAATATAGTAATTGTAAGTTAGTAAAGCTTAAAA
This sequence comes from Azemiops feae, assembly GCA_023970755.1. Lineage (NCBI taxonomy): Eukaryota > Metazoa > Chordata > Lepidosauria > Squamata > Viperidae > Azemiops > Azemiops feae. The sequence continues at coordinate 231,999 of JALGBA010003847.1, read as the reverse complement.
AACAGGATTTGGATTTTTAGAATTGAAATGTAATTGATATTTGATAGGATCGTTTGAAACTTATATAGAATTTATTAATTTGAATAAGTAAAATTAAATGAGGGAATTAGAGAGGGAAGTTTAAAAGATTTGATTTGAGTTATATATTTGTGATTGTCTTTCTTTTTTTTGGATGTTTAATATACCCACCTCCATGGTGGTTCCTAAGCACCTTAATGTAATCCTTGTACCCCTATAAAATCTAATAAAATATACTTAAAAAAAAAAAAAGATATGTTTAGTTTTCTAGGGACAGAGATGTGCAATGATGTGCAATCATCAGTGTACTGGTGATACCCTCAACCCATGACAATTGATGAGCTCATTCAGCTGCCTCACTTAGATGTTGAATAGGAGTGGTGAGATGACCTTTCTTGGCATATGAGCACACTGAGTGATGTCAATATACAATCCCACCATGCATCATAGTACAGGTAGATAAGCAGATCCCTGTGCAGAGAATCATCGTGAGTAGAATTGCTACAGGTTGTCCTGTTTTGCTATCAACATTGAAAAGGTATAGGAAATGGCAAACAAAATGATTTAGTAGCTGAAAAAACCTCCATATGAGGCAAAAATCACAATGTTTGAGATTCTATGTGGCTATTATAAGGATACATAATGTTATTCATGGAGAAAGTGAGCTGGGAAACAGGACAATGGTGTACCTCAATGACCGCAAAAGTAATGTTAACATTTATGTCTATTTCATTGTAGGATGCATGGATGGTCCATTAGGGTTTGAAAATGCCAGGAGCAATCTTCACAATTGGGGTTATAGATTTTCAAACTAGTATCTAAACTCAATTAGGCATGTGCCCCCATTCTATCTCTCTTCCATTCTAACTCTGAAATTTTGTATGGCCTTCATCTTGCCTGGTTCTGCAGACTGTAGAGACATTGTAAAACTTTCCTATTCAGCAGCACACATGCCTATATGGGTACAGCTCTGTAGAGTCCCAAAGCACTGGTGGGATTCAGCCAGTTCGCACCAGTTCGGCAGAACCAGTAGCTAATTTTTTGTTGACCAGGCCAAGAATGGACTTCTGGAAGCAGCATCCACACAAAGAACCGGTTGTTCACATATTTGAATCCCACCACCACCCAAAGCCACATGCTCCTTTGTTGTTCTCTTTACAAAGAATCTCAGAAGAATATTCACCTATTCAATTTTAAAGAATTGTCTTGGTAGTGAGCACAATGCTTATCTGTCATTGTCTTCTGTCCAACCAGGTCTTTGATATATCTTTCCAGATTGCCCAATTTCATCCTACCTATGACTGGATCTTAGCACGAATCTTGATATTCATCACTGATATTTATACGATCATTATGTAATGCTCTTATATTCTGCCTTCTTTTTAGTCTTGTCAATAATTTTAGCTTTATGAGTTTTGTATGTAGTTTTCCAGTCAAACAGCCCTAATAAATGTTTATTGTTGGATTGGAGAATTTGATTTAATCTTTGCCCTTACAGGTTCATTAGTACCTTCCATATAGTACAGACTCTTTTACACAGGTGGAGGTCAATTAGTACCTGCTGCCTTAAAACTTTTCGAGGCCAAAATATTGGCGCAAATTCTATATGGGGCACAAACAGGAATTCTTGCAAAGAAAAACTTGCTTGAAACCATACAAACCAAATTCCTGTGAGCCATCTTAGCTGCACCCAAAGGAACCCCAAATGCCCAATTAAGAATTGAGACAGGCATGCCCCAAATTCAGGTAAGAGCCTGGAAGATGATGATCATTCACTGGCTTAAAATGCATTTCTTTCCAGAGGGACTGTCCCCGTTAGTGCTGACTGACAACTTCCCCTCCCCCTGGAAGCAGGCAATAGATCATAAACTGGGCTCTTATGGGCTCTCTTCGGTATTCTTAATGTCCCTAGGCTTTGACCAAGCAAAGCAAGTAGTATCCAATAGAATAAAGGACATGGAGTTCCAAGAAGAACTAAATAGGTTGCCTCGCCACAGTAGGGATAGAATCAAACAGGGTGTGTGGGAAGGCAAGATATCTGAATGATCTGACCTTCCCAAAACAAAGAATAGCTTTCTTCAGAGCCAAATTTAACATTCTTCCCTCAGCACTCCTCCAGGGCAGGTATCAGAGAACACCAATAGCAGAACGGGTATGTATATGTGGTAAAGGAGAAGTCGAAGACATCTCACATGTTTTATTGTACTGTGAGTTATACTGAGTTTATAGGTCAGCATATATTCTTCCCTTATTAGAGAGATTGCCAGGGAGGGCAGATAATTTTTATGTAGGCTTTCTCCTCCAGGACTCAAACCCTGCTATCACGCATGCAGTGGCAAAATACTGTGTTGCAGCAATGTCCACAAGAAAAAAAATTGGTTACAGATTTATAGCCGTCAACTTGTGCCAATTTTTTGGAGATATCTCTAATAATTTTTGGAACATTATATTTACTCACACACTTATCGGCTTTCCACTCACATAAACTAGGGAGTGACCCTAACATTTTGAGAACATGTATTTTCTTAACAGGGATGTTATTATTTACTATTAATGTCAGTACTATTTTTATTTTATTTTATTCTTAATATATTGTAAAAAGTGATGTCTATTGCTGGTCTATGACCGTAATAAAGTTATTCTTCTTATTCATATAGTACAGACTTGTATGTAATTGTTAAATACCTGTACTAAGGTAGAGATAACAGGAAGATTTGTTGATGAGGATAAGTAAGGGAGACTGAAAATGTGCAAACACAGGAAAGAAATAGTACTGAGTTACTGAATTCAGATTATGATCCAAACTGGAGAAGAATGTGGGACAATGAATCATAATGCTTGATTGGAAGGAAATCTTCTGAGCTATTAAAAACTTAGTCCGAACTTAATAGGTTCTTTTCAGGAAAAAAAAATCTTACATTGCTTGAAGTTGAGACAATGGAAGATGCTTAAGATAAATAAGTTAACTATGAGGGGTAGAAAGGCTGTAAAAGAGCAATTTGGATTGCAATTCTGCTGAATTTTCTCCTCAAAAAATAGTAGATTTCAGGGTATTTTTCAGAAAAGGGCCATCAGTTGTGGAAGTCACTCCCACTTTTTCATTAACCTTTAGAGCCTATCTCATAGCTGATTTATTTCCCAGACTCCTGGTGAAGGAACAATGTATCAAAAATAGAAGAATCCGTTTTTTATAAATTGTGACAGTGACATATTTTCAGTCTGACTCCTTTGTGTCTCTATTTCTATAAATGTCTACGTCTGGATGCCACAAGAATTTGGAGGAAGTGTATAGTATATCAGCTATTCTACAGATGATGATTCCCACTGATTATCAAGTATGATAAACTAAGCACTATTTGTTTAGGAATCTGAAACATAATGGTTCATTCATCCTTAGATCGGCTTCAAAATCCAAGGGATCTGTTTAAGACTGATCAAGAACATGTCACTGCTACTTGCATAATACAGGATGGAAAGAGGTGTTCCCCAATCTTTTTTAAAATTGAGACAAGGAATAGGTCCCACAAAGGATCATACTTAACTGTAGGACTTCTTTCAGTTAGAGATTCTGAGAAAAAAGATGCTAGCAGTGCTTTTTGCTAAAGCAGGGGTGCATAATCTGCATTTTCAGAGTCTCCAAATACAGCTATGATAATATACTTTTTAATATAATGGAATGTGGAAATCCTTTACTACCTGTATTTTCATTTCCACAGCCTGTGAAATAACATGGAGTTTTGTTGTCAGGGGAGCACTATCATTGTCATGAGGCAACTGTTTACAGCTGCTTAGATTAACAGGGGGGCCTTGACATGATATCATAAGCCACTTGAATTATAGCATTCAGGGATATAGTGAAGCACCTTGAGTGCTTGGCCTCTGCACATCAATGTAAGAAATCTTTCTGCAGATGACAATGAAATAAAATCCACTAGGAAGCATATACTCCAGGAAAAGCATGAGCAGGTACCTGATTGTAGTTACAAGTACTTTCTCTTTCAAACGAGTAACAAAAGAAGCATTTTCAAGCTATTTTATTATCTGAATTGTCTTCCTAACTCTTTCCCTATCCAATGAATTGGCATTAAAAATTATTTTCCTTAGCAGTAGATCCAGTACGAGTTCTGTTATACAAAAAAAACTCTTCCCGTGAAGGAAGAAGATGATAAAGAATGACATGGAATTTTTCCTTCCCAATCAAAATACTTTTATAGTGGGGGTCCCTAACCCCCAGGCTGTGGCTCACTACTGGGCCTTGAGCCTTTCGGAACCAGTCTGCAGAAGTGGTGGGCGAGTGCACGCATGTACCTCCCCACCTGTACGAGCAGTGGGAGAGCATGCACACAGTTCCATATGCATGAGCAGCGGAAGTGTGTGCCCACCGCTCACACAAATGGAGTATGCAGACGCACGCATTTGCCCACCGAATGCACAGAACCATCTCCTCTCTTCCCCCCTCACCAGTTTGCAAAGCTGAAAAGGTTGGGGAACTCTATTTAAGAGGATTAGGTGATCCCCAAAATAAAATGGTAGCTATCCACATGACCACAGAAGTATGTGTTTTTGTATGTGTATGTGCATTGTCTGAAGACACAGAAGTGTCTGACTCGCTCAACTAGGAAATGGAGATGAGCACTGCCCTCCAGAGTCAGACAGAACTCAACAGGGAAACATTTACCTTTTATTTATACATATGCATATATGTATACGTATACATATACGTGTATGTGTACATGTACATGTACATGTACAGACAAATGCACATGCCCATACATGCATAGATAGATAGATAGATAGATAGATAGATAGATAGATAGAGAGAGAGAGAGAGAGACAGACAGACAGACAGACAGACAGACAGACAGACAGACACAGACAGACAGACAGACAGACAGAGACTAAGACAGAGACAGAGACAGAGACAGAGACAGAGACAGAGGTAGATAGACAGAGACAGAGACAGAGGTAGAAATAGAGATAGATAGATAGATAGATAGATAGATAGATAGATAGATAGATAGATAGATAGATAGATAGATAGATAGATAGATAGATAGATAGAGACAAAGACAGAGACAGAGACAGAGACAGAGACAGAGACAGAGATAGAGATAGAGATAGAGATAGAGATAGAGATAGAGATAGAGATAGAGATAGAGATAGAGATAGAGATAGAGATAGAGATAGAGATAGAGATAGAGATAGAGATAGAGATAGGGGGTGTAACTATCTTAAGACAACCCAGAAGTAGACCATCCAGTGGATCAAACCAGTGGTGGGATTCAGCTGGTTTGCACCACTTCGGCAGAACCGGTAGCTAATTTTTTGTTGCCCAGGTGCAGAATGGACTTCCGGAAGCGGCATCCACACAGAAAACTGGTTATTCACATATTTGAATCCCACCACTGGACCAAACTGTTTATTCTAATTCATACACTAAATATAGAAGTTGCATTTTATTCCTTGCTATACAATCCCTACTAAACTAGGTAGCAAAGCTAAATAGGGTTAGTCCTTGGGGAAATATAGATATGTGAATTTTTATTTTCTTAAAGGTTGTATTTATAAATAAACCAATCTGATTTCCTGGATAAAACACATAGGTTAGAACACAGGTAGTGTTCCGTTATTATACTTTAAAAAATTTTGCAGTATTTTTGTTGGCTCTAAACTCTTTATGTATTGGGTGGGGGAAGGTTTGTTCTTCTTTCATTGAACATTGCAAATCAGTGTTAAATGGAATGGAGTTTAAGCATGTGAAAAACTGGCAGAGTCTAAATAGTGACTGCACCATCTATGTCAATTGTAAACACTGGTTGTCCCCTCTTTCTGGAACTTCCTGGTGTAGGCTAAAGTAGTTGCTACACCCATACTTTGAGTGTGTTTCCCTCAGCCATTGGAGGTAGGCCAGGTCAACATGCATGGTAGAGATTTCAAGAATACTTTTTTAATGGTACTAAAATAGAACAACAGAACTTTGAAAGCTCATCCAAGATTTTCTCTGTCCTATCTTATCAAGTTTTGAGTTTCCTTCTAGACATCCTTCTTTATCACAGCTATACCATATTTTCTGCAAGCCTCCCCTTAAAGGTTAATTTCTTTCTTCTTCCCTAAAGAACTTTCTCATTCCTTCCCCAAGATACTCATTTCCCTTCCCTTATAGGTACTGATAGAGCAATTACCTTGGCAGTTCATACATGGAAATTTATCTGTTGTAAATTCAGGTACTGCAATGGCAAGTGAATCTGTACTTGGTGAAATGCCTGTTTTCCTGAACATTATAAAAAGAAAGGAATGTGTTAATGATATGATAACAGTTAATTAACTTAACATTAATTTGGCCCCAAAACAGATGTAAGAATGTTCCCATACTAGGAACATTTTTTTTTTTGCTGTAAAGAACATCAGTGACTTTTCTAAACCTTGTTGAGTGCAATATGCAAGATTTTTTAAAAATAGTTTTATTCCATTTAGCCTTTTAAAACTTTACCTCCTTTCAGCATAACACTTTACAGATAATTATATCAGCATACATAAAAAGACAAGGAAAAGAAACTGAAAGCTGAATGTAGGAAAAACATTTTCATTCTGACTGCAGACTTCTTTGGGGAAGTGCTAATTTATCCTGTTCAGGGCAGAAGGAAAAGAGAACAAAAAGCAAATAACTGTTTTATGTTTATGCAGTACCCCTAACTTTGATCAATCGTAATGATTAGGCAAATTTAAAGAAATATTCTGTCATTTAATTCTTCACTTGCAGTCCTCAATGATAATTAAGAGTTAAGTTGCTGTAGTGGTTAAGGCACCACACTAGAACTCAGGAGAGAGTGAGTTCCTAGTCCTGCCTTAGGCATAAAGCTAGGTTGATGACCTTGGGCCAGTCAGTTTCTCTCAGCCCTAAGAAGGCAATGGAAATCACTTCTGAAAAACCTTGCCAAGAAGATTGCAGAGACTAATGCAAGCATTCTCCATTAGTCAGCTTTGACTCAAAGGCAAATAAAAAACTGCAAAGCATATATAGCATATTCTAGTATTCTACCTAGTATTGTTCCATGGTTTGAGCTGTTCTGATTTTCTCATTTCTGATTCTGTGGTATTCTTCTAACCTAAAGATAACTGTTGTCATCTTTACACAATTAAACCTTTTGATAAATGCACTTTTCTTCCATACAAGTTTACAGCGGGCATAAAAGATGTAAAGGAACAAAATATCTTAGCATCTCTTTGAATGCATTCTAGACATAAAGGAACAAAATATTTTAGCATCCCTTTGAATGCATTCTTCAGCCCTATTTATATATTCCATAAAATATTTGAGGGTTCTAAAGACTTTGAACACCAGTACTTATCTGTTGTGCTCCATAGCCAACCCACATTTCTTATTCCATAACCAGTTTGTAGGAACTGGAGGTACCGCATGGTGGATTTTTTAAAACACACACATACACAAAAACTTCTATTAGTTTAGAAATTATATTGTGGAAATATTAAAACTGGAACCCTATGAGAAATGTAGTGCAAAAGTAGACACAACCAGATGAAGGAAACAATGAGACGGTATAGGTTCTCCTGCTTGAGCAGGGGGCTGGACTAGAATACCTCAAAGCTCTCTTCTCTTCTCTTCTCTTCTCTTCTCTTCTCTTCTCTTCTCTTCTCTTCTCTTCTCTTCTCTTCTCTTCTCTTCTCTTCTCTTCTCTTCTCCTCTCCTCTTCTCTTCTCTTCTCTTAACAGAATCTTGATTGTGTTATATCTACTCTCCCTCCCTTATATCCCCATGGATTAGAGAGGCATAGGTCTGAGCCACTTCCAAATATTATCTATTTGTTATGGACTTAAAATATGTTTTACACCTCATTGTCCTGGCAAAGAAGCTTTGATGGCTCCATAAAGGTCACCTTCTTTACTCTCTATACATGGAATATTATAGGAAATGTATTCTCTAAATGAACACCAATTGCTTAAATAATGTATTTTGGCAACATTATTTCTATGAGTAATGTACATCATTGAGCATTTTTACATAATTTGCAACTATGAGGATAATTAACAAAAAAGCTAATACTATAAAATCTGTTGCTGTATTTAACACCAGTTATATGCTATAGAGAAACATTTGTGAAAACTAGCAATTGAATTTCCAAAGTTCTAAATGTGCACTCAAAGTTGTCCAATTTTTAGACTTTAATACAAGTTGACTCATTAACTTCTTCCTAAATTCATGTGGTTCCTAAATCAAGATAGAGCAGAGTATGGAACAAATAATTTTAATATTTCACTTGAACCAAAACATTTTTTTCTGGTAAATGCTGAATTATTTGCAAGTTTGTGGCAGCAGTATTTCAGTAAAAGATGTATCTAGTTTTCAATTAGCTTCTGCCTTTGAAAACCTAATTTCACAGTTTCACTATTTAGATTCTCATTTCTGATGTAGTTATCTGTTTCTCTTCTCTTTTATGAAGCTTCCTTGAATCATAAATTGCACTGCAAAATTCTAAAAATACTACATAAAAATCATTCAGGGTGAAAAGGACTATGAGAAAGGCATTGGGTGCTAAAAGCAATTTGGAAGAAAAAGACTGTAACTAAATTATTCTACAGAAAGATTCTTTTAAAAGTAGAGCACAACTGGCTATTTGATTTGCAAGAGAATACACTACTCAACCTGTTTGGGCTACACACACACACACACACACGTATATATATATAAATATATACGTATATAAAGTTAGCTTTCGTCGGCTAACTGCTGATGTCGTCAGAGTGGAATGCCGGAGGTTCGAAAGCCTGCTTATAAGACCAGCAGTTTTTGCGCTCTGCTCATAAAATGCGTTACCGGTCTAGCCACCCCAGCTGACCGTATTGCTTCTAATAGTTTCGCATCCATCTGTATACTCGTAAACTTGGGGATCATCGCCTCTCTTGTTGTCGCTCTCTTTGCCCACTTTGGACGTATCTGGGTACACGTTGCTATAGGATAGTCCAGCAGTGCCTCCTGTCCTGTGGCCACCCCCCCTGTTGTGAGTGTGGCACCCCGCCTCCCATCATTGGCTCCTGTACGAATCGTGCTGGGGATTTCTCCCCTTTGCCGGTCGTGGTTCTTTGCAGTTGCATGAGATAGAGGTTCTGGTCTTGCGTAGGCTGCACCCGTTGCACTCATTGTGAGTTGTTACACTTTGTTCCCACTTCCTTAGTGCCTGATAAGCAGGCAGTAACTCTATGTGGTGATTAATTGAGTGCTCATCCGACAGCCAAGCCTCCTTCAGTAACCAGCCGCCCTTGGTGACATCCTGGGTGATGGCCTCTGCCCCAGCAAGGTCAAACGCATGATTGTTACTGGCCATAGGGACCCACACCTGTGAGCGTTGCTCATGTCGTCTAATGGCCAGCTCATGTTCATGGATCCTAGTTCCAAGCCGTTTGGTCATCTCCCCAATGTAATTGCAGTGACAGTCCTTACATTTCAATCTATATATCACATTCCACTCTGATGATGTTGGCAGTTAGCCGATGAAAGCTAAGTTTATCAAACAGTTGTTAGTTTATTAAACAGTTGTTTTTATATTTATCCCGGAGTTCGACTATTTTTCTCAACATGAATGTACCCGGGATTCGCATTTTTAGTTTATATATATATATATATATATATATATATATATATATATATATATATATATATATATATATATATATATATATATATATATATATATATATATATATTTGGTTTGTTCTTAAAGGGCACGCGTCTCTTGCTGCGTTGGTATCTTCTGAGGTTTCTTTGCCTTAATCATTTTCTTTCTGCTGTCGTGCGCCGGTTTCTTTCGCTCACTTTCGCTTATCCCCTTTTTTGGTTCTGTTCTGGGATCCATCTGATCTTCTTTGGCGGGGCTGCGCATGTGTGTGTTCGGGGGGCATATATTGAGTGAGTCTGGGTGTCTATCAGGGCAGTCTCTGGTGGATATGCTCCTGCATGTGTTTAAAAGTTTGTTTATGCTATTTTTGAGCATGGTCATGGGGTCTCCAGTGGTGACTTTGTATGCTGTTGTGTCACTAAGTAGTGCTACGGCTTTACCAGTGTATTGTGTTCTATCCATAACCACTGTTGCCCTGCCCTTATCCGTTGGTAGAATAACGATGGTGTGGTCTTTTCTAAGTTGTTCTGAGGCCTCCTTCTCCTCTCTGGATAGTGTTTGGCATTGTTTGTGACCCATTAGTAGCCCCGTGACCCTTTGTCTGATGGAGTTTTTTATCTCATCCCCCACCTCAATCCGTTGTATGGTGGGTTCCAATGCCGCCACAAAATCTAATGGTTGTGCATCTGCCAAATTATGTCCTGTGTCCCGTTCGAGCAAGGTGGTCTGTTCTCGGGTCAATGTTTTAGAGGATAAGTTGTGGACTAACCCCTTGTTGTAATTGCGGTGTTCCAACATCTGTAATGTTTCCGTTTTGCGTTGGAGTGTCATGGTTGTCTGGCAACTTGCCCTCATGGTGGCTTGATGAATCTGATGGTCAAGTGCCTCAAAGTGTTGATGTGTTAGTTCCGCGTTGCAGCGTTCACAACAGCCTTGGATCCATGTCTTCCAGATGCCTATCCGCCTGTGATGGTTATTAATAAGAGCACGCAAGGTGCGATGTTGAAATTGGCGGACGGTTAGTTGGCATTCCATAGAGTCAATTATGGGTTTCTTTCTCAAAGACTTGGGGGGAAGATCTCCTTGGATGCAGTCATGAAGAAACGTTAGCTTACGGTAGCTGCTGGACATACGTCGTGCCAGTTTCTCCCATTTTCTTGCATGAAGCAATACTGCTCTATCGTAACAATCCCTAATTACACTAAAAATGTGAATCCTGGGTAAATCCATATAATAAAAACAAAATAGTTCGAGCACCAGGATGATATTAAAACAGAAACTGTTTAATACAAAAGCTAAAGCTAAGCTTTCGTCGGCCAACACTGCCGACATCATCAGAGCATAATACAAGATTACTGGGAGTCCTTTTTATACTGCCGGATGGCTCTGCACCCGGCTTCTCGATCTAGTCATCGGTCCGTGCGTGGTATCTTCCAAGGTTGCTATTTTCCCTTTCTTTGCCTTAATCACTTTCTTTCTGCTGTCGTGCGCCGGTTGCTTTCGCTCACTTTCGCTTATCCCCTTTTTTGGTTCTGTTCCGGGATCCGTCTGATCTTCCTTGGCGGGGCTGTGTGCGTGTGTGTTCGGGGGGGGATATATTGAGTGAGTCCCGGTGTCTATCAGGGCAGTCTGTGGTGGATATGCTCCTGCGTGTGTTCCCACACTCAGGAGCGCTACCTTCTTCCGTGGATATCCGTTCACTTCTGGTTGTTTCCCCCCCCAATCTTAAGGTCCTTTGCTGCTCGATCGTTCGTTGGGTTTTTTCAGTCTCCCTCCGTCGTTTGCTAGTTCTTTTGCCCTTCTTGCGTGCGTGCAGGGTCCCGTAGCGTGGCTTCCCATCGTTTGCTCATGGATCTCTTTTTTGCAGTCATCGGTGGAGTGTCTTGTCATTCCCCCCTTGTTGGCAGGGATCGTGGTGCAGGTACCCCATGGGTCGCCATCCAGCCATCCATATCGTTTGCACCTGTCATTACTTCTCCTTGTTGTGGAATGGATTGGGGTGTGCGTATATGAGGTTTCTGTGGGGGGTATTTTTTGTCTCTTCTCTGTTCCCCTTGTAGGATATGTTGTGAATTCGTTGTCACACCGCCAACCAGATGGAACTTTACACACAAGGGTGTACTGTAAACTGACTCATACCAACAGAACCCTCCACTACAAGAGTAACCACCCAGTGGCCCACAAGATCAGCTGTGTAAGAACATTATTCAAATGGATAGACTCACATTGCAGCACAACCAGGACCAAAACTGAAAAAAGAAACCACCTCTTTTGAACCTGTAAGTACAATGGTTACCCTACCGAATTTATCAGGAAGTATAGTAGACCACATAGATCCTGTGAAGACTTGCAAAAAGCCGACAGGATGACAACACAAAATGTGCGTATCCCTCTCCCATATATCAACAGTGTGTCAGAGGCAACAGCCAGACTACTGGCCCCCTTTAATATAGAAGTGGCCCACAAACCAGACCAAACCTTACGGACCAAGATCATACACCCAAAAGACCCACTCCCCAACGAAGAAAAATCCTCGATAATATATAAGATCAAGTGCAAGGACTGTGCCTGCAATTACATTGGGGAGACTACCAAAAGGTTAAAAACTAGGGTACATGAGCATGCACTGGCAGTTAAAAGACAGCAACAATATTCACAGATTTGGACCCATATGACCAACTATGGACATGAATTTGATCTTACCAGTGCACAACCTATATCCAGGGGCACCACTAAGGGAGGCCGCCTACTCAAGGAGGCCTGGCTTTCTGATGGCGACTCCATCAATCGCCACATATAACTTTGCCCGGCATACCAAACACTTAAGATATGGGAAAAACAACATCAAAACTCACAACGAAGGCAATTTGCACACCCCTTACAAGACCAAAGCTTTGCTCGCACAAGCACGAAGCCGAAGACACCAGCCTGAAGATGGCGAGTGGGACCTCGTTGAAACGTCACCAAGATACTCTCAATCTTACACGGGAAAAGACCCGAATACGCCAAGACCTGCATATGTGTGTGTGTGTGTGTGTGTGTGTGTGTGTATTTCGGTTTCCTCATTACCAACAATACTAAAAATAAAAAAATAATGATCCACTCATATGATATAGAAGCAGAGCCACCAATACAACACATACTGTATCATTAATCAGGCTTCTAAATTCATTAGAATGGATGCTAGTGTGCGCTTATGCATATCTTTGTGATGTATATAAGCTGACTATGTGTTCAAGTTCCAGAAGGACAAAAAAGGTAAATTAGCTGTGTAAATTACCTTAAAACATTTCAGCATCTTTGTGTGGATACATGGCTTGAATTTATTTCTTAGGAATACATATAAATTTTCTACATGTAAATAGAGAGTGAAGAGGCTATTAAATGACTCTGTGCAAGTAACAAGTCCAATCATGGTTAACGTAAAGTTAAGTTAGAATTTGTAATCACCTGTAACCTAAGAATATCAATCATGTTTGAAAGCAAAGTTGAGCCAATAATTGTCAAAGATTAGAAAGTGGTATAACAGTGCTTATCCTATATTGAATTCAGCTTCAAGAACAACAACAACAACAAAAAGCAAGGGTAGAAAAATAGTTTTGTTACCTTTATTTATTTATTTACCGTGTTATGAAATGATTTGGGAGGAGAAATGGTCCTGTGAATATTGAAAATAGACACAGTTATACAACTGTCTCAGTTTTTCTGAATGTTAAGTAATTATATAAATGTCCAGGAAATGGACTCAGTTTGGATTTGGGATAATGCCAAGTTCCATGATTTGTACTTCATGAATTTATGATCAAAAGTTATTACCCTCGAGTAAACAATTTAATAGATTCCAAATATAATATATAATTATGTAACATATAAGTAACATAGCAAACCAAATTAACTGAATACAAAATTCATAAATTGGGAAACTCAAGACAAAAATATGTATGCACATAAGAGCCGAAAAATGATAAAATGCTGAAAAAAAGTTGGCATTAGGGAAAGAGCATACATGAAAAAGTGCTACAAAACTGAAAGTGAAATAAAGTTAATTTGGGGGGGGGGAATTAGAAAAGGGGTGAAAATGAATTTGATGGCTTTTTTTGGCCTCAGAAATGGGTGTTAGCATTTAATTTCCTTGCATGTTTTTCAAGAACGTCTGTTTTGGGGTAGGTTTTTTTTGCCTTTACAGCTGAATTATGGATTTGGGATTGCACTGAGTACTTGTATTTGCATAATCTGGGGATACTTTTATTGCAGTACAGATCACCATCAACCTGAACTAAACCTTGGGATCTTCAAATAGCTTGACCTTAATATGGTAAAAGGTAGAGCTAATTGTTCAGGATTATCATGCTTGCTTTGAATTCCTAGTATGAGCTGCTCAGCCAAGTAAGTGGCACCCCCTCCCTCTTCTAATTAACTGATTTGGTCAAAATAGTCTAACTGAAAATTATGGTAGGGAAAGGTACAGAATGCTAGAAATAATATTGCACTGAAACATCCTTAGCAGCTATTCTCTGAGAAGCTCACTGGAGCGTAGGGAGAATAAAACCTGTTCATTTTGGCAGATTTCAATCTTTTATTTTATACCTTCTGCAAAGGGTGGAAGGAACACAATTCTGTTCTCTAGCTGCAAAGGCAGTTTTCTCATAATTCGTTACTCTGCTGTGCTGCTTAAGTGTACTGAGGAACAGATTTTATTAACAGGGTTTCGGCATGATAAACTGAAGATTAAGTGAGACATCATTTGGTCCTAGGAGGAGGCTACTTCAGTTGTAGATTGTGCCCAATAATTAAAAAACAAACAAGCAAACACTTACACTTATAAACTTTACAACATCATAGCTTTGTTAAGACTATATTATTTTGTGAGAAGTTGTTACATGATTGCTCTTTAATGTAGAGACATTGTAAGCATGACTTCCCTTCTCTCACTGAAATGAACAGTAATAATCAATGGATGCTAACAACTGCAAAAAAGCAAGAGTGTGCCCAGATGAAATTAAATTTCTAACCAGAAATTTCACTTATAAGTTATTACTATTGCTCTCAATAGCTAATAATCCCTTCCCTTTCTTGACAATCAAAGCAATATCAGAACTACAACAGAACTGCTATGTAATGAATATTGAAATATTTATATCCAAATAAAAATCAGGAAGAAAAAAAGAGCAGGCAAAACTTCAACATTGGAAAAACTGCTACTATCTAAAGTAACATTGAACAGGGAAATAGCATGATGAGGAACCCTATGAAAATTGTCCTGTTCCTTGGTGGGGCCAACCTAGCCTTCAAGAATAAATCAAATAATCCTACACAGTTGATCTGAAACTGTAGGGGAATCTGGTTGGGAGCCAATTCTCCCAGTTTGATCTATTAGACAACTTTCATTATAAAGATCTACTTGGAACACATTCATAGACATAATACCTGCTTACACCTCAGGGTTTGCATTCAGCCCAAGTTGAGCAATACAACACATATCAATAGGCTACCCTATCAATAGTACCCTGAGATCATGATACCTGTTTCTTTTAAAACAAAGGAGAGAATTGGTACACTCTAAAGCAGGGGTCCCCAACCCCTGGGCCGTGGACCAATACCGGCCGTGGCATGCCAGCAACAGGGCTGCACGCGAGATGCAGGCAGCACACAAAACCACACACCCTCTGGTCCATGGAAAAACCTCTCTCCACGAAACCAGTTCCTGGTGCCCAAAAAGTTGGGGATGTCTGCTCTAAAGCATACAGTAGTTACTAACATGGAATCCAAACTTGAGTTAATTTTCAAATACTAAAACTGTTTGCAAATTATATACCTGCTATTTCAGGGAAATGTAGTTCAGTTCAAAATGACCTATAGTACCATTGTTTGCTTGATTTTATTCACCCTTCTACAGTCAATATTTACACTTGGACAAACATTATGGGATAATAGTGCCTTGAGATGAAACAATAAATAAGAAATAAGTTCTGAAGGGGAAAAAGTGAGCTTGGAGAATTTACTAAACAAGGAATCAGTAGATTTTTTTTGGGGGGAGTAGTTTTTTTAAATATTTCATTAACACAAATACACATATACAAGGAATTAGGAACTATTTCATCCCTGACTACTATTACACAATTTGACATGATAGCCTAGGTATCATTGTTAACAACCATTGAATTTCATGCAATGCCAGATGTTTATAACATTTTGGTATAGTAGTCTTGGGCGTTTTTCCCCCATGAGATTTCAGTACATCTCAGTGTTTCAGTATTTTCAAGATTTTGGTCTTTTGGGGAGAGAGCATGTCTCCCCCCCCCCAATTGGAGGTGGCCACATAAGTTATCTCTGCCTTATACTGTAATTGCTGTTAGCCACTTGATCTATATGTGTAATTTATATTATGTATATGTCCTTAAAGACAATAAACATCTTTCTTTTTTAAAAAAACTGCAGGGTTTACTTGTGACATTATCCGTTTCTTATAACTGATTAGAAAGTTAAGTATTTGCAATGATATTAATCCTCATTCTATTACAATCTAAATGTGAAATTGATTTAAAAATATATTTGTTCCCCACATCATATATACCTCCTTCAGGAAAATCATATATTCCTCCTTAAAGGGAAAACATGATTATTGGGCATATTCAGAATGTAATGGCAGTTTGGCAGTGCTGATATTCAGATAGGATCTCTGATGTGATGACGGTTGTATGAAACCCAGGGGAGCTGTATACAGGCCATGGGTTTTGCAGTTCTTCATTACACTGAGAAGTCAGTTTTAAGTGGTTCATTTAGTCATATGGTTTCCTCTGATTGTGTCCCATAGGTCCCATTCTGCAACCTTATCTTAGAGGAGAATACTGCTTGGATCCAATTCAATACCTGTATCTTATTATGATTTATGTAGGGTGGAATTAATTCTTTCCTCTTAAATCTTTATCCTTAAAGCTTTACAGTGTAGCTGGTGTGAAAAATGCCTCATTGGCAGTGCACATTTTAAACAGTAAAGAAGACTTACAAAAGGAAGTTGTGTATCTGTAAGAGAAGATCATTGTTTTATCAATGCAAGCATGGAAACACATTTGCCCTATTTTTCCTCCATGTAGCCGATCCATTTACCAATCAGAGATAACCGTTACTGGTATTTGACAAACAGTCTTACTTTCACATTTGATGCAACATTACAGGTGCTTTTACTGTTACTTAATTTGGGGTAATATGTGGAAATGGAGAGGAAATCAATGAAGACAAAAGACAAGAAAATAGTACACTGAACTAACTGGGTGCTAAAACTATATTTTAAAACTAATAGCATGTCTATTTTAGGGGGGAGAGATACATTGGCCAGTACAGACATCCACATTTTCACTATGGTTTTATAAAAACATAGCTTTTCCCAGTATCTGGTTCATATTACTGGTGCCCCACTGACAAGGACTTTTACTATACTTGTCTTTGCTTAAGACTACAGCTTTGGCACATTTTGAAAGGAGATATTGTAAATGTCCCATAGAAAATCATCTATGTTCTTGTGCTGGACAAGTAGAGAACATTGTTCATTATATCCTCCACTGCCCTAATCTACACTGAGATTAGGGCCAAATTATTGAAGGTAGGTGAATTCTGAGTGTCAGACAATTGAATTATCTTCTTGCAGATGTGTTTCTAATAGTTGCTACGAGCATTCAAGATGCTGGTTAGCACCCAGAAAACCTAGCATGGTATTGAGCCTGGCTATCTAAGGGACCATATACTGTATCTCTGGTAGTTTTTTGTCGTCCTGCATGATTGGACAGAACTGACATGTTTTGGATCCAATCAATTGTAAAATATAATCTAAGGAATTACAAGAAGTTTGTTTATTTATTCGTTTGTTTGTTTGTTTATTTATTTATTGTTACTTTAGGGTATCTCTGAGTGGCTTACAGTTACATAAAAGCTAAACCATAAAAAGTTTAAAACAAACAATAAAACCAAAGACACACAGGGAGGGCGGGGGCAGAGTTGGAGGGAGGTGGGATCTGTTATTACTCAATCAACCACCTCCATTGCACTGTTCCCCCACTGAAGCCCCAAGCCTACTGGCAAAGCTATGTCTTTAGACCCTTATGAAAAGATAGGAGGGTTGGGGTCAACCTCACATCGGTGAGCAAGTTATTCCAGAGGACAGGAACAATAGCAGAGAAGGCCCTCCTCCTGGACCCCACCAGCTAAAATAATTGGGCTGGCGGCACCCGCAGCATACCTCCTCTATCGGCATGAATGGTATGGGCCAATCTCAGTGGGGTAAGATGGTTCCTCAAATTAATAATAATAATAATAATAATAATAATAATAATAATAATAATAATAATAATAATAATAATAATAATAATAATAATAATAATAATAATAATAATAATAATAATAATAATAATAATAATAATAATAATAATAATAATAATAACAACAACAACAACAACAACAACAACAACAACAACAATAATAATAGAGTTGGAAGGGACCTTGGAGGTCTTCTAGTCCAACTCCCTGCTCAGGCAGGAAACCATGTACCATTTCAGAAAAATGGATGTCCAGTCTCTTCTTAAAAACTTCCAGTGTTGGAGCATTCACAGCTTCTGGAGGCAGGTTGTTCCACTGATTAATTGTTCTAACTGTCAGGAAATTTCTGCTTAGTTCTAGGTTGCTTCTCTCTTTGGTTAGTTTCCATCCATTGCTTCTTGTCCTGCTCTCAGGTGCTTTGGAGAATAGCTTGACTCCCTCTTCTTTGTGGCAGCCCTTGAGATATTGGAACACTATCATGTCCTCCCTCGTCCTTCTCTTCATTAAACTAGACATTCTCAATTCCAGCAACCGTTCTTTATATGTTTAGCCTCCAGTCCCCTGATCATCTTTGTTGCTCTCAAGTAACCTGGACCCATGCCACAAAGGGCTTTAAAGGTGATCACCAATACCTTGAATTGCACCCAATGCAGCTCACAAAGCAGTGGTGTTCCAGGAGCCATTCTTGGGGGCCCCAAAACTACTTGCGCTGCTGCACTCTGCACCAGTTATAGCTTCTGATTGCTGTTCAAGGGTAGCTCCATGTGAGAGTGCACTACAGTAGTCCAGTCGTGAGCTGACTAGGGACTGAATGACTGAGCACAGGGAATCTTGGTTCAGCAAAGGCCGCAACTGGCACACAACATGAAGTTGTGCAAAGGCTCTTCTATCTGCGACTGCCATCTGTTCCTTGAACAGGAGTTGTGAATCCTGGAGAACCCCCATGTTGTGGACTGGGTCTTTCTCCAGCATGAGATGGAGAATCCACCAATGGGTTTAGACTATCTTCCTGCCCAATAAGACTAAGTCTGTCAGAGTTAATACGCCTCCTGCTGGGCTGATGCTCCCCAAACATGACTTAGTCTTCAGCCCAAACAGGACGCGTGTTGACTCTGAAGGCAGGTTGTATCAATCCATTGGTGAATTCTCCTCCTAGCATCCCCCAGATCCAAAAACAGCAAAAAGACTCACAGCCCGTAAATCGCCGATAAAACAGCTGAGCGTCGGGCTTTCCTTCTCTCTCCTGCTGAACAGCTGAGCGGCGGCCTCCGGGCCTGCTTGTGGGCCAATCGGCGTGCCCGCCGAAGAGAGAAGATTCAAACTTGAGCGGAGGCTGCAGGGGGGAGCAGAAAGGGACAGCCTAGGCTCGTGCAGCCCGCTCATTTTTTTCCCTGCTCCCAGCGCTGCCGCGAAGCAGCTGAGTATCGGCCCAGCCGGATAGCATTGCTAAGGGCCCAAAGAAGGACTGAGAGGCAATTTCTCGCTGCCTGGGAGCAGCCGGCGGCGGGCGGATTCGCCGCAGTTGCCAAACAGCTGAGTGTCGACTTGGAGCCACGCTCTTACAGATCCTTCGGCCCGAGCGTTGGAGAGGCACCAGGCCTCTGGGAGCCTCAGCTGGGCCAGAACAGCTGTTTTTGCACCTCTCCTGTGCACAGTCGAGAGCCAAGATCTGACAGGCTCTAACGGACTGGAGTTTGGCGCGCAAACAGCGGCCGCCATTTTGAGACTCATCGGCCTCACAGGGATGGCCCCAGTAACTGTCAGCCTTTGATTCAAGGCCACAGACAGGCCAAAAGCATGCCAAAATAAAAGGACTGCTATTGGGACTTAGTCCAAAAATCTGGTTTAGGCCCTCATGCCAGGCAAACCACTAGACTGTCTCAGCCGCAGTCAATTTACAGCGGCAGCCATTTTGTGACGGGACAGGGTGGCCATTACAGCCCAGTTAATTAGGGGCTTCCACTGGCACGGCTAACCCAGATTCTGGTCGGCATCCGCCTTCCCAGGGCATTCCAAGCCCAGGCCTCAGTCAGGCAGACACTATTAGCATGAGCTGGCATGCCTCTCGGCACCGCCGCCACCACCTAGGCTTCATGTGCAGGCACAGTTCACTCAGGTGACAGCCGCCACCATAAGGAGAGGAGTGTGCAGGCACAGATCACTGAGGTGATAGCCGCCACTGATCGGCCAAAGTGCGTGCCGGCACTCGCCGATTGCAGTTCAACCGCTACTGAGGGATATCTTGCAAGATGCCCAGCCCGCGCGCCACAGCGCCTTGGGAGCATTGTCAGCCGCTTGGAGCCTTGAAGGGGGGCGTAAGGGCGCTTAACTGATCACAGCCCCAGAGCCTTAACTGGAGGTCAGCCTCTGTTGCACCATTAGCCTGGTGCTCGGCTCCTGCTCCTGATACACCAAGGCCACTGGCCACAGGTTACAATGGCTGACAGCGCAGCTCCTCAGTCTGCACAGGGTGCACCCGGCACTCCCGCTTCAAGCAAACGCAGGTCCTCCAAACAGGAGGCAGCGGGAAAGATCAAGGCCAAGGCCAAGGCCAAGGCCATCTCTGCTAAGCGGAACTCTAAAGCCGCTGAAAAGGAGGCTAGCAGGAGACATACTGCCCTTGAGAAGCAGTTCTCCAGAGCTCAGCAGTTAAATGAGGGGGAACAGGTACCCCTGGCCCCTCAGGAGAGCTCACTTGTTATCCCGCTGTTTGGCCCACCTGCTCCAGCAGCTCAGCGGGCCTGGTCTCCACAAGGCCTACCAATACAGGGCACGGCTCTGTTTACAGACCGTGGGTCAAGCCCACAGGTATTGCCTTCCCCGGCAAGGGTTCACTCGGCACCTGAGGCCACATTCACGCCCACAGCGGCGGGCCTCCGTCCCCCTGAACCACAAGGGGTGGGGCCCGAACAGCTCCAGGCGTTACTCGCCCAGGCATATGCCCAGGGCATGGCCACCTCCTCCTTGCAGAATCCTAGACCGGAGGCCACGGTTCCACTGCAATCACGGGAGGCAATTCCAGAATATCCGGAATCTGTTTATTCCGACTACTCCCCCCAAGGTCGGGACTCAGGCTCCGAGGAGTATGGGTCGGCGGCTTCCAATTGTCGGAAGACGAGGAGTCGGCCCCAGACCCGTCTCCCTTTGTTGGCCTTTTTGACCTGGGTCTGTTTAAATCGCTCCTGCTCAAGGCCACCACATCGGCTAACATTAGCCCAGAGCAGGATGCACAGCCGTCTCCCTCCACGAGCCAAGACCCAAAGCCGCTCTTCTCCGAACCTACTGTTATGGAGAGGCACATCCCTTGCCCCCCATTTTTTCTAGAGACCATCCGCAAACAATGGGGGAATCCGGGCACTCTCCCAGCACCATGGGGAGCAGAACGGAGACTGTGTACTGTTGCCCCGGTCCTGTTGGACCTCCTGGAGGTCCCAAAGGTGGACACATCTCTAACTCCCATTCTTTCCTCCTCCACCATGCCAGGTGATATGGCTGAGGCCTTGAGGGTGGAGGATAAGAAATCTGAATTCTCCTTGCGTAGGTCTCACCTAGCATCGGCATGGTCAGTGAAGGCGTCCACATCCACCTCCTTTTTCGCCAGGACATCCATCCTCTGGCTTAGGGAGCTCCAGGCCATGACCCCCCCGGACCAGGTTCGTGCACACCAGAATCTGGGTAAGTTGCTAGCCGCGGCCGAGTACATGGCGGACACTTCACTTCATGCCGCCAGGTTCTCATCGAGGTCCATAGCCGCTAACATTGCTGCACGCAGGCTTCTGTGGCTGAGACAATGGCGAGCGGATCTAAAATCCAAGTGGCGCCTGGCATCCGCTCCCTACAGGGACGGACACCTCTTTGGAGAGGCACTAGATCCTTACCTTGTTGAAGGTAGAGACAAGCGCAAGGTGTTGTCCCACCTCAGCAGAAAGCCGGACAGACGATCCGCCCCATACCCGCGGAGGCCATCTTTCCGCCAGGGCTCGGGGACAGAGTGGTCTCCTTCGTCTCTTATGACCGAGGCCATCCACCACTTGCTGGTAATCAGGGCCATCGAGCCGGTGCCAGCTGGCCAGACACATCGGGGATTCTATTCCATCCTCTTCATGGTCCCAAAGCCTTCGGGGGGATGGAGGGCAATCCTCGATCTGAAGGGACTAAACTCGTATCTTGTCTACAAAAGATTCAAGATGCAGACACTAAGGTCCATTCTGGCCAGCATCAGAAGGCACGATTACCTCGCTTCCATCGACCTCACAGAGGCGCATCTCCATGTCCCCATCTTTCCCGACCATCGGAGATTCCTCAGGTTCTGTTATGGGTCCCACCACTACCAGTACAGGGCCCTACCATTCGGACTATCGTCCGCCCTGAGGGTGTTCACAAAGATCCTGGCTGCACTGGTCGCCCACTTGAGATTGATCCCAATCCGGGTTCAATGTTACCTGGACGGTATTCTCATACTGTCCTCCTCCCTTCAGCAGGCCCGGTCGGACATAACCTCAACTGTCCGAACCCTTCAGACCCACGGCTTTTCGGTCAACTTCCAGAAGAGCCTAACAGAGCCCTCGCATCGCATCCTTCACCTGGGAGCGATTATAGACACCGAGCTCTGCATGGTCTACCTGTCCCCGGAACGCCGGGACAGTATTTGTTCCCTGATCAGACGGATACGAAGGGAGCGGACAGTCACATTGGCCTTACTTTCCCAACTACTGGGCAAGATGGTCTCTTGCATGGGAATAGTATCTTGGTCCAGGCTACACTTCAGAACCCTCCAATGGTTCTTACTACCCTACCAGAGGCAGGGCACCAGTGCATCCAATCTGAGGGTCAGGGTTACTTCCCAAATTTTGGACTCCTTCCGGTGGTGGATATCCCCAGCTGTAACCAGGGGATCCTTATTCAAAGAACCGGACAGGCTCATCCTAACAACCGATGCCAGTCTGTTCGGTTGGGGAGCGCACCTAGGCTTTCACCTAGCACAGGGACAATGGGCACAGGCGGATCTCAGCCACAATATCAATTGGCTGGAGCTCAGGGCCATACATCTGGCGCTGTTACGCTTCAGCGACAAGGTGGCGGGACAACATGTCCTAGTGCTCACAGACAACATGGCAGCAAAGGCCCATGTCAACAGACAGGGGGGCACCCGATCCAAGAGCCTTATGGCCGAGGCTCAGGCACTCGGCACTTGGGCAGAGACCAATCTCTCCTCCCTCAGGGTGGAGCACATATCGGGAGCAGCAAACCAGCAGGCGGACTCACTGAGCCAGTCGACAGTGGACCACTCAGAGTGGCACCTGCATCCCGACCTGTTCGGAGAAATCTCGGAGAGGTTCGGACTCCCGGTGCTGGACTTATTCGCCTCACCGGCGAATACACAGCTCCCGAGGTTTTTCTCCAGGTTCCCGTCTCCAGGGGTGGAGCCGACGGATGTGCTCCACAGCCCATGGCCCCAGGGGCTATTGTATGCCTTTCCCCCTCTCCCCCTGCTCCCGGCCCTAATCAGGAAAGTACTACTGGAGCGGGCGGAGGTAATAGTGGTTGCTCCGCATTGGCCAAGGCGACTGTGGTTTGCCGACCTAGTGGATCTTTCCATCTCCCCACAGTGGCAGATCCCTCCAGAACAGGTAGGTCTCAGCCAGGGGGCTCTACGGCACCCGGAACCACAGCGCCTCCAATTAGCCGTCTGGCATTTGAACGGCAGTTCCTAGCCCGAGAGTCGTATTCTGCGGGCATAATTGCCATGATTCAGGCCTCCAGACGCCCCTCCACTAACAGAATTTACGACTCCTCGTGGAAAAACTTCTGTGCTTGGTGCTCAAGGAATCACTTCGACCTATCAGCTGTCACGATATCGAGTATCCTGGAGTATTTGCTCAAGGGACTCAACAAGGGCCTATCGCCCAATACCATCTGCCAGCAACTGGCGGCTTTATCCACAATGCTCACGTGTGACACGCTGGCGCCCTTGGCTCAGCACCCCCTGGTGAGGTCATTTATCAAGGGCGCAATTAACACCAGGCCACCCGTGGTTCATCGTTATCCCTCTTGGGACCTCCCATGGGTCTTGCAAGCCCTCACTTCGTCACCGTTCGAGCCCATTAAAAACAGCTCTTTACAGTTCTTGTCAATGAAGGTGGCCTTTCTCGTTGCGGTCACATCGGCCAGACGCATCTCCGAACTAGCGGCCCTCTCGGTCAGAGAGGACCTATGCGTCTTTCACAGCGATAGGGTGGTCCTTTGACTGGATCCGACCTTTGTTCCAAAGGTGAACTCCTTGTTCCATAGGTCACAGGAGGTGGTCCTACCAGACTTTTGTCCCCGGCCGTCTCACGGCCTAGAACGTCAGTGGCACACATTGGATGTTAGAAGGGCGTTGAGCCACTATATCAAAAGGACTTCAGCCTTCCGCAAATCGGAAGCGCTCTTTGTCTCATTCCAGCCTTCTTCCATGGGAGGGAAGGTCTCATCCTCTACGATAGGCAGATGGATCAGGGCTTGCATTACCAGAGTGTATCAGTCCCAGTCTCTGTCACTGCCAGGGTGCATCACCGCTCACTCTACCCGCAGTGCTTCTACATCGGCTGTGTGGGCAACGCAAGCACCCATTGGGGACATTTGCAGGGCGGCGACCTGGTCCTCGCCTACCCCATTTGTGAGACATTACAGGCTGGACAAATTCGCCTCTGCAGAGGTATCTTTTGGCTGGAGAGTGCTCCATCAGGTGGCATCATCCAGTGGGACACAGGTCCTGGCCGATTCCCTCCCATAGGGACAGGACTGCTTTGGGTATGTCCCATTGGTGGATTCTCCATCTCATGCTGGAGAAGGGGCGTTGTCTTAGCTGAACACCTTTTCTCAGCATGACGATGGAGAATCCACGCCCGTCCCCATCTAGGCCTACCAGGCCCTGTGTCAGGGGCACAAGAGAGTCAACACATCACACTGTCGTCAGCAGCTTCACCTTCGTCGTGTCTGGGGAGCATCAGCCCAGCAGGAGGCGTATTAACTCTGACAGACTTAGTCTTATTGGGCAGGAAGATAGTCTAAACCCATTGGTGGATTCTCCATCGTCATGCTGAGAAAAGGCGTTCAGGTAAGACAACGCCCCTTCTAGGACAGTGCCACCCCATCTGGAGTCAAAGATGACAAAGTCCCAGATCCCGGAGCCCCATGTACCCAAAGCCAATTGGTCTTACCAGGGTTCAGTTGAAGCCTTTTGTCCCCCATTGAGACCCCCATAGCCTCCAAGCACTGTGAAAGAGCGACCACAGCATCACTTGGGTAACCAAGAGTGGAGATATAGAGTTGGATGTCATCAGCATACAATATATACTTAACATAAGATAAGTTATGGCTTTTTTTGGTGGCTTGCCTGTTCTATAGAGCAGCATTCCCCCCCCCCAAAGATCCATATGAATCCTGACCTGCCTTTATTTAAAAAGTTATTTAAAAAACATGGTTATTTCCTTAGGTAATAGGTTAAGGTGGGTGTCAAGATTTTTATAATATTACATATATTGAAATGGGTATTTTTCTCTTCTGGATGTGCATTTATTTATTTTTCTTTGTTATATTAGTTTTGTAAAGTTCATATTGTTGCAAACTGCCCAGAGTTGTCCTGGAGTCAGGTGAACTTAAAAATCTTATATAGAATTTTATGATAGATAATATGGGCAGATGGAGATGATAATAACTGATGCAAAGAAGACTGGGAAGTCACTTCTTTAGGCATCTTCCCTTTTCTTTATTTGTTGTTATCCTTTTTCTTTTATACTTTAATAATTTCATCTTCTAATGTTTTTGTCTGGTGGCATTTGTCTGATAGACATAACCCTGCCAGCTATCAACTTATAAGCTTTCTGAGTCTCTTCAGCAAGATTTAGGATGCTATCTACATAGGAAATTGCAAAAATGAATGGCTAAGGAACCTATCCAGGGTTGCAAATAGATATTTAATAAATATCTTTGTTAAACTTCAAAAACATACTTTAAAATACAAACTAGGATTAAAGGGAAAAAAGGGAGAGCAATAACAGGACAAATTAAAAAGAAAAAAAAAGAAAAAAATACGTCAAGCAGATATATAACAAAAATGACCTCCAACTTTTCCCAGTTCAGTGATAATAATACAATAACAACCTCTTTCCAGGTTTAAATGAATAATATCAATATTTAAAATATCTTAAAATACTAAAGAATCAATGTTCATGATATATTTTTCACTTAATTTGAATCTAATAGTAAATATCAGATATGGATAACCGTATATTTGAAAATATTTCTCTATCCTGGGTGGGCCATATTCTTGTTTTATACCACCTTACTGTAAAATAAGTGGAAGATCTACGGCCTCCCTTTATGCAGCTTTGTGACTTTAAGTCAGCATTTGATTTGATTTCAATTTCTTATGGGTGAATTGAAGAATCTCGGCATTGCAATTACTGTTTCCAATCAAGAGGATATTTAATGATGCCAGGATTAGATGACCCACTGGATCTACTATCAAAGCCAATTTCTGTACATAAAGAAATTCAGCAGAGATATATCCTTCCTCCTTTTCCATTTAAATTACACATACATGCCTTGGCTATTGAACTTTCAGATCCCTATTTTCATCCCCTGGAATTCCACTGATACTTTAGGCAGATGGTGCAACTATTATTTCCAGATCACCAACTGACTTTAGCATGCTCTTAACATCTTAGCAAGGAACTCCAGGTTGGGACAAGCCACCAGAAGATCAAAATAATGGTCTTTGCTAAAATATTCAGGAAACTGCAATCAGGAGCCAAAAGACTGAGCAAGTGAGGACTTTTAAACACTTAGGCACAATTTTTCAAGACACAGATTCATGGAAGGCACATATTGATCCTGTAATCTTGTGGGAAAAGAAGTACTTCAGACGTGTTACAAGTTTTTTCACACTAAAGACAGAGAATGGACCTCACAGCTTTAAAGATCCCTTTGCACCTCAGTGTCTAGGTTAGCTACTGTATGTTTTCCAGCTAGGTCCTTACCCAACTTCTAGGTTGGTGGAAGTGGTTCAAACTAAGTTTATCAATGTATTTTCCTATGTCCCAAAATATATATCCAGTGTAATCTTGAGGCCTGAAACTGGCCAAAAGTGGGTTTTGTTAAGAATTTGACTCTTGATTATTAATTACTGATTTAAGTATCATATTTTCTAGTTGGACCAATTCCACTTATCCTCCCTGATGAATTTCAGTCTTAATGATCACAAGTAATTGATAAATAAATAAATACATCTCTTTTTTTAAACCCTTTCTCTTTGTGGCTTTTTAAAAGACGTTATAGTTTATTGAATTGATTCAAGTAAAAGAGTCAATGGCTCCTGGACACTGATTATCAGAATGAGAAAGGTCTTATTCCCAAATCTATCTCATGTTTTAACAACTACAGATGGAAATCAACTCATCATATAAAGGCATTAATCTCTGTATTACAATCGAGATTCTTTTTTAGGATCATTTTCAATATTCTTCCCTTGCACTTTTTTATGGGAAATCTAATAAGGTCCCTATGGCTAGTTGAATCTAGTTGAATGTATCTCAAATAAGTTTGTTATTGTGAGGATCAAAAGAAAACATGATTCCTTGAGAACAGTATAGGACACAAATTTAATTGATAATATAAATATTAATGACATGGCAAAGAAACAGCAAACAAGCTTTGAAACTAACTGTGTCCTTTCCATGTTAAATTTACGTACTTGGCATGAATTTATTTCACATGTCATCAATATGCGTGAGAGATATCACTTTGTATACTTGTAGAGAGTGCCATTTTAATATCATCAGAAATGCAGAGCAAAGGGATAATGTATATCTCTTATGCACACATTTCACAAATCATCTATATTTTTATTAGTTCAAAAGATTCAAGACAGTTGAGTATTTTAAGATTGATTTTTCTGTTACAATTTCACTGTTTCAAAGCTTGGCTTTTAATCTGTAAATTGACACAACTGAATAAGTGCCTCATTAGAATAACATTCTTTGACTATAAATAATCAATATTGTGTTAGCCAAGACCTGACTTTATTCAAGTCAGTGGGTTGCTGTGGGTAAATTAGCTTTCAATAAAACTCAGTCAAAACAACTGGACTGAATGCTTGGGGTTTAAATGTGATAATATTCACAATAAAAGCCAGTTTTGGTACTTGCCACAAAAAACTTATGAATTGAAATTCTCTTATACACGAGCAATATGTTCCTTGACCACTAACCCAATGCTTTCATGTAACGCTCACATAATCTCATTTTAGAATTGCTAGCCAAAATATATCAGTGCTGGTACTTTGATGAAGGTGGCTTAATTGAGGACACCAATGGCTACGAGTCAAACTTTCCTTAATGAGCCTGTGTTTAAGGGAGGCAAACATAACTTGTTAGCAATACATAATTAAATATCATTAAGTGGAACATTTGGTAGCAGAATCCTTTCCTTCAATCAGTTTATTCACTTGGCTGGATTTAATCTTCCACTTCCATTCTTTCAGTTCCAGTTAATTAATGCATGGCACTCTATGTTCTTGCAACCTCAGAGCTGTCAAACTCAGTTGTTTACTGTTGTTCATGCAGAACATTTGCCTTTAAGGGGAAGAGGACTTGAGGACAACCTAATATTCCTGCTTCTACCAGTGCAGTTATAAACCAAGGAAAAGCTTCTGTGTAAACTACATTACATTCAATTCAACTCATGGGGAAATGAGTTTTTGGAGGTTTGCTACCTCTGGAGACATATAAAAAGAGACTTATTTGGAGTTAATATCATTGAATTGCCACTGAGATATTTTGAAACTTCTAAGAGATTGTTCTCTATTAGCATCCAGTTTGATATAGATTCACACATCCATTCATATGCTTGTTATGTTGCTAAAGATGGTGGAAGCTGTTAACTAATGAGGCATAATTGAAGCACAAAGAGCCTTAGTAAACCTCCAAGAATCCAACTTATTATAATACATGGGAAAAGAATTTTTAATAAATCTTTTGGAAAAGATGCCAGTTCCTCACAAATTTGTAACTAATACTTGCGATCATACTTTTATAATTCTGGTCTCCCTGTACACATTACGAACCAATATTTAATTTAACACTTTTAAAAAAAAAAAAAGTTTCCCTGCCCATTAGTTGTGCTATCTAACTAACAATAGTATTATCTGTATGGTTATCCAACATCCACGTTAGAGCATGAATGGGAAAATATGAATCTTGCAGTCTTAATCTGGTTTAGCTAGTCTGCTCCTATTTGATGAGCTCCACCCCTGCTCCTTTCCAGAGCTAGATCTCCAACTGGCAATGTAACCTTTGTTTCAATCATATTCATTCTTTCTCACAAAGGAAACATGGGTATAATGGGTGGTAGCTGATCTCTTTGGCATTTCTGCCAGAACACCAACAGTACAAATCCTAGTCCTCATGCTTCTCTTCTTCCCTGAGATAATAGCATTAAGCTGGGCAAAATCAGAAGAATCAAAGGGAACCAACCTCTGGTTTATTAGATGGAACTTGAATTACAGATGTAACTGCTACTGAGTAGAAGTTCCTGATGTAATGGTTATTACTTCATAACTGTCTCCATATTAGCATCAGGGTGGTGAAAGGAATGCTAGATCTGACCTTTGATTTCATGCCATTAATTTGTTGTCAACCCTTAGGGATCATAATGATAGATTTTCTCCATGACGATTTGTACCTGTATCTGGTGGTTGAGATCTTCCCATACCACCCCAATTTCCACTATAATTGAATCTACCCACCTTGCTGCTGGTCATCCTCTTCTCTTTCTTCTCCCTTTTCCAGCATTACAGCCTTCTCCAGAGAGCTGTTAAATGTCCTTTTTTGGTATTAGAGATCTAACTTAGGGACTGAATTAATTTCCTGATCACTTATTACTTTGGAAGAATGATATTTTGCTGTGGTATTTTGAAGCTAAGGGTATTTGCGATGTTTTCTGTTCTCATATTAGCAGATAGTGGTATAATGGTACAAAGAGTCAATAGTTCCTTCTTCCAACAAAGATTGGGAGCAGGGCAGGGGGAGAGAGAAATACTACCTGGAGTTATTCTTTTAAGAGTGCAAGAATTTCAGCCTTCTGTATCTGTGCAGCTAGAAGGATCCCAGGTTACGGTATTAGCCTCTCTATCCATCCTTCCCATTCAACCCTTCCTTGTCATAGGTTGAAAGCAAAAGAACATCATTTAAAAACAGGCTTGAGCCTCACTTCCCTTCCCAATAGCATTCTAGCTTTATGGAATTGAAGGGAACTGATCAAGTGTTTAGAAGTAGCATTTATTCATGAAACATCAAGTTGGATTATTAAAACTGATAGGAATAGATTGTGCTTGGAGTATGGCATTAAGTTTTAATACAATTGAAATGTGCTACTGGAAACAAATTCCCACTGCAATCAATTCTCACATGTCTCTGACTATATTGCTCCTATGCCTTGCTTCTCTATTGCATCCCTTGGCCCCTGCTTCATTGTGACCTTGCTTTACTTTCTCTTTTAATTCTAGTTCAGTGAGAGAAACCCCGGGTTCTGATGCAGAATGAATTAGTTCAGTAGCCTTGCCATGCAAATTAACTGAGCATACTGCCCTAATTCATGACTAGCTGTAAATACAGTAAACTCAGACAGATATTTATTTTAAACAGATAGTTAAATTTGCCACAAAATTTTCCAGATGAAAATTGTATGATGCTCTGTAATAAATAAAAATCCATGGTGTTCAGATGCCTCTCTGTCCAGTTAATTTCATGGGACATCTGTATTCTGCTTCCTTTGAAATGCTGAAAGTAAAAATCATTAAAACCTCCACATCTCCTTTTCTCATGAGAATAGGCATTCCATATGGTATGTTTTGCTCTAATGCCCGCAGCTTTGAACTTTTTTCAATGGCATTTCCAAAACACAACCATTCTTTTCATCAATTTGTATACTCTTCAACATTAGTTCATCTTTGCTCTGTTCATCTCCAGTTTGCTTTTACTTTCCATCCTCCTGGGATGCGCCACCTTTTTTTAGGCCCATCATATTCTCATCATCGTGACTATTGTAGGAGCAATTGCTATTCCAGATGGTAGCATTTTGTAGAGAAGAAAGAGGTTATTAAGCAAGTTACAAATATGTATAGGTATAAGTAATAAATACAATAATTTTAAATTAATAACACCATGCACTGCCATAATACTATTGTTCTAATATTCCAGTAAATCATTTTTTGTACCTTTTTTAAGTGTAGGGTTTCATGCCACTAGTAAATGCAGGGCACCTATGGAATATGTTATGTAAAATGCACAGAGTTAGCAATAGCCCTGCAGCCCTACTACTATGCTAGAGATGCATTATTCATACCTGGTGCATTTTCAGTTAAAGTTCAGGCACAACTTTTTGTTCAGAGCCCAGTTGGGACCACATAGCTCTTTCGCCCCCTTTTTGGAGAGGCTGCATTTTAAATTCTTAACGAACATGTTTCAAGTCACACAAATGTTTTTTTCTAATGTGGGTCTTGCATCGTGAAGCTGACAAAATATTAAACTCCTATTTAAAATCTTCCTTCCCCTGTCCTTACCACTTTCTATAGAGGGAAGATCGAGAGCATCCTGCCATATTGCATTACTGTCTGGTTTGGAAGTATTACTGCTTCAGACAGGAAGGCGGAGCAGTGAGTGGTGAGGATGGCAGAAATTATTGGTAGTTCACTTCCTTCTATCCAGGACATAGCACATAAGAGATGTTTGAGCAGGGTCTGCAGTATTGCCTGAGATGCTACACATCCTCTTCACAACCTGTTTTCCTTGTTACCTTCTGGAAGGAGGCTTTGTGGTATCTGAATAGAACATCCAGATTCAGTCACAGTTTGTTCGATACAGCATCAGCCTTGTGAACTCTCAAGTTTCCTCTTTCCACTATGTATTCAAAATCTTATCTTATCTTGTCTGGTCTCGTCTCATCTCGTCTTATCTGGTCTCGTCTCATCTCATCTGGTCTTGTCTCATCTCATCCTATCCTATCCTATCCTATCCTATCCTATCCTATCCTATCCTATCCTATCCTATCCTATCCTATCCTATCCTATCCTATCCTATCCTATCCTATCCTGCTGCCTTGCCTTGCCTTGCTTGCCTTGCCTTGCCTTGCCTTGCCTTGCCTTGCCCTTGCCTTGCCTTGCCTTGCCTTGCCTTGCCTTCGCCTGCCTGCCTTCCGCCTTGCCTTGCCTTGCCTGCCTGCCTTGCCCTGCCCTGACCTGCCTGCTGCCCTGCCCGCCTGCCTTGCCTTGCCTTGCCTTGCCTTGCTTGCTTGCCTTGCCTTGCTTGCCTTGCCTTGCCTTGCCTTGCCTGCCTTGCCTATCTTATCTTATCTTAACGCCTTGCCTCGCCTCGCCTTGCATCACCTTGCCTCGCCTCACCTCGTCTTATCTTATCTTATCTTATCTTATCTTATCTTATCTTATCTTATCTTATCTTATCTTATCTTATCTTATCTTATCTTATCTTATCTTATCTTATCTTATCTTATCTTATCTTATCTTATCTTATCTTATCTTATCTTATCTTATTTTTGATTAAAGTTCTTGCTTAACATTGATTTCCCCTCCTGTGGACTGAACACCTCTGATCTTAAGTGATGATTCTGTTTCATCTTGGCATAGGAGACTGTATGAAAAACTTAAATGCTGTGGTCTCCCGCTTAATACAGTCCTGGGGATAGGATATGAGCACACAGAGGCAGCCTTTAAACACTGTGCCAAGGATTTGGAAGCTCAATCAAACTTGGTTGCCATATTCAAAAGTGTTTTCCTGGACAATGATTCAATATGATTCTTTTTTTAAAAAATAGCTAGATAGTTAAGCCAAATAATAGTTCTCCAATACAGAAGAGCCTTACCCTTGGCAAGATTGAATATGCTACCAACAGCTATTCTGGAAAATATCCCATTTGAAAACATAACTGCCCTCTGCAGTGAAGAAATTTCTGAAAAACTACCTCTGGTTATATTGCTCCCATTGTAAAGTTGTCCTGTATAGTTAATTCTCATCCGGCCAGTTTTGAATCCATTTTATTTATTTTATTCAATTTTATTTACAGTTATTACTACCTGATTAGTGGAATTTAATTTTACTTAATGTGGCTAAATGTTTAGTATTTGTAAAATATGTCATATTTTAACCACGTGAATTTTATAATTGGATTTTACTTGCTGTCTCACCATTTGTTTTCTCTTTGTTTTTTGAGCTGGTCAATGACTGTAATAAAGTGCTAATGCTACATTAGTATTTTTAGAGTCATCTTTTTCCCCCCACAGCATTTAAATATAATAGTATGTCATAGATGACCTTAAAAGCAAATTTATAGTAATGTAAGCTTTTAGTGATTTGGGGTTATAAAAACATGAACCACAACATATTTTAAATTCATAGGCTATTATATTTATATTAATCCTACTAGAATGCTGCAAACAACATGCAAACTTTTGAACTTTTTCTAAATACTTGTGTGTGTATAAAAGTTATTACAAATTTTAAAGAGAACATAAAAACTATCAGAAACTCAGGAACTAATGCAGAATAAAGAGAACAGAGACAGAGAGAAAGAAAAAAGAGAAAAAGAGCAGAAAGAAAGATGTTTCAAATTTTCTTTACAGCAAATGCAAAGATAACTACAAAGTTATCCCTTATTCTGTTACTTTCTTCTATTAGCCAATGTTTTTCTAACATTCAAACAAATCATATGTGTATTTTTTTCTGTTTCATACCAAAAATCTATAGTTTTCAGTTTTTGAATCTTTCAAAAAGTACCTAATCAGCCCCATTGCAACAAATCACTTAATTACTTTTAAATATCTAGACCATGGGTCGGCCACCCGAAACATCGAACGAGCCGCACGGACCCGTTTGGCCTAAAAAAAAAAACCCTGGGAGCCGCGCCCGCGCATGCGCGCCTGACCGCGCACCCGCGCACCCACGTGCACCTGCCCGCGCATGCGCGCCCGTTCGCGCATGTGCACCCCCATGCGCACCCGTTCGCGCATGCGCACCCATTCACGCATGCGCACCCCCATGCGCACCCGTTCGCGCATGCGCGCCACCCGTGCATGCGCACCCGCCCGCGCATGCACGCATGCGCTCCCCAAAATGGCGGAGGAGGCTCCGGAGCCGCAGGTGATGCCTCAAAGAGCTGCATGCGGCTCCGGAGCCGCGGGTTGCCAACCCGTGATCTAGACTATGCATAGTTGTTTTGGCTGCAACATACAAAGTAGCATTTAAATGTACACTTGCAACATAATTTCTCAAGAAGATGTTTCTAACATTTTTACCTCAATGTGTACATTGTATACTTTGGTATACAAGCTCTTTTTGCTGGGAAGTGTACATAAATTCTGAGAAAAGCAAAACCTACATGATTATTGCATTCTAAATTATTCTTGATAATATAGATCAGGTCAGTTCAAATGACGATCAAAAGACTGAATTCTCACACATTCCTACATGCCTGCTTTGCCAAACTGAACAGAAAATATTTATGGCGTAACTGGCAGGTCACAGCCTATTTCCTTGTTCATTTATTTATTTGTATTTATAATTGATCCCATAGAAAAGGGTATAATCACTTTAAAACAACACATACAATCCATTTTTTAAAAGTAATCAAGAAAACCACAAAAATAGTCCAAGCTGTAATCATCAAGGCCAAAGCAAGTCAGCCCTAGACAAGCCAGTCTAATCTTCCATTGTTTGAGGAAGGAAATAACAAACTAATCTGGAGCTATACAAACATATATATATATATTTCCTGTAATGTATATTGTAGTTACCAAGGAGGAAGGAGGGGGGGGGAGAGAGATAATTTTAAACCACTTTTTTATAGCAGCAGTTGGAGATTCTGTTTTTGTGTACATCCAAGGTGACAGAAATATCTTTCCTGACACAAATTGGGATTGAGTAAGATACATACTTCTATATGTAGATTGGTTGTTTTCTAAAATATTTGGGGCATATAATTGGTTAATTTCAATTTTAGTCCACTTGTCCTCCAAGGAACTCAAAGAGACTATAAACTTTACTTTCTGCTCTCCACCACTATATTCTAATCATGAACATCTAATTAATCCTCATCATACCCTTGAGGAAGGCTACATAAATAGTAGGGCTGATTAAGCCTTCCCAATTTCCCTTCCTCTCTCTCTCTCTCCTATTTAAATCAGAGAGCATAAACCCCAAAAAGTTAAATAGCTATTTAAAAAAAATAAAATGGGAGAGATCTTTAATATGTAATGGAAATAGACTTTGTTGAATTCTGTGCAAGGAATGATGAACTAGCACATCTCTGAATGAACAGAGGTGACATCAAAGCCCGGATCAAAGGATGGGTGAGTAGATCAATCTAATAGAACCTCTCAAGAAAAGGAGTGGTTGGGAAATTGCCCACTTGTGCTCCAGATAGCTGCTCCTCATGAGGGAACCACAGGACAATGGTTTCTTACAGGTTTGAGCACCAGGAGGCAAAGAGAAACCATTAACTTCTCAACTATGGTGGAGCCTTTTCAAGGACACTGGGTTAATTAACCTCAATTTCTAATTACTTTTAAAAATTAACTAATTAAATATCCTAAGGGTATTAAAGATCTTGAAAACAGTAAGTTTGCAAAGCCACCTGGTGAGTTTACCTTCATTCCAGAATAAAAAAAAAGTAACCATAAACTTAAAAATTTAAAGAATTTGAAATAAAAGGGAAAAGCTAAATAAGAGTTTAACTCAAGAAAGTTATAAATGAATTAAGAAACTAGGCAAATTTGAAATATTAGGACTTTTGCTACAAGATTTTTGATATATATAAACACATATGCATACTTACATACATACATACACACACACACACACACAGACCTCTGTGTGGACTTTTTGCTGACACCCAGACTGAAATGTTAATGATATATGGATTTGCATATCAATCAGGGATGGGTTATGGGAAGAAGAAATACTTGCATATAACTTATAGAGGATGAAGAATTTCTAAGTCTGTTTATATTTGTGATGAAGATTGGAAGTGACTTCTTTAAATATTTTTCTCCTTTTCTTATTTCTGCTTCTTTTTCTTTTTTCCTTTGCACTTTTTAGTCTCTATTTTCCTTTTCTTTCTGAGTTTAGTCTTTTATGTCTTTTAATATTGTTATTAAAATTTTCAATAATTGTTTTTAAAAAGAATATAGATGTTGTTTGATGGAAATTAAACCTTAATGGATTATCATCCTGAGAAATGATGAGGTACAAACATAAATCATCTATATGATCGATGTGACTTCAATAAGTTTAACTACACTTGAATCATATTTAGTTTAAATATAAGATGAGTGAAAATAATGATTGAAAGAGGAAGCACAAAAAGAATAATTAAAACCACAAGAGAGCATCTGTAATGTTTGAAATAATATTCCACTATCTAATTTTGTATAATGTATTGTTTGCATTGATACAGAAGAGGGAGATTCTTTTTTTAAAAAAAATAATCTTTCCAGTTTTGCATTTGGGAACAAGCTCCTGCAAGTTGCTTTGTTATGATTATGTGCTTTTGAAAGAATTTACAGAGTCACATCTTCCCAGTTGCTTTTATTAGCAGACTTTCTCCCCAGGAGTGGGATGGTACAATATGTCACTAAA
This sequence comes from Azemiops feae, assembly GCA_023970755.1. Classification (NCBI taxonomy): domain Eukaryota; kingdom Metazoa; phylum Chordata; class Lepidosauria; order Squamata; family Viperidae; genus Azemiops; species Azemiops feae. The sequence continues at coordinate 195,350 of JALGBA010003847.1, read as the reverse complement.
GTCACAAGGGATTCTGAGGGGATCTTGTTTATTCATATAGCAAGAACCCAAATAGGCTTTATTATCAACTGCTGCAAAAAATTCAAATGTGGTACCTATGCAAATTTTCTTTTTGTGTATGGATTGAAATGTATCTTGCTTAAAAATCATGACTCACTGGAAGTGGTAATTATGCTCCTTTTGACAAGTTAGCATTAACAATATGCTCCACTTCCTAAACGTACATGATGTTCATTTTTCCTCCTCTCTTATTGTTGGAACAGAATGGATTAGCACATGCAAAAGCAGTGGTGAAATTGGATGTCTGCTGAATTTGCTGATGCTGATAAAATGCATAAGGCTTTTGCTTTTCCATTGACCAGAATACATTTATACAGACAACTCTCGCATTCAGGCTACACATCTAAAAGAACCTATTCCACTTATTATTGCTTTTACTTGTATTGTTGCATTGCAGTACATCCTTTTTTAGAACGATGGGACACAATATAAACAGTTCTGTGTCTCATCTGAATTTTTGCAGCGCCATTAAGAAAGGTAATTGGGAATGAATGCACAGACACACATGCACACAAACATTTAATTTGATTTATTGGCTTTTTGTTATCCTCTCTTCTTAGGATATTTGCAGAAATAATATTTCTAAATCTCTTTCTACTTCAACCTATCAGATCTTCAGTAAGCTGTAATGCCAAAAATATTTAATTTGCAGTTTAACCTAACATTTCAAACTTGGGAATTGCTCTCAGTTAATGGAGTGGTTTAGTTAACATGAATGTTAACTATAGATCTGAGAAATAACTTTAAAAAAAAAATATCTGGTATTATTTCAACTAAGTGTGTCCACATAAACGACAGCAGTTCTGAAAGACTTCAGAAAGGCAGATTCAGATTTAAACAATTGGCCTACGATCTTTCCTACCATTAGAGCTTTCATTCGCTTCTTATTCTGCTAGCTTTTGCAGCCCTTCTACTATTCAAATACACACAGATTTCCAATCCTTGATATTTAAGTCTTGTACTTGACTCTGTTGATTGCTCCTTCAACTCAGTGTCAGAGTACTGTCTATCACTCACCCACAATGTTCTTTCCTGACATGACAATTTTTTTTCTAGCATCATTTGTACTTTCCTTTACTATGTAACTCTAAGGCAGACCTGCACAAGGTCAAGGAGAAAGAGTCACACTGATAATTAAAAATAATCACAGGCACAAAGGAATAACCGGTATACTAATCAGCTGCTTGGTGACTAGCAGAATGGCAGCAATGTTGGAGTTGGCACTGACAGTGAAGGTTTGAGGTCCTCAGCAGCAAATTTTTATGGGGACAGTGGAAGTGATGGTGGTGGTGAATTACTTTTCTTTTAAAAAATAACTATATTTATTACTTTTTTAAAAAAGGGTGCCAGTGGGTTGCATGAGCTGTTTGGTGGGCTTCATGCAGACTGTGGATTGTATGCTGTGGAAGCTTGTTGTCATCCATCTGTGTTGTGCAAGCTCCAGCTATCTGGAGCCCAAGTGGGCAATTTCCCACTGTGCTTTCATCAAAATTGTGTTATAGTCATATGCATTTACTGAACTTATTTTACTTTATTGTGCATAGGCATTATGGAATACAATTGATAGAGGTCTAAAGGAAGGTGCTAAGTTTCCTCCAAGCTGCTCCAACACAGGTTTGCTTGCTTGTTTGCTTGGGTTTATATACCGCTCCAATCTTGAAAGTCTGAATAGCTTATATATCCCTGCTACAATAAGATTAAAACGCAAACGTAAATTAAAATTACTTTTATACAACACTGAAATGAAAGCCAAGAATTGGCACTTTCAGTCACTTGAAACAGCAATTCAAATATCTCCTTCCTTCCTTCCTTCCTTCCTTCCTTCCTTCCTTCCTTCCTTCCTTCCTTCCTTCCTTCCTTCCTTCCTTCCTTCCTTCCTCATCAAATTTATTTGCTGCCCATCTCAGGGAGTTCAAGGTGACTCTGAGCACCTTCTCAAAGACCTTTTGAAAGAGCCAAGTCTAGGAGTTCTCCATGAGCCCACTTCCGCAAGTGGGGCTTCTAGCAGAAACCAATTCAGAGGAGACTTGCTTTCAATCTCCTGTTACTGAAAGACAATCATACTATGTCAGTTGACAGACATTTTAAGACATAGATGAAACCTTCTACTTTGCCATTGTTTCTCTCTCTCTGAACCCCTTACTTATGCTTGAAGCTTTCAAGGACCCTTTGCTATCAGAAGTAATATGGCTCATGACAAATGAGATTGCCTTTTAGGTAGGAATGCTCCTTTTGTGGAATAGCTTACTTCAGAAGGCTGACTTACTATCTATTTGATGACAGATATAGTTTTTTTTTTTTACCAGAACATTTTAGTGCTCGAGGCAAGTTAAGATTATTCACATTTTATTGAATTGTACAAAATTGATTAAAAACAAGTGTCATAAAAGCAAAAAAAAAAAAAAAAAACTGATGACACAACCCATCTGCTTGATTCAGCCAACAACACTATCTTCAAACTCCCACCACTCTCTACTTCAGTGCTGAGGGAAGAGCCTTCTGGAAGTTAAAGATGGTGGGGGCTAATGGAACTCAAGGAGAAAAGTATTCCACTGGCTAGGGGCTGCCAAAGAAAGGGCATGATTCCTAGGTCTCACTATACCCACTTTTTTTCCATATCAAAGTTTGATTTCTTTTAAAGGAATGCATTTTTCTCTGACCAAGCTGAAAGGAAGGCCATTAACTCTAGACACCTTATTCTTCACAATCCATTTAATGATAAGTTCAAATGTCTTTTGAGCAGACTCCATTTTTTACAAACTGGGAAGCATTGGCAATAAAAGAAAGGACTGTAGTAACAGAGAAACCTTTCAACTGGGGTTTGAATAAATGCCATCCACTTGACTATTACTATTTGCAAATTGTGGAACATTTGATCCATGAGCAGAAACTACTTCACGTTTCCCACTGAATTAATTTATTCAATCTTCAGTGTAATTAATAACCTTTTTATACCCTTTGGTTGGGAAACCAAATATGCTGCTCACATTCCTGAATGTGCATCTGAATTATTCTGAACAATAGCATTGATATAAAGTTCTTGGTCCCTAATGTTCAAGCAATCTCCATGTCACACAAAGTTAACCTTTTTAAATTGCATGCTTTCACACTTTGCATTAGGAATACTTTCCAATGAATATAGTGTATATTCTATGATATTGTAATTTGAGGTATTATAAAAGCTTTTCCTGAGATTCTAAAGGGTGAGAACCCATGGTTTATTATAAAGAAGGCAACTAATCCAGTTTTACTTTTGAAAGGAATACATTAGATTATTATCCAAAAGAGTTTCCAATTGCCTTACAGGTTTATCAGCAAAGATTAAAAGATGACCTCCATAACATCCATAATGTAACCTTCCAAATCCTGCTCTCTTGGTTTTGAAATATTTTATCTAAAATGAACAGCTTGTTTCCATCCCTTCCCCCCCTTCTTTGGAAAACTATCGTGTTTCTTTTCCTTTCGCACCACTTACCCATGTCCTTTATGCTTCCTTAGCCTAGGATTGGTCAATCTAGTGGCTTTGAGTACCAATACGCAAGGACACATACAAAGGTATTGATTTGATTGCCTTAAATCTGACATATTTAAAAAAGAATAGAAAGCTGACCTACTACGAGCAATCTATCAACCTTAAGTATTCTATTAAATCATAAGAATGCCTTAGAGCAGCATAAGGTACTTTCTAGGTAGTTTCCTCTGCTACCTTTCGAAATAAAAATTAGAAATGGGCATAGCCTCATTTCCTTGTTACTGTCCACCTGCTGAGAAAAAAAAGCCAAAGTTAAATTTAAGTAGTAGACAGCATTCTGGGAAGATAGATGGCTGTTCTGTGATCGCCTATTTTCTCTGCCATATCCATCTTGTACATTGCCATGATACTTTTCATATAAACAAGGGGCATGTATGATTGGTTGGTCAGTTAGTCTTTTATTATCTTTATTTTCTAATGCAGCTATATAGCAAAAATTAGTGAGCAGAAGGAGGGGGAAGAAAAAGAATAGTAAACAAATTAGACAGTAATTAAATCTGCCTGTTTACAATACAGGTGCAAAATATTGAACTACTAAAAGAAGAAGAAGAAGAAATAAAAGGCCAAAAAAGCCAAAATTACTAAAAAAAAAAAAAACTACCACAAAACATGGTATTAAAATACTAGGATACAAAGTACTAAAATACCAGAATATTAAAACCCTGAAATGTTAAAATACTTGTCCTACCTATCATGATAGTATGCTCATAAAACTCTTCTTAACCGGTCCATTTCCATAACCATAGCCAGCAGATCCTCAGACAAAAATTTGGCCCTTGCGATGTAATGTTGGAGTCATGACTATTGGACTTCCTTGGGAATTTAGAAACTACAGACATTCCTAAGTCCTTAGCAGGTATCTCTATATAAAATAGTAATGTAAAAGGATATGTGACATAAATTCTAACACTGTGTCCCACAGAGGCAAGTCTTTTGCAGAAGAGATTTCTGTGTGTTTGTGTGTGTGTGTTTGTGTGTGCCTGTTTTCAAAAATAATTGAGAGTAGCACATTGAAGAGAAAACACTACACATTGTTTAAGTATTCCATTGTCTTAGAACCATGGGTCTGATGCCAAGAAACGCTGTCATGAATCAACTGCATATCAATGAGCTTCTGTCTCAGGTGCTGCCTTTGTTCATCCCCAGGGGTGTTTGCAAGCTCCTATGTTTTAATAATAATAAAAAATCATGTTATTCCACAAGCTCCATCCCATCTGGTTGTGCTTGCAGTGTCTTGTGCTTGTACAAAAAAGGGTATGGTTTGCATCATGTTAGCATGACCCAGCTCTCATCAAATTGCCTGATTTGATTCTCCCCTGCAGAGATTTGTGTTCATATCCCAACCTGTAGCTACTGGGGCATTTTTTCTCATTATTCCATAAATCCACAGATTATTAGTGTTCTGTCAATATTGGAAGACCAAGACCTTCTGGAAAAAAAATTGATTTAGCCAACAGTTAACCATGTTTAACTAGGCTGTGTCTGAACTTTTAATAACCTGCTTCTAAATTCCATGTTTAAAAAATAGAGTGGTTTAAAAAAAAAAAACCCTCACTCATTTGAGCTGAAAGATCTCCAGAACAAAAAGTATATTCCCTAAGCAAAATTTTAGGCATAGTTTTGTTAAAAAGTTTCACTGCACTGGAAAATCATAGGTTTCCCTGGTGGGTAACAGCTGCACTATGAGCTTCATTAAAAAATAGCTTTACATTTATCTGAACCCAAGAATTATTATCTTGAGCTAATAGAAGCATGTTACTTGCTTATATCTCTATCTGTTGATTATCCAAGGAAGACTTTTCAGTCTTTCTGAAAAAATCATGATCTTGGTGTTACTAACATTTAGCTGTACAGTTGGTCATTCTATCTGATTCGCTACTCCCTCTAAATAGTACTCCCAATTGGACTCAATGTCAACATTGTTTCTGATGTTAGTATTGTGGTAGAGAGCCAGTTTGATATAATGATTAAGGCATCATACTAGAAACCAGGAGATGGTAAGTTCTAGACCAGAGGCCCTTTTATGACTTGTGGACTTCAACTCCCAGAATTCCTCAGTCAGTGTGCCAAGTCATAAAAGGGCCAAGTTTGAAGACCCCTGTTCTAGACTCACCTTAGGCATAAAGCCAGCTGCATCACTTTCTGTCAGTCTGTGATGAATAGCATCTATAAAGAGGGAATTGGTGTGATGGGCTACAGTGAAGTGGCAGTTTTCAAGAAAGGAGGGAACACATTCCAAGGAGGGGACATTAGACAAGAGGCAACATAGCCCAGAGCTGGATCAGAGACAGAGAGTTAAGATAGCCACTCCCTAGAATCTCTCAGAGTATATCCTTTAGGATAAGAATAGTATTGTTTAGTCTGGCAAGATTTTGTCTATTGTATGTAAGTAAAAAAAAAAAGAACAATGGCTGGATTGTTCTATGTCATTCTTGGGCTGGGCCTGACACAATCCTAGGAAGAGATAATGGCAAACCACTTCTAAACACCTTGCCAAAGAAACTTCAGGGACTTGTCCAGGCAGTGTCCAAGAATTGGACACCACTTCCCACAAGGAAAAAGAAGTACTATGGTCAATCTGACAGGTCAAAAATGCTAACTGCTGAGAACAATTCCCTTCTACAATCAATCTGATACCACAATATGCTTGAAGGAATTTGATGTGCATATCTACTTGGAAAAAAGTTTGAAGCTCAGTGACACCTTTCATGACTCTGTGTGCATTGAATTCTAGTAGCAATATAGTATAACATTGATATTAAAAGAATACAAGAATGACCTTTTCAGTTACAACTGGGCACTATCCCCATCAACTCTTCACATTTGCACTACTGATTACTGGATCTCGGTGAAACACTGGCAGATGTAGCAAAATAAATTTTGCATAAGGTAATGTTGCCAGAATCTTGAACTTCATCTGGATGTTTCCTATTGTTACTCAGAGCAACAGTCACATGTTTTTCAATAACCTATCCACAGTTTCTTGGAACACATTATCCAAAGGAGTAGGGGAAATTGTTTTTGTGCTGTCAATCTTTTGCAATTATTTTCTTCAGGCCAGGAGAGAAGTTGTTAGCCTAACTCAGTTGCTTAGCCAAACAGCACATCAGACACTTTTTGTTATTGTTGTTGTTTTTGTTGCTTCTTTCTGACTTCCTTGTTCTCCATTTTTCCCAAATAGGTCTATTTTGACCAGCAAACTAAGCAATGCCATGAATGTCTTATCCCAGTGTCTGCAGGCGACGAGTGTCTAAATGGAAAACAATAGCCTTCAGCAAAACCTTGGCAAGAATAAGTGGGTTTTGAGTCCTCCTGGTTCCAGCACTATACTACTTTTAGTGCTAGATGGAGTTACACTGCTCCAGACAGATTTAGTGAGCAATCTGAGAGTCATCCTATTGGTAGACTTCTGCTCAAGAAGCAGGTTGCAGTTGTGGCTAGGAAGGCCTTTGTACATCTTTGAGTTGTGTGCCAGTTGTGTCCATTATTGGATCAGGTTACTTGAGAACCACCTCTCCCCCATTATATCAGCCTGGCCCATTAGATCTAAAGATGTGATGGTGCTGATACCAGCTGCCAGCGATCCACATTTGGTGGGTCCCAGTCAGTAGGCCTTCTCAGCTATGGCATTTATCTTATAGAATATTCTTAACACCAAGTTAGCTTCATCCCCTTTAGTGTTTTGGAAGTCCCTCAACACCTGGTTAGGCCATTAGGTCTGCGGATCCCTGGAAAGGAGAGATCTACTTAGATGACTCCACTATTCATGTACTCTCTGTCTGCTTGAGATTTGTATACATTTTTAGTTTTAATCAACTCCATTTTAATGCTGATTTTTAAATGTCTGTTTTTATATATGTATTCTTTTTTTAACCAACTATTGTACATCACTAAAAACACTTAAAGTCATGAGAAGCTATATAAATTAGATAATAGATAGCTTGATAGCTTGATAGCTTGATAGATAGTTAGATAGATAGATAGATAGATAGATAGATAGATAGATAGATAGATAGATAGATAGATAGATAGATAGATAGACAGAGAAAGATGCATACATGCTGCTGCCTGCCAGAATAAATCTCCTTAAAAAAAGAAGGAAATAGCTCACTTTAGTCTTCTTTCTTTCCATCATTAGCTGACATCACTCAAGGAAATGCAAAAGGGGACAACCAAATCTTACCTCCACCCATTTGCCAATACCAACTGATTAAATTGGCCCCTCCTACTACAGAGAAATTCTGATTTCAGAAGATTAAGGACCCCATTGAGCAGACCCATTGGGGAAAAAAACCCACTGGTTAGAAACTATTAATATATACCACTTGTCTTTATTTCCTAACAACTGCTGTAGGAACTATCATTCAATGACTTTAAAGACATGTTATAAAGGAAAGGTGATTCTTCTCCTTTTTCTCTGCTTCTCCCTCTCTAAATAAGAAAAAAAAACCACCTCTATTATATCTATCTCCATTCCCAAACCACGTGGTGCCTTGGCAAAAGATGCCACCCATTAGCAGATATGGATGCAGGTGTGTATGCATGAGAAAAACCAAGTGAATCTTATAAAATGTTGTCAATCAGGTCTGTGACCATAATAATAATAATAATAATAATAATAATAATAATAATAATAATAATAATAATAATAATAATAATAATAATAATAATAATAATAATAATAATAATAATAATAATAATAATAATAATAATAATAATAATAATAATAATAATAATAATAATAATAATATTGTCAAGAATCTCATTCTGGCTTCATTTTCACATTCAATCACCTATCTGACAGACTCCACCATGGGTCAACCATTCAGAACAGGAATTTTCTTTCTTGAGGACCGAAAATGGTCACACCCCAACATGAGGAGGAAAAGGAGGCACTAAACATCAAATTTTCCCCAATTTTCATTTTAGCCTTTATTTCTGCATTTGACTACCTTCCTGGCTGATACCTCCCCGGCAGCTCACATACCTATTGCTGGCATCGGGATTTTTCCTTTATGAGGACCCAAAAATCGACCCATCGCAAAATGGCAAAACAAAGGTCAGAATTCCATTTTGACCTTCAGTTTTTTTGTCCGATCCCTTGCCTGACCGACCCTCAAGGACTAGAACTCTATATACATTTTTCAAAGAAAAGGTGATTCTTCTTTTTCTTTGCCTTTCCCTCTTCAAATAAGAAAAAAAACCCCTCTATTTTACCTATCTCAATTCCCAGATATTGCACTGCAAAGGTTTGTTCCCCTTAGCACTTCTGTATACATGTGCATATATGGTAGGTCTTAGGGTGCATTATCTTCCTCTTGGTTATGGCAGGAAGTCTCCCAAACTCTAGTTTCTTCATTGTGACAAGCATCTCTGATTTTCTCTTTCTGGCTTCTCTCATAGCCCAGCAGTGTATAAAGTAGATCACTTTTTGTAACTTCTCTTTTTGTAACTTTCCTCTGCTGCTCTCCGAATTCCTACTTCGTATTTCTCTCATTAGACTGAATGTGATTCTTTCTGAATCCCTTGCCTTTTTCTCATTAAGCTGCACAATGTACTAAATGCTCATGTATCAATGGCTGTTTATTTGATTGACTTGTATACCAGCTTCAGAGGAATTGTACTAAATTCCTCATAAATTGCCAGCTAATTGCCATTAGCTTCAATTATTATTTTTGTTAAAAAAATGTATTAATTGATGGTTAATTACAGTCCCCCTTTGGGCTTTCAGAATGCATAAGCCTATTTAATACCTTACAGTATTAAACGTTTGACAGAATTGATGCTGTGTGAGCCCCCAGTTCATAATAATTGTCAAAAGTAACGTGGTGTTCAAAGCGAATGCTTAGGTCTATTAGTGTTTGCAATGGGATCACTGCATCGTCTGTGTAAAGCAATAGATGTGTGCACGAGTTTTAGTGGATGAAATTATTTTTGTTAATTTGCTAGTGTGTGAATGGAGCAAAAATGCAACCTTATATAATATTCACAGTAGCATACATTGGTAGGTTTAAAGTACTTTTCAACTGTCTTGCATCTGAGTAAGCAAGCAGAAATTGATTAGTGTGGCTTTCGGGTTTTTCCCATAATTTCTCCCAAGTAATGCACTCAAGCTTTTGCTTAGAAATCAATAAAAACATTTAAAAACTCCACATAATTTGGCTTATTTGTACACTCTGTACCTGCTCAGTCTAATCCCCTGATATTTTTTTAATTCTATCTGCTCTAAAAGGAGCCTATTTCTTGGATGAAAATAGTCTCATGACCTACTCATCAATTTATGAACGTCTGGCCAGATGTTAGTATGTTTCACAAACACATTGGGCAATAATTGGCACACATTTTTCTCCTTCCTTTTTTTATTGGATTGATTAATGCTAAGACTTATGCAAGTTGTGGGAAACTAATATTTTTGCAATATATGTGTCAATATGCACAAGAGGGGATAACATATGTTTGCGTCATTTCTAATGCACATTTTTTTCAATGTCTTGTTTATATTTCTTTTGTTTTTTTAGAAAAAAAATTCTTTTTTCTTTTTGGGGAGTTTATATTTTAACTTTGTGAAGGAAATTAAAAAGGTTGATTAATGCTAAGATCCAATTCTGCCATCAACATATACAAACAACACAGCCACGATGGTAGCGTACCTTCCGGAGTTATTTTTAATCAGCTTTAAGGATAATAAGTCTTCCCTTTCCCAAGTTTGAACTGATTTATCAGTTTAGGAAACTTTTGGGGGAAAAAAATCTATGGCTGCTTGAAGACTCTGAATCAGAAATGCATAATATGTAATAGCGTCTGGCACTAAGTTAGTCCCCTATGAGGGATGCTCTAAACTGTAAAAATTATATGGAGTTCAGCATTCCATCATATTAGCATTGGCTTCACTGACCATTTTATATAAGAAATTCTAACTTCTGCTTTCATTGCAGTTTGAAAATACTCTGTGGATATAATCCTTGCTCCATTGGATGGCAGTTCAGGATTAATGGTGGTTAGCCATCATTTAAGTGAATTTCGATTTTAAGACTGTCTAGTGACTGCTGAAGATTGTGAGAGACAGCTACAAAAACCAGAGTGCTCACAGATGCCAACTGCCATAGTGAGTTTATATTAGCAATACCTTTTAAAATAAGTGTTATTTGCTGAACATTTACACTAAACACAGTCCAGCACAGTTATATTTCATATTGCTAGAACGGCAGGGGGGAGGGGGAAGATTCTACATTTGGGGGCTATTGATGAATTTTAGGATCTCCACCTGCTATTACAAATGCACTTGGATAAATGTAGCTAACATTGCTCCTGCAAAGCTCACTGGTAGTTGAAGGTTAATACACAAAGCCCAATATTTTAGTAAAAATAAGTGTCTTTAGTTTCTCCCTTGGCTTAATTCTACTGCCAGAGACTCTGAATGAAATCTATCTAGATTAACCTCTCATGTATCCAGGTCTCCTGAATAATCCACCCAATGCAGCAACAGAACTAATGAGATCAGCTTCTCTACACTGAGCTTTTAACCTTCTATTTTCTAGAAAAAACACATTTAGGAGACTGGATAATTCAGCATTAGAGAATGTTAGAGAATGTGACATCTGATTCTATTACAGATGTTATATTTAAACAATGTGCAAGGAGGATAACACCAGTGCTTCAGACTTATTAAGCAATTGTCTCTCTCCCTCTCTCGACTTGACTGAGACTGCTAGCCTCAAATCTATTCTGGAAAATATACACCGTGTAGAGCAGAAATCCTACAGGAAGAGTTGTATGGTCACATGGACATTCCAGCAAAGAAGTGAAGCTTCACTTAAGAGCCTTGTCGACTTTCTAATTTACAGTCCTCTGACCTTAAAACAAGATGCCTGAGTGTTTTGTTAAAAACTTTAGACCAGGGCTTTTCAACCTTTTCACTCATTGTACCACTTTTAGGATATGGCAATATCCGAGTACCACCAGTCGCCTAGCAAGGTGTCAAAAACTTGATGATCCCCCCCCAAAAAGGAAAAAAGTGATAAAGTACAAGTAGTCCTTGACTTACAACAGTTCGCTTAGTGACTGTTCGAAGTTACAACGGCACTGAAAAAAGTGACATGACCATTTTTCACACTTATGACCGTTTCAGCATTCCCAGGGTCATGTGATTTACATTCAGATGCTTGGCAACTGATTCATATTTATGATGGCTGCAGTGTCTCAAGGTCATGTGATCCCCTTTTGCAACCTTTTGACAAGCAAAGTCAGTGGGGAAATCAGATTCACTTAACAACCTTTTATATCAGGGGTGTCAAACTCAATTTGATTGAGGGCTGCATTAGCATTGTGGTTACCATGGGGGGGGGTTCCTTCCTTTTTTCCCTCCCACCCTGAGTCTCTCCTTCTCATTCCCATCTCCTTCCTTCCTTCCTTCCTTCCTTCCTTCCTTCCTTCCTTCCTTCCTTCCTTCCTTCCTTCCTTCCTCCCCTCTTTCTTTCCCTCCTTCTCATTCCCATCTCCTTCCTTCCTTCCTTCCTTCCTTCCTTCCTCCCCTCTTTCTTTCCCTCCTTCTCATTCCCATCTCCTTCCTTCCCTCCTCCTTCCTTCCCCTCCTTCCCCTTCCTTCCTTCCTTCCTTCCTTCTTCCTTCCTTTACCTTCCTTCCTTCCTTCCTTCCTTCCTTCGCTGATCCTGGCGCTTCTGCTGAGCCCTGACAGCTGATCTATGCTTCTGCAGGGCTGCAAGGGCTCAGCAGAAGTGCCAGGATCAGTGCCGGGCTCCAGCCGATCGGCGCTTCTTCGGGCTCAGCAGAAGTGCCAGGATCAGTGCCGGGCTCCAGCTGATCAGCGCTACTTCGGGATTCAGCAGAAGCACCAGGATCAACACTGGGCTCAATCTGATTGGCACTTCTGTGTGGCTCAGCAGAAGCACCAAGATCAGTGCCAGGCTCCAACTGATAGATGCTTCTGTGGGGCTCAGCGGAAGTGCCAGGATCAGCACTGGGCTCAAGCTGATCGGCACTTCTGGGCGGCTCAGCGGAAGCACCAGGATCAGCACCAGGCTCCAGCTGATTGGCACTTCTGGGAGTCTCAGCAGAAGCACCTATCAGCTGAAGCTGCATGCGCCGATCCTAGGGCTTCTGCTGAGCCCCCAATGCCCTGCAGAAGCAAAAGCCAATCCAGGGGCTTGTGCCCAGCTTGCTCACTCACCCTTCCCCCCAAAACATGTTGCTTGCTCACTGACTCACCCTTCTGAAAACACGCTGCTTGCTCGCTTGGCCTACCGAAAACACGCCGCTCGCTCTGTCTCTCCTCACTGCTTTGCTAAGAAAAACCGCTTCACTTCTTGCTCTTGCTCTCCATCTCCCGCCAAAACCTGCCCCTTTTATACCTTTTCTTCTCTCTGCCCTTCTTCTCCTTTTCTCTTCCAGGTGTGCTGGAAGCTCCAATTACTATGTCGCCATGTGCGCCGATCCTGGGGCTTTTGCCAAGCTCTGCAGCTCCAGCTGATCTCCTCCAGGTCTGTGCGGCACCGGTTTAGATGGTTCCTCCCCCGCTACACTTGGCTAAGGGTCGCGTACCACCTGCCAGGTGCTAAAGTACCACTGGTGGTACGCGAACCACCAGTTGAAAAGCCCTGCTCTAGACAGAATCAGCAGAGCGGAAATTGGCCTTACAAAGCAGGAAGTAAACGTCATTGAATTTACACACGTCTCTCCTAGCCTATCTATTCAGCCATGTACTGGCTACAAATTGTAGCAGAAGTTCAACATATCTGGAAACTACAAGGTTCAGTACATTTAATTTAGGTATACATGTTTTATATGTATTTTTCTTAAAATAAATATTTCAAGAAAATATTTCAAAGGAGCTCAAAATAGAGTCCCCCCCCCCCTGTTCCTAATAAACATCTATAAACATACTACAAGATCATACTCCTGCTAGGAGGTGGATTAGTTTCTCTTTGAAAGTTCACACAACTGGAGACAAACTGAAAGAAATAAAGCTTTCCTTGACACAGAAAAAAATTTCCAAATACATAACCATGGGATTTAGGTGTTATATCCTGGGGAAATCCAGGAAAGAATAAAAAAAGTTGACTTCTGTTTTCAAAACTTGGCAATTGTAAATATTTCAGACATCAAATGATGTATTTCCTCCACAATAGAAGCTGTGTGCTTAGGTCGAGTCTTCAGGCAATAGAATATCTCTAGCATCGAAAATCTTCCCCAAATAAAATTCTGTGGCTGAAGTTAGACACAAAGAAGTGATAACAGACCATCACAGATATAGATAGGCTGATAACATTGTTACAATCCAAATGGTACTCATAGTTTATAGTAATATATACAATAACAGCCATTTTGAACAGGCTATCTTAATATCCAGCATAACCATAACCATAATCTCCCCATTAATAAATTTGGCTCTATGTCTTCAGGTGGATTAGTAAAATTTAGCAATTTGGAGTAGAGACCTTGGTGATCTGTAGATATATAAGATGTCATTTATCAGGCCAGGGAAGAATTATTATTTTTTTAATCAGAGACAATATTATGTTATTACAATACCCCATTTAAATACTACAATAAAGCAGGATGTTTGCCAATATTTCAATGGCTCTATGCATAAAAGCAGTTTAGTATAACTTTCTTAAAATTAAAAACTTTAGAACTAAAATAGATACTGTTCACAAGACATACTAAGGCTGGATTGCACATCTTGCTTGTGGGAGAAAAAGTTCTAAAAGGATCTTATAATAAAATCTAAATTTGAGGCAATCAATCCTAATTCAAAGCTATTTGTATATTTGGGACTGAATCAGGAAAAACTGTCCTTTTTGGGACATTTCCTCCCTCTTTTACAAAATGTTCTTCCGTTCTTTGCTAGTTTGCTTTTGTGCTTTTATTATAACTCATCTTTATTTGCTTTTTACTGGCTTTTGACTGCTCTTTGCTTATGCTGTTAAAACAAGAGGAACATAATCCTTCCTTCCCCATCAGCAATTCCAGCACAATGCATGCTAGCACATCTGTTTCTTTTTGATCCCCTTCATTGCTAAAAAGGAGGGGATGTTTATAAAGAATATTCCCTGGAGAAAAGCAACCTATCTAAAATTAATCTCTTAAGTTTCAGTAGCATAGGATCCCGAACATATGTATCTGCAAAAAATACATTATTACTAGCAATAGCGGTAGTGGCTGTGTGAAGATGTTGACCAAAAAAGACCCGTGTTTATTTTTTCTCAACCATGTTCTTGGCTTAATCTTATTCTGTTAGCTAAATCTTACCTTACAAAGATTATTTTATAAATAAAATGAAAATGGGTGAGCAGAGAAATAACTACAGAGGCTCTCTGGAACTTGTGGTAGGAAGATTAGAACTAAGTTCCAAATCTGATGAAAGTAGTTTAATTTTCCCCAAATATTATAATGAAAGAACCAGTTTGGTAGAGTAGTTAAGGCACCATGAGTCCTAGTCCCACTTTAGGCACAGAGCCAGCTGGGTGACTTTGGGCCAGTCCCTCTCTCATAGCCTTAAGAAGCATATAATTCTGAAAACTTGCCAAGAAATCAGCATGGTCTAGTTTAGGAAGTCAACAGAAGTCAACAGTTTGTTCGTGACTCAAAGTTTCTGACTCAAAGTACAGAAACATAAAAATGACAGTGTACTATAAGGTATTATACAGATCTATTGTATTTTACATATTTAGCAGGAAAGAGAAACATTTTTTTAATCTAGAATGTGATATAGAAATGTCCATTGTAGTGAAATTGCACTGTGATTGAAACTGAAATGTAAGTTTCATATTACTTTATTTAGTTTTTGGCTCCAAAATTGGAAATAAATTTCTATGTTATTGGCACTCTAAGGAATAGGACATTTGTGCCCACAGTAAAAAAATGACAATAAAGGTTATCATCTTATCTTATCTTATCTTATCTTATCTTATCTTATCTTATCTTATCTTATCTTATCTTATCTTATCTTATTTAAGCTTATGTGTCCACAAGATACTTACTATTGCCATTTTATGAATTTACATTAT
This sequence comes from Azemiops feae, assembly GCA_023970755.1. Lineage (NCBI taxonomy): Eukaryota > Metazoa > Chordata > Lepidosauria > Squamata > Viperidae > Azemiops > Azemiops feae. The sequence goes on along the minus strand of JALGBA010003847.1, from coordinate 179,732 downwards.
GCCAATAGCAGCACCTTAGCAATACCAGTAGGAAGTATAGAAAACCTACACATTTTAACTTCCATCACTGCATCTTGTTATGCCAAGTGGATCCAGGAAGTCACTGATTTAATTAATGCCTATGTTAGGTGAAGCTAGAGGGACCGCTTTTATAGGTAGACTGCCAGTGGGGCTGTTATTTTGTTGTCAGTAAAGGGGAACAAACGGCCTAATTGATAGGTTGCCTACTTGTCCTTTATTAGGATCCAAGCTGTCAGTAGCAACACACATAAGCATGCAGTGGCATTTTGATATGCGGCAACTTAATCATGCTTTGGTAGTTATAACTAATCACTTGGTTACCACACTAAATATGTCCAGTTCTTTCACCGATACTCATACATCAAAAAGCAGCATGCAGTTTTTCTTCTCACCAGTACTTTAAAGCTGAGCTTTAAAGAAAGAAATTTCTGAATTAAAGTCTGAATTAAAGTCCAATCTCAGCCTTTAATCATTCAAATACACACAAGAACATGGTGGTGAATCTAAATGAAGATGATATTGGATAATGTATGATATTATCATTTTTGATGACTCCTGGAAACTGTATGGACAAGTCCACAGAGTTTTCTTGGCTAGAATTTTTTTGGGAAAATGGCTTGCCCTTACCTTCTGTCTAGGATTAAAAGAAAGTAACTGGGCAAAGTCACACAGTTGCCTTTGTGCCTAAGGCAGGGCTAGAACTCCTGGTCTTTCAGTTTCTAGCTTTAGCCTTTACCAGTACAGCAAACTGGCTCTTTTCTAATAAGTTCCCCTAGTGAACACCTGGGTTAATTTCTGCTTCAGGAAATATGGACAGGCTAAGTAACTGTGGAAAAGATGGGAGGGTAAAATAAATGGTACCACAAAGAAATAGTAAATTCTTTATTATCCAATATTCCTGGCATTTTAATAGTATTTTATTAGTTAACAGACAAGCAAAATGGAGATTTGCCCTCACCGCTACAACCATGTTGTCTGGATACTTCAGGGATGAAGAATTGTTGCTACTAGCCTTTCAGCACTAATATTATGGAGTTATGGTGAGAATTCAAAGTAGAAAAGTCTACATTGTGCAAGTTAGCATGACTGAGATTTCCCTTTTGTTTCAGAAATGCTGAAAAATAGAAGTATCCTGGACAAAAACTAGCTGAAATATTGAACAAAGAGCACAGATTTGGGGAAAGGCAAATCTCTGATTTATGAATTTATTAAATGTATACCCTTTTTGCTATCCCAAGATCAAACAAAACACCCAAGGAAAATAATAAATCATTTTAAAACATACAATGATCAATACAGTGACATTTACAGAGAGGAAGCTAAGGGAAGAAGGTGGGATTAGGCTGAATAGGCTGTCCCAAATTCAGCAGTGAACACTTTTCACCTAATGCCAAAAGGCTGGTGACCAGGAGAAGGGCAATAGAGAAGGTCTCACATTGCCCACTTATGATCATTTCTGTCAGGCGCAAACAACCAAACCCATGTGTACAGATTTCAAGCTAACTATTTTATTATCTTCTGTTTATAATACAGGAATCTTCCCAGTCTGGCAGACTACTGGGAACAATTAGCAAAGTCTTCAAAGAATTTAGGGGGAGTCAATCCTAGCCATTTCGCAATGACTCCAGGCTAACTCTATGCTTGATCCCTCTGCCCTGCTAGGCTGGGTGCTCCTTAATACTCTCCCAACCATGGAACATAGTCCAATTCTTAGACTGTAAAGGAGGGTGTTCTTTAATTATCCAGTTATGCACTACTTGCAGTTCTAGTGCACTTTAACAGGTAATTAGAGCGACAATTCTAGTCAGGTTTCTGAAAATAGTATTATCAACCAAATCAAAACAAATGTCTCCCTTGGGCCACTTATGTCACCTAGGCCTTGATGGGCAAAGCTAAATTTGGAGTCCATCAAGTGTTCCTTGAGAACGACAACCTTAGGGAGCTGCCCAATTTCCAAACCATGTACTACCAATCTCAACTTGTTAGTATGTCTGCTTGAGAATGAGAAGTACATGCTTCTCATTCAGCTCAGTATATGTTCAGACACCAGTCTAACCCTTGCATCACTTCTCCTGACTCTGATGACAGGAAAACTAGAGTGCGGAGTCATAGCGTATCACTGGCACAAAATCCCCTGATGATCTCACCCGGACTCTTCATACGGAAGTTAAAGATCAGGGGTGTGACAGAATGAATCTTTGCAGTTTGCGGTGGCTTACCTGCCAAAAGGCCAAACGCAAGATCTCCAAAGTTCTGTTCTAAAGTTAAATCTGGAAATAGAAGCAGAAATATTGAAGAGCAGTGCCTGCCACTGCAATGCCAGATAGTCAACTACATTTGATGTAAAAAGCTGCTGTCAGCTCCAAAATGATAAGCAGAACTGTACTCCTGTCTTTCTCCTGCTCTCTGATAAAGCAGATTGCTTATCACAGCAGTCAAGAAAGTTTTGCAAGCTTGTTGACTATTGCTCTCACAGGTATTTTTTCTCAATACAGAATTATCAAGCACATTCAGATCTTTTATAGGAGGAGACAAACTTTGCCTTCAAGACAGAGGGAAATATCCCTTACTAGTGTAAAAAGGCATTTGCACTACCTTTTTTCTCTCTGTGTCTTTCTCTTTGCTGTATCTCTTTCTCTAATAATATTTTTATTTAAGTTTGCAGTTACAAGAATAAAAGACTGATACAAACTAAAAAAGAAAAATAATGAAAAGGGAGATAGAAAGTGCATAAAAGAAATTATAAAAAAAGAATGAAAAAAATAAAAGAAATATATAAATAATAAATCATATATTCCCCTTTGTTACAAGGTCACATAATTTCAGTAACTTATTACCCTCTCTGAAAATACAACAAAAGGTATGTTCTTCCCACATCTGATTACTTATCTATAAACAAATCCTTCAAGCCTCATCATTTGCCTTTAATGAAACAAACCAACTTTATATTTCTTCCTTTAACATAGCAATTTATCATTTTTTCTAAACATATCACAAAGATACTCTTTTTCCAAATCTTAAAGCTTTGTCATTCAGTCCTAGTCAGCCAAAATCCATTCAGGGTTATCAAAAACAATGTATATATATATTTAACCTTGATGAAATAAATCATCTTTATATTCCTTTCTTTCATTTCATCAAGCTTGATCTTTAATCACTTTACATCGGGGGTCTTCAAACTTGGCCCTTTTATGACATGTGGACTTCAACTCCCAGAATTCCTCAGCCAGGCACGCTGGCTGAGGAATTCTGGGAGTTAAAGTCCACAAGTCATAAAAGGGCCAAGTTTGAAGACCCCTGCTTTACACAGTGTCCCACAGCTTGATTTCTTTTCCTCTTTGTTTCTTCTCAGAAAACCTTTTGAAACTTTAACAAGTCTTTTTTTGTAAATCTCATCCCATCTAAGAACATTTACTCTTGGGAAAGTTTCTTATAATTAATTTCAAAATTATTTCAAATGCCTCTGGACTCTTAAAATGTTTATTACTTTCTGAAATCAAGAATCTAGTCAACTCTTTGCTCTGTATTTTCCTCCCACATAAACCATTTTTTTAAACATCCCTAATCTTGCATTTAAAACTTCTTTCTCCAAGGATTGAAGAAGACCCACCCAGTGAATGCTGTAAAACCTGTGATCCAAAGGTTCTTAATTGAACAGCAGTTAACAAGCAATTCTAAAAGAGAGTAAGAAATGAAGCTTGACTGAGATTTTGTCCATACAGGTTATCTTAATGGCTATGAACATGATGGAATTCCTTTGACTCCCAGCTGCACCACTCATGAGCTGACCATAAAAACCTGTAGTCTACTCATGAGAAGCAGCTGCCCAGAATACAGGTGGGTAACCTCATGAACTCTCCATTTTTCAGAGAGATTAAAAGCAGCCAGAATTCACCTTCTGGTCACTGGTCTCTAATGCAATCCCACCCCTGCACTTTCAAGGACATTCTGCTCACCCTGTCCTCATCAGAAATTTCTCTGTTTCTCTGTTATATCTCAATATTAAGACAGGCATGGATCAAGATTGTATATGGTACAATTTAACAAATGCATATACCATGCCCCATATTTATCAGATGGCGCTAGAAACTGAATATAAATCCCCCAAAATTAGAACAAACGTATCTGAACATCTTTTCAGAAACTTTTCATCAAGTTTCATATGAAGATCTGCAATAATATATTTAGTAAATTTATTATTATGGCAGACAACTGAGGTTTCAGAAGCTATTGCTCTGAGGCCACTTCTGAGAAGTTTCTTCTTGGCTACAACGATTCTGCCACACAACCTCTTTAAAATGCAGTGGAAGAAGTGCTTTTTTTCCTGGCTTCCTTCATTGCTTTATGACAGGCAAAATATAGCAGCCTCAGCTGTGTCCTTTTGCACTCATCTTTAAATTAATGCTACTGTCACACTGTCCATTTTACTACTTGAAATTGATCTGAGAAGCAACAGGCATTTCCAGGTCTCATAGCAAGGAACAAAGGATTTAAAGCAGGCATGTCAAACTCGCGATGTTACGTGATTTTTTCCCCATTGCCAGCAATGGGGTGGGCACGGTTTCAGCATGATGCATCCGGCTCATGGGCCAGCAGTTTGACATGCCTGATTTAAAGGGAACTAACCCAAGGACTCTTTGTATCTCAACATTTAATAACATGACAAGGCCTTGATGACATTACCAGCCATACTGGATTTCTTGACTCTCCAAAGTTAGATTATTCTAATGGGACCTTTATTCCTATTGTGAGTATCTCCTGCTGCTAATCTTAACTTCACAAGGAGGTTGTCACTTCTTCAGACTATGTCAGGAAGCACATTTCACAAGTTTCACCTGAATTACACTATATGATATTGATACAAACGACAGGAACAGAAGTGGGAAAGCCTGACTGTGTTTCCCTTCCCTTCCTCTTATAATCCACTAAGTAAGGGTAGAAACAGTTGCAACTTGTTTTTCACCTTTTCTGTTTCCTGGGTTTCAAGCATGCTTTTGTCTTTGTAAACATTTCTGCATATTTTCTCCAAGGTCATCTTGTGGCTCTCTACAAACAGAAAGCAGACCTAAACCCAAGCTCCTTTTAGATCTCTACAATCCAGTACATGAGTCAGACCATTAATGAATTTACAGAATCCATAACCATATTGCCTACTATGTCCCATCTTGGAACTTTCAGCATGGATGCTGTAATCTCCCATGACCAAAATCCCCGGCCTAATTCCACCTCAGCCAGCTTGCCAAAAGAGAATCATCAGAATGCACAGTAAATAGCAACAACCATTTCTATCACTTTCACCCAAAACTAGGTACCTTCAAACTGATTCTAGAGCAGAAGTTTTATTTGTAAGGATAATTGAATTTTTATAGAAGAACTCCAGACCCTCTCTCCTCCAGATTTAGTTTTGCTGGACCAGCACCCAAAATTGGTGGGCTTAAGCGAGATCAGTTCCATTAAAGTTCCATCTATTCCATCTCAGTAATAACTATCAGGTCAGTCTTTTCATTCACAATCAAATCACAGCTGAAAATTTTGCTATTATTGACTATCATAGGATTAAATTAAGATTATAAAACCACACGATCAGATTAGCCTCACAGCTTCAGCCTTGAGAGAAGGAGGAGACCCCAAAACACAGGATAGCTGTCAAACAACTAATCCAAATTTTAATTGAAGTACTCACCCCTCAAATGCTCTACCTTTGCCTGATTGTTTAGTAAAGACATACCTTTCTTCTCCTTAACTTATTCTCCACAGTGGGCATATAGGCAATCATATGTATAGAAACACTAATGTTTTATGAAGTTTTTGTATGCAGGGCAGTGAGAAAAGTATGACCAGATTCATCTGAATTCTTGAAACTGTTTTCAGGCTTAGCATATATTTAAGATGAATCAGAAGCAATTTAATATAAAACTATTTTCTTCCTTAGTACCCTTCAAGAAGTGCTGGGACAAATACCTTCACTAATTCCTAGCGGAGCTGACTAAGAAACTAGCGAGTTGTGAGATCAATGCATCTGGAGATATTGATTTGAAGGAGGGGTGATCAAGATTACTTGTCTTGATAATCCATTGTCTTCATAGTTTCGGTTGTAACATGCAGTGTGGGAAGCATTATGCAAATAAATTGTAATATTGTTTTTAATGTGTTACATTTTTCTCCTCAAACCTTCCTTTTCATAGATCATTGGAGACTTCGCCACGTTTCTCAGATGAAGCACAACCAAGGGAAAATATCTTATGCTGTATTTTCTATTTAGCCATCAACCATAAAAATTATAGTCATACCAACTTTGACTCAACTGTGCATACTAAAACATTTTCTTTCCTCTAAATCATTAAATAAAAAACTAAAGGAAAAAAACTAAAGCATCATTCATTGTTTGTGCAGCGAAAGAAAAGAAAGGAAAAAACAACAACTTCATGTGAACATTGTTATTTTAGTTGACCTTCAGTTTCCAAGAATAGTTCTTCCCGAGAACAGCTGCTGTGGATATGCTTCTCTGCTCCCCCAGGTTTAATGACTTTTTAAGAGATAGAATTGTTTGAAGCATCCCATAGCTGAAAAATATTTCTCACTTCTTCTTGAAGTTTAAAGAATTGCACTGTTTATACATTCTAACTGTGTTCACTTATTACTTTTCTACTTCTCTGTGGAGTTCCTAACCAAACTTATAAAGCTGCAAGCCTCTGAATAGTTTTCTTCAGTCAATCATTTGACTGGCCATGCCCACTGATCCTTGTTATTTGAAGTGTATTTCTAGATTCTTGCATTATAAGGGAAGAGGGCTAATTGATGCTGAACAATCAAAAAGATTTTAGTTTTTTCACAACAGGTAGCAGCACCTAGCTAACCTTGAGTACAGCTTGTTGTGCTTGGAGGGGAGACCACTAAGAAATTCCACAGCTGTAAATTAGAATCGGACATTGCAAAAACATTCTAAAACAAGCTGGCAGCCACCCATTTTTATATTATGCCAAGAAAAGAACATGGGGATGTCCATATAGTTCACGTAGTTGCTAGGAATTGATCCTGAATCTACAGAGATTTGCTTTAAACTATATTTAGTTTCTGGCCAGGTCTCTCTTGAAATACCTTGGCCAGAAATGAGCACATCACTAAAGTAATGTGGCTGTAAATAAATTTAATGCAATTTTAGAATGCATCCAAGGTTTCCAAATCACAAAGAATTCATAATTTCACTTCATTTTGTGGTTGTCAAATATCTGCCTGAGTCACTTCCAAATGTTATCTCGTTTCTCTAGACTTAAAAAAAACACCCTACCCCATCCCCTTTTTGCTTAAGTAACAGTTCTTATATATTTCTATCAAGGTCATCTTTCTGACTCTCTGCAAGAAGGCAGTGAGGATGATTAGGGAATGAGAAACTAAGTAATGTGATGAGAGACAGACATAACTGACCCTCAAGAAAAAAAAAAGACTAAGGGGAGATATGACAGCATTTGTCAGATATATTGTATGAAGGGATATCATATTTCAGAATTCAGGGCATGGATTTACATTTTAAGAGGACAGTTCCAATTGAATGTTAGAAAAAAACTTCTAACCTTAAGAGCAGTTCAACAAAGGAACCGGTAATTATCTGGAGATGTGGAGGGCTCTTCCTTCACTGGATGTATTTAAGTAAAAGCTGGACAGCCATCTGTCGTCAATACCTTAACTTGTGTAAGTGCAGGAAGCTGGGAATTGCTCCTGATGGGCTAAATGACCCCTTCCAACTCCATAATTCTACGGTTCTATAAACTTTCATGTACTTCCAACAGTAGTTTAGAAGTGGGATTTTGTCAGATGAAGTTTGTCCCACAGGAGAAACATTGCCCAAAACAGCATGCTCTATTCTTTTTTGTCTACAAATGATGCTGAGACAACCCAAAGTATATTTAACTAAGCAGATGGTGCAAAGTGAGTTTTGCAACATAGTTGTCAAGGGGACTAAACTTTGAAAGAAAGAAAAAAAAAGCTACCTTTCTTTTTTCTCTTAAAAGGAAATATTTTTTCCTCTCTAACCTGGGAAATTATCTTGACATTATCTTCTTTTCAAGAAATTGGGCAGCTTGGAGGGCTATAGAAGGAGTTGGAGGGCTTTCACATTCATCATTGGTTTCACCTCCATCTGAAGGAAGGAGGCAGAGATCAAAGCAGCATTATCATTTTAATCAAGATAAACTGAGTGACTGTCATAGAGTCTACAAAGGTACTCTATGGACTGTGATTCTTAAATTAAGAGTGGGTGGTCTTAATTTTTTGTTTATTAATGTCTATCTTAACATAGATATTAATAAACAAGATGGTAGAAAGATAGTAAGGCACAGAGAGGGACCTGATTCTGGATAAATCATGATTAGTAGTCTCTTATTTTGGCCTACTTCTTTACTCAAAGAATACTCACTACAGTGGCTAGATCTGTGAGGATTGGCAATGCTTTTTCCCAGTTAGTAAGCTTAAGATAGTGGCCAATTCCCATTAACTTTGAAATTAGTTAATTAGACATTTAGCATGGGCCCAGATCGTTGAATTCTTTTGCTTCTCTAGCCTTCCTGGAGTAGTTAAAAAAACAAAACAAAACAAAACTATTTTTACTGGCATGAATTAGAAGGGGAAAATGGCAGAACTCTTGCCAATTTCAACTTTTTTTATTCCATCCTTTTGTTGTTTAATCAGTGAATTTGTAAAACAAAATGGTGGTGGAGGGCAGTAATCACTGGGGGAGGAACATTTTTGTCAGAATACACCATAGTCAGCTGGAATAGGAGTGTTTGTTTACATTTAAATAGAATGCAGCAGATGAATCAGCCAGCCCTGACTGAGTTGATACAAGACATACAACACTGGTTTTGACAGAAGCAGAAAAAACAATCCGACATTGTCTTTCCAATGGCTGGGGGAATATAGAGGATGCATTGTGCATTCCTGGCCTTGAGAAATGATCAGTAGTCTATACTGGCACTGGGGTAAGCTGGTCTTGTAAATCAGATCTAAGGTGCTGGTTTAGGGTAAGTTTCAACTGGGAAGTAGGCTGGATATATCCAAGATGATGCATATTTAACCCCTGCATACATAGAATATACATTCATTCATTCATACATATGCCCAACCAGAAAATAAGCCCTAGCATTATTTTTCAGGATTTTTCAGTGGCATCTCGACATTGCGGGTTCGCTGCACTGCAAAAGTTTTGCCATGTTGTGCTCTTAGCCTGCTAAACCTCACTTCGCTAAATCAGACAGAACTTTGGCACACAGCGTACACCAAGCTGAAGAGGAATCCTCCCATAAGCCAATCACCAAACTGGGCGGAGCCCTCCAATAAGCCAAAAACCAATGGGTGGTGCTCCCTTCTCATTTCAGAGTGGGGCGTGTTCTGCTGCTGAGAAAGTAAACGAGCAAAACCTTTGCAGTGCAGCGAACCTGCAGTGTTGAGATGCCATGCATGGCAATTGAAACTCACCCAGCTGCTGCCTCACAGCCATGTTTGTAGACCCTCCACAAGAAAACAGTCCTGGAGAAGAACAAGTGATGAGAAAGAAAGCCTGCCCCTCATGGGTGGAAATAGGTAAATGAGGAGGTGGTAGCCGAAGGAAATGGGTGGGGTTAGGATTGCATGCTGGGAAGATGGGAACTGAATCGCTGAGGCTTTGAGGCAGAAGTGGAAAGAAGCGCAGGGAGCTTGGGCCATGCTGAAGGAAAAGGGGAGCATGTCAACGCTGCTAACATCGGATGTTTTTGCTTTGACAACAGTTAGAGATGCAACCATTTTCTTCTTATGTTTTACTTTTAGAGTTAGATGATGCTGGGGGGAAAGAATGTGGATGACGTAATAATACTGGACTTAGTGTGTGAACTAAGGTTAATGAAATAAGAGATGATAAGAATTGGCGGGCTGGAGAACTGAAGGGAGAACCTGCATTTCAAACTAATTGGAGAATGTGATTTATGACTGTTAATTGGAGGAGGGAATTGTGCTTTGATACTATGTGCTCAGGGGAGGGGAATCCAGTTTTTGGCTTCGACTGTGTTAGTGCCGATGCTATGCTACTCAAATAAAGATTCTTTAAGGTAAACAATGCCTGGAAGTTCTTTGAAGAGTTTCATCTGTCGGAACCACTGACAGAGCAATCCCTGAATTAGATCCATTAATATTCTAGTCAAGGGATTGTGTAAAAGCTGAAACTACATTCACTGGTCACCTACATCTAAATGGTTTGGTGTGGTAACAGTATCTTCTACCTCATTTGTACCATGTAAAACTCCATAGTTCCTGTGCCTCTTCCCCATGCCTCTGCCTCTGTCTGCTGCCAGTGCCGCCACATGGGGTGAGGTGGGGCAGGTGGCGGGGCAGGAGTGTGTCATGCCATGGCCCCTGTGTCCTCAGCCCCAACCTGGTCCTCCAGTGAGCTTGCCGCCTGCCACCCCACCCGCAATGGTCTGGCCTCCCCATTCCATGCCTCTGCCTCTGCCTGCTGCTTGGAGGGCAAAAAAATAAGACATCCCCTGAAAACAAGCCCTAATGGGTCTTTTGGACCAAAAATAAATATAAGACTTGGGCTTATTTTGGGGGAAACATGGTATGTATATGTATATGTATATGTATATGCATATATATATGTGTATATGTATATGTGTATGTGTATGTGTATGTGTATATGTATGTGTATGTGTATGTGTATGTGTACATGTACATGTACACACATTTGTGTGAAGCAAATTCATCTCCTTTTGACTGTTGTGTCTTGAACAATATCTAATAAGAAGCCAAGTTTTGTGTTGCTTTTCATTGATGTTAGGAGGCTAATGATTTATACTCCCTATTTATTGAATATTAAATAATGAAATATAGTTATGTTTACAATGCAATTAATAAGAGTATTTAGGTTTTTATTTTTTTACCTTAAGGGTTTACTCTTATTGTTTTTACACCCTCCTTCACAAAATCGGACAACTCACTATGGCCATCTCACCCAGGCCAACTCACTGCAGCCAACTCGAAATGGGACAACTTGCTGCAGGGCAGTTCAACATGGGATAACAGGAGAGAGACAAAAGGGACAAGTGACTCCAAGCTCTGACTCACCCCTCGAGGACTTTTAACTTGAGAAGGTTCAAACCTAAAGCGAGACAAGGCCTATTGCAATTCACTTGCCCCTCTCTTCAGTTATCCCATATTGAATTGTCCGGCAGCAAGTTGTCCCATGGTGAGTTGACTGAGGCAAGTTGATAGCCAGGGCAGCGACTTGTCCAAGACCCCTGGTATGTTTATTATTCTTAATAGCTGACCATAAATAAAATTTAAAACCCTCTGAGTAACCATTAGCCTGACACTCCCTCCTTCTAACAAAACCCCTAATTTCTATTTTATGACACACACACACACACACACACACACACACACAAGAATACCTTGCTTAAACACATTCTTCATTTTTTCCACTTTCCTAATGCTAAACAATTGTCAAAAATCTGGGACTAGTCAATGATCAAAATCAAGTAATTTGACTTGATTTTGACTATCAAAAATCCATTGCCACAGTTTCAAATATATTCTTCAGTAAAGCTGAATTAATAATTATTGCAGGGAAATATACTCAAATAACAGTGACAAACATGCATTTTCCAATCCTATTTAAACATATTTTAAATTATTAATATATTGAACTTGATTACAACACAATAGACTTGTTGGACTATTTAAATGAACTTGTCTAAAGTAGATTGTTTTTATTTGTATTTTATGGTTCTCCAGAATCGTCTGTTCAAATAGTCCTTATTGTTTCTATTTGTTTTACTTGTTTGTTCATGTTTATGTTTATAGATAAACTATCTGGATGATGGGCCTGGTTGAAATGGATATCCAAGAACATGGTAATACTCTGATTGAGTTACTTATTTTGTTATCTTTAGTAGCTGAAGGAATGTTTTCATACGAACCTCCCCATTAATTTTTTTAAAAAAAATGGTCTTATCAAACACAGGAAATAAAGGAGTCCAGGCAGTTCAAATGAACACAGGTTTATTATATGCTAATGCTCTCTACAAGAATCTGATCTATTAACGGTCAAAGCAAATTGCCGGCAGATAAGAGCCAATGGAATTCTAGGTAGGCTGGATTTATATCTCTTGTGGGCATAAAAGAGACTGAGGATGCATTAGATCCCTTCCTCAGGCTCAGCCTGGTTATCTCCTATAGATCTTCTGAATAGTTTATTCTATTGTGGATGAGTTTGACACACCATTCCTTTTTTATTCCTGTAGAGACAATTCCTTCCAGGATGACTACTCAATTTACAAATTAGATTTTAGATGCAAGGGTGCATTGCATTTCCACAAACAAATGAAAAGTATGATTTTCAGTCATTCAAAATGAGTGTCATCAGTAATGAATGGATGCATATGGGAATCCAATTCAGATTCATGCCTAATCCAAATGGATTTTCGATTTTCCCTTTTGAATGTCCTTTTTCCCAAAATGAATTTTCTCTTTTTCCCAAGCAGCACAGAAGCTGGAAGTTGCTCCTGAAAGCCATCACTTTATTTTATTTTTTTTTCTCAAAGCACTGGATGTTATGGTTAGCCCATGGCATTATAAGAATAAGCAGTGACTAGCCACTACTTTTTCTCTCTCTTACAATTCCAAAATGGCACAGTATTCTAAGTTCTCTGACAATATAAGCACAACTGAAAACAGAACTCACAATATTCTGCTGTTGTTGCAAACACAACGGATAATGGGAGACAAGTGGAAGCCATGGGAAGGGATAAACAAAGGAAAATATACACAGGAAATGAAAGTGTTTCTGTTACATGAGCAAGAGGGTTAATATGATTTTAAGAAAGAAAAATATTTCTTAATAAAACAAGGCAGAACAATAAGATTTATAAAACAAAATGATCCCTAATTCCAAGCTGTAGCCCATAAACATTGTCCGGCTATACCTCTATTTTCTTTGCTTTAATAGTCCTATATCATTATAATTTGCTTTAATAGTCCTATATCATTAAGATACATAGTTAAGAAATTCTACATATTTGATTTTTAGACATGAATAATATTAACAAGAATTTTAGGCTTCATTTAGGGCCTGGTTCCCTCATGAAAGCTGCTGCTCTTTCATGCTCAGGATGATCCCAGATAATAGAATAGAAAATCTGCATTCTCTCCAATGACAGAATGAAGTTATCAAGTGAAGGAGGCACTGAAGAAAAATGTGACGGTTCAGTTTTTTTTAGTTTTCCTTTTCTTTTCTGTTGGCTTTCTTGAATATCCTCTCCAACCTCTCTAGTTTCTTGTGTACGGCTGAATGAAAATAATTCCAACACTGTCGATGCTTGCAAAAGGCGTTCGCCTGCAAAAAGGTTAGTGCAGCTCAGCCTTGTCATAAAAAGGCAAAAAAAGATAAAAAAAAAATACAGCATGCAAGAAGGTCGGTGAAGAGAGGAATAACTTCAGAATCCCGTAACAAATATCAGCAGCGGGTGCAGTACAGAGAGGGCCAGCAAAAGGGAGGTTGTGAGAGAGAATGAAAATAAATATTGGCAAATTTGACTTCTTCCACAAATAGGAGGAGGCTTCAGAAAATGGAATTTAAGCAGTTCCACTGTGTGGAGGAGGAAAGGAGATAACTCAAAAAGGCAAACAATTGCTTCCAAGAAACTGTTAGAAAAGAAAAGAAAAGAAAAAACACTCATCAGGAGGAACACTGATAAGCAGACTTGGCTTAACAACAGCTCCATAACCTGTAGTATCAGCTACTGTTTTGTTAAACTAGGATTGTTCAAATGGAAAAAAGGAAGAGGGGGAAAAGAAGCAACATTTTTTTTTTTGGTAACATTTTGCCTGCTGGAAATTTCTGAAGAACTCAAAAACCTGGTTACTCCTCTGAGCCTTTTAGGCTGGTCCTACTCAAGATGTTCCCTAATTATGGGTACAAAATTCTTTTTGTGCTAGCTTTGATGTGCAGGAAACAAAATCATATGGGAAGAGGCAGTTTTGGCTGGTGTTCTGACTTCCACTCACAAACTACAGGCTAGACTAGTGCATTGCTCAAATCCCACAGATGACAAAATCAGGTCAGAATATAATAGAATAACAGAGTTGGAAGGGATTTTGTACGTCATCTGGTCCAACCCCCTGCTCAAGCAGCAGATCCTATACCAAGTGGCTGTCCACTCTCTTCTTGAAAGCCTCCAGTGATGAGGCTACCTACAACTTCTGAAGGCAAGCTGTTCCATTGCTTGATTGTTTTCAATGTCAGAAAATGTCTCCTTATTTCTAGGTTGAATCTCTCCTTGATCAGTTTCCATCCATTGATCCTTGTATGGCCTTCAGGTGCTTTGGATAATAGTTTCTCCCCCTCCTCTCTGTAACAGCCCCTCAAATATTGGAATACTGCTATCATGTCACCCCGGTCCTTCTCTTCACTACACTAGCTATACCCAGTTCTTGCAACCTTTCTTCATATATTTTAGCCTCCAGGATCCAACTCATCTTTGTTGCTCTTCTCTGTACTCTTTCTAGAGTCTCAACATGTTTTCTTTTTATATTGTGGTGACCAAAACTAAATAAAATGCAAGCAATTCTATGTTTGAAGACTTCAGGTGAACCTCTAACCATCCTGGAACATTTTGTCCAATATAGTTCTTTATTTCTCTTCACTTAATGGAAAGCTTATTGCATTCTTTTCAGGGCAGATCTGGTAAAGCAAACCTTCCTGTAGTGAGATTAATCACTCACAAAGAAAATGGGGACCATATTTCTCTGTCAGAAGTCTTTACCTTGGCAACTGACTGGCTTCAGAATAAAAATGGAATTGCTTGGTGTTGTTTTGTCTGCCCTTGACAACTAGATGAATTCTCAAAGTTTTCCTACTTTCCCTCCCTGATAGACACTCTATGCAAGTTAGACTATTATTTATCTCTAAAAATATAAATAGAAACCTGCCGGTGTGAATTTCTAGAAATTGTGCTTTAATCAAATAATTGAGTGATATCCATATTAGTCCGACGTTTCCATATGCATGCTGTTGTTTTGCAAAAAATAAAAAAAATAACTTGTTTTGCTTCGGTATGTGCCTAAAATTCAGTCATCTTATGGTGGTAAAAGGTCAGGTACATGAGAAATGCATAAGAACATGTGAGAAAAATAGGAGGAGGCAGGTGTGTTGGATGTGTTCATTGCCTTGAGTTATTTGTAAAAATAATACTGATGGGAAGTTTGGAACCCAGTTGAATTCTGGAGGATCTCAGAAAGGCTGTAGAAATCTTTATTGCAGGAATCTGTTTGTCTCCAAGGTTCATCTAGAATTCTCCAGGATTTTATGGTTGATTTTCTAGTGATGGATCTGCTTGATTGTTGTTGTTGTTTTGTTTTTTTGGCAATTATCTTCAGTGTACTTAGGCAAAGCAAACATCTTAAGCTTTGAGCTGTGAGTCCCAACCTCTGTGAATCTGAGAAGTTTACTGAATTTTGACTTATCTCAGTTCCTGTTTATTTTGTGATATCTTGAGTTCTTTAAGCCACAGATACTGGCCATTGTGGATCCATAGTCAGGTTTGTCTAGCATTTTATGCATTTTATGCTGGAGGTGTTTTTTTTTTTTTTTTTGGTAATTTCTATCAGTGCTTAATGACTTTTCAAAGGAAAAGGATTATGCAAAGTTGCCAAGGAGGTGAAGCCATACTTTAATTTTCTATTTTCATTATTATTATTATCACTATTATGGCATTTTCCCTTCATCCAAAATAAATTATTTCAGTGAGAAAGCACCACATAATATTCTTGTCATAGATGGAAGACGAGATATTGGGAAGGTCCTTGGGAAGAACTGGATAGATGGAAAAAATGCAGTCTAAGCATCTGGATGACTGTGTGACCAGCCAAAATAAGCTCTATTTTTAATAGGAACATCCTTCATTTGTATACTTTAAAACAGGAATTTATCCCAGATCTGTATTTTTCAGAATGCTGCTATGCAACTCGCAACACCAAAATATGCATGTAAATGTGAAATAGCAATTTGCAAAAGTGTCTGTATTAGTGCAGATGTGCATCAAAATGTAAGTAACAGATAAAAATGTACAGTACATACATTTTTTATTGTTTGCTTGTTGAGGGTCTTGGTGCAGTAAAAGAAAGTAAAACTGGCTGCAAATGCAAATTTTCCTGTCCACATGTCTTTTTCTTCAAATCTTGGTCAGCACTTTTGCAAGCACAATTTTGGGTAGGGAAATTTTCCTTCTCCAATGCAATCACTTTTGAATAAATAATTCATTATGAAAACAACAACTACCATAAAAACCTGCCGTTGAACATGAATCTATTGGCTTTGAAGGGTAAGATTGCTTAGCTGTCTGGCCTAACCTACATTTCTTTCCCAATAATTTATACCGCTCAAAAAACTGCCTATCAGACAGCCATCAATTTTTCATTCAAATTATCACAGATACTTGGGACAAACCTCCATTTGTTCAGTCCTGGCAGTTCTGGATTAAACTTGTCACTGTAGGAAATATATATATAAAATGTGCAATATAATTCTCGTGCAAATATTTTATCTAAAAATGAAAGGTAAAGGAAGAAATATATATATATATATTTCAAAAGATCCTCGCAAAATAGTTCTGTTGCATATTTATGTGGGTGCCAGCACCAGGCAGGAAATAAAAAAACAAAACAAAAAACAGCAGCTATCAGAAGCAAAGCAAAATGATTTTGCATTATGTTCCCCACACAATAAGATAAAAAGGAACCTCTTATCAAAACCCAGATCCTTTTTTTCTACTTAAATTACACTTTTCAGGTAATCAGTAAAGTTGCCCTAAGCTGTTTGCCCTAAGCTGTTAATCCACATAACATTTTCTCCATGCTTCTTATGATTTGGAATATACAAAGCATGGCATTAAAATTGATTTTGCAATATGTTGATAGATTTATTTGTTCTTAAATGTATACTTTACCTTTTCTTGAAAAGCTCAAGGCAGTATCTAAAGCACCTCTTGTCTTCTTTTTTTTTTTCTGGTAAGGGACAGTAGTTGGGCTAAAAGCTATTAGGAATCTCCTACCTATGTATTATCTATTGTCAATACATAGGTGAAATCCAAGATGCTAAATACGTTACCCTGTCACCATTTTTTTTTTTATAGTGCAGAATACAGGAGGGATTACTTGATATCCTACTTTCTCTCTCTAATCTACTGATTAATGTACAAATGAAAGCTGAAGCAAAATCCCCTTTGATATTTTATTGCTCACAATATTGTTTCCACAACAACAACATTGTTGCTCACAATATTGTTTCCACAGCCTCTGGAAAGTTCTGTACTTTTAGATATACGGTATAGATATAGATAATGTAGCTTGTTATTATCAAATTCTCTCATCACAGTTGGCCAAGTAAACCTATTCTATTCTATTCTGTTCTGTTCCGTTCTGTTCCATTCTATTCTATTCTATTCTATTCTTCCTCCTTCTATTATATATTCAAGATGGACAGTGATTAATATTTATATGTTACTTATATGTAAGGGTATAGGTCTATACATATGTTGTATATAGTATGTTTAAATGTGTGTTATGTATGTGTACATTTTGAGAGCAAGCACCTAAATTTCATTTTTAATGTGTGCCATTGTGCCCACAGTAAAAAATAACAATAAAGGTTATCTATCTATCTATCTATCTATCTATCTATCTATCTATCTATCTATCTATCTATCTATCTATCTATCTATCTATCTATCTATCTATCTATCTATCTATCTATCTATCTATCTAATGATTCTATGCTTTTTATTGCTTGACTGTTGTTCATGTCTTTCTTTTTCCTTGCTTTTGTCCAGTTTTTCTAATTTATTTTTTCTGATTTTTGCAGATGTAGAACTATTAAGAAATCTCATAAATAAAGGGTAACAAACAAATGAAACATATAAAATTTAAAAAATGGCCTAAGCATATTTTTTAAAAACTTTGACTTACTTTAGAACATGTTAAAAGAGGATCAGTCACACCCAGAGATTTTGTTGAGCTAACTTAATTGTAACATGCATTGAATAATCTTGATTGTTAGGGAAGGGAGAAGAGGATTTTCCCCACCACATCTATTGTAGCCATTGATAAAATATGACAATACTTGCTGAATTTCTCACATAAGAGGAATGACATTTCGTCCTCGGACTGGAATACAAGACAATGAAACAATAGATAAAAATTACCTGTGCTTGATATTGACAAAGACAATGTGGCTGTCATCATTATAGAACATCAAAGGAAAGAAAGCATCACCATTGAAAACCTGATTATAGGAGGAAAAAAATCTATGCAGAGTATTTTAAAACTTGTTTTCCATTCCCAGCAGCTATCAGCCAGGATTTGTTTTTCAAAAGAAAAAGTAGGAGGAAAAAATCAGTTGAACTATTTAATGCAATTTGTAAACATACAGTGAGGGAAAAAAATATTTGATCTCCTGCTGATTTTGTACGTTTGCCCACTGACAAAGAAATGGTCAGTCTATAGTTTTAATGGTAGGTTTATTTTAACAGTGAGAAACAGAATAACAACAACAACAACAAAAATCCAGAAAAACGCATTTCAAAAAAGTTATAAATTGATTTGCATTTTAATGAGCGAAATAAGTATTTGACCCCTTTGCAAAACATGACTTAGTACTTGGTGGCAAAACCCTTGTTGGCGATCACAGAGGTCAGACATTTCTTGTAGTTGGCCACCAGGTTTGCACACATCTCAGGAGGGATTTTGTCCCACTCTTCTTTACAAATCCTCTCCAAGTCATTAAAGTTTTGAGGCTGACGTTTGGCAGCTCGAACCTTCAGCTCCCTCCACAGATTTTCTATGGGATTAAGGTCTGGAGACTGGCTAGGCCATTCCAGGACCTTAATGTGCTTCTTCTTGAGCCACTCCTTTGTTGCCTTGGAAGTGTGTTTTGTGTTGTGTCCTGGGCCATGCTGAGTCATTCAGCAAGGCTCAGAAAGTCTGCAGAAAGGTTGCAGAGACCAGAACGGTTGCAGAGACCCGGGCAGACCACGTGTCTGGCCGGGACCCAGACAGGCTGTCTCCAGCCTTGCGCACATGCGCAAGGTGGGAGAATAGCCTGCAATCATTAGCTGAGCATCCCCTTGCACGGGGAGTATAAAAGGGCTTGTTGCCATTGTTCGTTTGCTTCTGTTCAGTGAATGTACCAAATAAAAAGACATCTTTTGTTGTGAACTGCCTCGTCTCAAATGTCTGCTGTGCGAACAGAACATTGGCGACGAAGGTGGGATTCGTCGTTTGGAAGCCTGCAGAAGTAAGATAGGCCTACACACCTAAGGCCTGAATGAGAAGAGAAGTGCGGCATCCAGAAGGAGCAACCACCTGCCAGTATGCATACGCTGGAGGTGGGCTTGGCTTCGTAGGACCCCTTCTCCTTCCTTGCGGCGAGAGACGTTGATGAGGCCGTCGGTCAAGAAGATGTCCAAGCTGGGTCATCTCGGCGAATTCAACACTTCACACCCGGAACGCTGGAGCTCATATGCAGCTCGCATTGAAAACTATTTTCGGGTGAATAAAATCCAGGAAGATGGCCTGAAAGCGGCTACCTTGTTGTGTGTCTGTGGGCAAGAAACTTTTGAAATTGCCGAGAATCTTGTTGCCCCAGCACCATTGGAATCGATCGCGTATGCCGATCTAAAGAAACTACTGCATTTCGAGCCCAAGCTATCAGTAATAGCTTGGAGGCACCAGTTCGAGCAGCAGGACCAGCGGCCCAGAGAATCAGCTGCAGATTTCGTCACGGCCTTGAGGCAGGCTGCACGACCATGTGCATTTCAAGATTTGGAGGAAAGTTTCCGAGATAGACTTGTGTGTGGGTTGCGAAGCCGCGAGGTGCAGCAGAAGCTGTTTGCGAAGGCTGATGTCATGTTCCAAGATGCCTTAAGAGAAATTGCAGCAGAAGAAGCAGCCGGTGGCATGGTGAAGGCCTTGCGGTCTATGAAGATTCATCCAGCGGCCGTTCCCGTACACCAAGAAGCCGCGCGTGAGGCCTCTGGAGAAGACTCCGAGGAAGAAGAGGTGGACAGACTTCAACCGTCGGCGGAGAGAAGACTGCCGGAACGCAGAGGGCCGCCGCCTGCATCCCTTCGCTGTTTCGGCTGTGGGGGTCACCACAGGAGGGCCGACTGCCGTTTTCGTTCTGCTGTCTGCCGAGCATGTGGCAGGCAAGGCCACATAGCATCAGCCTGCATGGGTCGTCAAAAGAACAGGTCCCCTGAATTGCCTCTGAAAGGTACCAAGGTCCCCAGCCAAAACAGGGTGGGTTTTTGCGCATCCCGTAGGGGGGTGTTTAAGACAGGGATTCACAGGCCCCTTAAGAAAAAGCTGCGCATAGATGTACAGTTGCAGGGAGTTCCCCTGGCTATGGAGCTGGACACAGGGTCCGCTCTTTCCATTATTTCTGTGGATACCTTTAACAAGGTTTGCTCCAGAAGTGGCTCATGAGTCAAACTCAGGCCCTCCAATCTCATTCTCACGGATTTTCAGAACTCGCACGTAAGTGTGAAGGGGGAGGCCACGCTCAGAGTGCAGCATAAGGGTTTCAATGGATTATTGGATGTGGTGGTTGTTGGGGGTGATCGAACGAGTCTTATAGGACTCGAGGCACTTGGGATCCAGGTGACTGATCTGAATCATCTGCAAACAGCCAGCCTTACAGGAGTCTGTAAGGAGTTTGCTGATGTATTCAGCCCAGAACTTGGCTCATACAAGGGGCCTCCCATTACGTTAAAATTGGATCCAAACATTACACCCATCAGGGTCAAGCCAAGGAGGGTGCCTTTTGCCCTAAAGAGCAAGATTGATGCCGAGTTGGACAAATTGCTCCAACAAGGCATTCTTGAACCTGTGGACTCTAGTCCATGGGAAACCCCCATAGTAACTCCACTGAAATCCAATGGTGAAGTCCGAATATGTGCGGACTATAAATGCACTTTAAATAAAGCTTTGCAGCAACACGCATATCCTGTGCCCGTGGTGAGCCACGTTCTGGCCTCACTTAAAGGAGGAAAGCTTTTTGCCAAGCTTGACTTAGCTCAGGCCTATCAACAGTTACCTGTTGATGAGGCAACAGCTGAGGCACAAACTATAGTCATGCACAGAGGGGCTTTCAAAGTAAAGAGGCTGACGTTTGGGGTCAATGTAGCCCCTGGCATCTTTCAAGGGGTGATGGAGCGAACGCTCAGGGGTATTCCGGGGGTCTGCCCCTATTTTGATGACATCCTCATTGCAGGAGAGTCATCTGGGAACTTGGCTGAAAGGCTGAGAGCTCTCTTGCTGCGTTTCCGCCAAGCTGGGCTGAAGCTACAGCAAGACAAATGCAAAATAGGTGTAACATCCACCGAATTTCTAGGGTTTTGTATTGATGCAGAAGGCATCCACCCCGCAGAGTCCAAATTCCAGGCCGTCCAACTGGCCCCTAGTCCCCAGTCACAAACGGAACTTCAGGCTTTTCTGGGCCTCCTTAATTTTTACCATTCATTTCTCCCCCACAAGGCTGCTGTGGCTGAGCCGCTACACCGGCTCTTGGACAAGCAGGCTCCCTGGGCATGGACAAAGGTCCATGAGAAGGCTTTTAAAGAAGTCAAGGCTTTGCTATCATCCAATGCTGTACTGGCTCACTTCAATGAGCATTTGCCTGTGTGCATCGCATGTGATGCTTCCCCTTATGGGGTAGGAGCAGTGTTAAGTCATCTCAAGGAATATGGAACTCAGTCCCTGTGGCCTACTATTCTAGAACCCTCTCATCTGCAGAGCGTAATTACATGCAGATTGACAGGGAAGCCTTGGCAATAATCTCAGGCATCAAGAAATTTCATGATTTCTTGTATGGACGCCATTTCACGGTCTATACTGACCACAAGCCTTTGCTGGGGTTGTTTACAACCAATAAACAAACTCCTCAGATTATATCTCCTAGAATGCTGAGATGGTCTATTTTTTTAGCAGCTTATGATTACACCCTGGTTCACAAACCAGGTACGGAGATGGGCCATGCTGATGGCCTAAGTAGGTTACCTCTTAAACAAATAGAGGCAGACCCTGCTCCTGCTGTACACATTCTGTCTATTCAGGACTTACCTGAATCTCCCCTCAATGCTAGGGATGTGACTGCTGAAACTGCCACTGATCACACGCTTGCACACGTGCTGACATGCGTGTTGTCAGGATGGCCTGACACGTGTCCTGGTACAGAATTCCAAAGCTTCTGGCGTAGGAAGCATGAATTGTCCACATTCAAGGGGTGTATCCTGTGGGGCAACCGAGTAGTCATCCCAGCCTCATTGAGGACTAGAGTCTTGCTCTCTCTTCATGAGGGACATCCAGGAATAGTGAGAATGAAGGTGCTTGCGCGCAGCCATCTTTGGTGGCCTGGACTCGATAAGGACATTGAGGCCCAGGTTCATGGGTGTCAGGTGTGCCAGCAATCACGGCCAGAAATGCCCCAGGCCCCTGTACATAGGTGGGAGGAGACACTCACTCCATGGTCACGCGTCCATATAGACTATGCTGGGCCCTTTCAGGGGCAATTCTTTCTCCTCCTTGTGGATAGCCATTCCAAGTGGCTAGAGGTCGTTCCTGTGTCCTCCACTACTACTGCCAGGACCATCCAGGTGCTCAGAGGAATCTTTGCTGCCCATGGCCTTCCTGATGTTTTAGTATCAGACAATGGTCCACAATTTACCTCTTCTGAATTTCAGGCATTTCTCCAAGCCAACATGATCCGGCATGCCACGTCTGCTCCTTTTCACCCTGCCACCAACGGTCAGGCTGGATGCATGGTGCGCACCACAAAAGACGCATTAAAGAGAATCACTCAAGGACCCTGGCATCACAGGTTAGCTGAGTTTCTCCTTACACACCGCACCACACCATGCACAGCTACTGGAAAGAGCCCAGCTGAACTCCGTTGGGGTCGCAGACTTATTACGAAGCTGGACAGCCTTCACCCAGACCGGGTGGCTTCACAGGGGTCGCAACCGTGGGCACCTAGGAGACTTCAAGTGGGTGACCCGGTTTGGACCAGGAACTATGGGCATGGGCATCTCTGGGTACCTGCTGTAATCTGTAAGGTCTCTGGGCCACTGTCATACGAAGTGGCCTTGGAGGATGGTCGTGTGGTTCGAAGCCACATTGATCAACTGCGATGGCGGCTTCCTGGCCACGTTTCCTCCCCTGACTCCACTCTCGGGGGGAGGGGGACCCCCAATTACGATTGTGGTTCACAGTCTCTCCAAGGGGGGTCTCCAAATGCTCCAGATGAGGGTCTTGCCATGGAGGCGGATCCTGACTCTGGCATAGACGCAGGGGGTTTTGCCATGGAGGCGGCTCCTGACTCTGGCAGAGGTCCCTGGCGTAAGGCAAATGGCCATAAATCGGCTACTCAGGGCACTCCGGCTGCTGACCTTGGGCTCGAGGGACATTGTTCCCAAGGGGAGTCCCAAGGACGTTCGGGGAACTCCACGCCACCAAGGGACTCAGGGAACTCGACCCCTCCAAGGAACTCTGGTTTGGGTTTAGCAGATCCAGCCAGTCAGCAGTCAGGGGGAACCCCTGAGTCTTCTGGGCGACCAAGTCCTGGTTTGTTTTGCGCAAACCGGGAGCAGGCACTCCAGGCACCTAATACACTTCCCCCAAATATCATCACACCCGTCTCTAAGCTTGCTCCACGAAGATCTGAGCGGGTTAAGGGTCTGCCTAAGTATTTACAAGAATATGTGAGGTCCTGCGAGGCCCATGTTTTCGAAGAGTGAAAGAATGTGGATTCCATGGAACCCTAAGGGAAAGAGGTTGCAAGGAGTAGGGGGTGACCGCCTGGCTGTTGCTGGGTTGACCTTGCCCTAGTACTGTTAAACAACAGGGACAGTGTTGTCTAATCCAAGGAGGGAGGGGTGTTGTGTCCTGGGCCTTGCTGAGTCATTCAGCAAGGCTCAGAAAGTCTGCAGAAAGGTTGCAGAGACCAGAACAGTTGCAGAGACCCGGGCAGACCACGTGTCTGGCCGGGACCCAGACAGGCTGTCTCCAGCCTTGCGCGCATGCACAAGGCAGGAGAATAGCCTGCAATCATTGGCTGAGCATCCCCTTGCACGGGGAGTATAAAAGGGCTTGTTGCCATTGTTCGTTTGCTTCTGTTCAGTGAATGTACCAAATAAAAAGACATCTTTTGTTGTGAACTGCCTCGTCTCAAATGTCTGCTGTGCGAACAGAACATTTTGGATCATTGTCATGCTGGAATATCCATCCATGATCCATTTTCAATGCCCTGGCTGAGGGAAGGAGTTTCTCATCCAAGATTTGAAAAGCATAATGTTTTCACCTCCATGTTTGATGGTGGGGATGGTATTCTTGGGGTCACAGGCAGCATTCCTCCTCCTCCTAACACAGCGAGTTGAGTTGATGCCAAAGAGCTCAATTTTGGTCTCAACTGACCATAACACTTTCACCCAATTCTCCTCTGAATCATTCAGATGTTCATTGGCAAACTTCAGACAGGCCTGTACATGTGCTTTCTTGAGCAGGGGAAACTTGCGGGTGCTGCAGGATTTCAGTCCTTCATGGCATAGTGTGTTACCAATTGTTTTCTTGGTGACTATGGTCCCAGCTGCCTTGAGATCATTGACAAGATCCTCCCGTGCAGTTCTGGACTGATTCCTCACCGTTCTCATGATCATTGAAACTCCACGATGTGAGATCTTGCATGGAGCCCCAGACTGAGGGAGATTGACAGTTATTTTGTGTTTCTTCCATTTGTGAATAATCGCACAAACTGTTGTCACCTTCTCACCAAGCTGCTTGGCGATAGTCTTTTAACCCATTCCAGGCTTGTGTAGATCTACAATCTTGTCCCTGACATCCTTGGACAGCTCTTTGGTCTTTATGTAGAGAGCTTAAGCTTGCAATAAATCTTTATATTCATTTGAAGTGACTGAATCTCCTGATTTCCCCAATGCTTGACATTAATAAAAGGGATGGTGGAATATTTAGGCAAAGTAGAAGTAAAATCTTTATTGCCAATATGAATCATTAATTTATTGAATTGCTCTAGTGTCTGTGAACCCTAAAATATCCCTTTCCAAGGTATGATATATAAAACTGCTCTAAAATAAAAACAGACCTGATCCCTGATGTAAGGTTTTCTTTTTCTTTTTC
This sequence comes from Azemiops feae, assembly GCA_023970755.1. Taxonomy (NCBI): domain Eukaryota; kingdom Metazoa; phylum Chordata; class Lepidosauria; order Squamata; family Viperidae; genus Azemiops; species Azemiops feae. The sequence continues at coordinate 154,499 of JALGBA010003847.1, read as the reverse complement.
TTTTTTTCTTCTGGCAATGATGTGTAACTAGTTTACTATTATCTTTTTCTGGCAAGTTTGCAGTTTGATTTCCCAGTCCAGTGTGCATCCTTGACATTTGTTTGAGTTCTTTCATCCAATTATAGCCAGATCTGATTCTGCTTACTTCTTTTAGTTTTTAAAAGAGCAAGATTGTCTGGTGGTTGCCATTCCAGAATGCATGAGTATAGGTCAAGGTATTAATACCTAGTCAATTATGTAGTAATAGTAGAGAATGAACCTGGACAAAGAAATGAAGAAAAAAAAATGAAAATGGATCCCAACATATTTAAAATGAGTGTTGAAAGGTGATATCAGCTACGAAGAGACTTGGACCATCTTTTTCACCAAGAGTGAAACCAATAATTTTAAACATACTCATGCAGCTATGTGTAGTGCCACCCCTGTAGGGACCGCTTAAGTCCGGGCCCTCCTGACCTCCCCTCCAAGTGGCCACCAGCCCAAAGAGGTCTCTCACGTTGGCACCTCTGCCTAACAGGGCACGTAACACGGTGGCATTCAGTCACAATCGGCAGCCACGCACATGGGGCGGTGATGGTCGCTCTCTCTCTGCGGTGACTCACGTGGGATGATGGTGGTTGATCTCAGGCAATAAGAACTTACAGGGAAGATGGTAGACCAGAACGATGTTAATCAGCCTCTGGTGATGGCAACTTGCCTAGAATGACAGCGGTCAGTCTCTGGTGGCAGCAACTTGCCTAAAACAATGGCGATCAGTCTCTGGTGGCAACAACTTGCCCAGGACGATGTTAATCCATCTTTGATGACAACAACTTGCCTAGAACGATGGCAACCAATCTCTGGCGCTGGCAGAGGCCTCCCTTGTCCGCTCTCCTCATCCCTCTCTGACCTCACTCCATGTAATCTCTTTTTATCTCCCCCAGCTGATCCTATAAAGAAAAAAACCCTTACCTCCCACTAAAGGACGTATGTCAAACTCTTCCCTAACTCTCCCTCTGCCTAACTTACTCGAATGAGGGAAATGAATTAAAACTCCCCAAACAACCCTAATTCTCTCTCTTCATCTGGCCTGCCCACAATGAAAGAGAAAGAAACAATAAAACTTCACCTTTCCCCACCCCTCACTCTCTCTCTCTCTCTCTGCCTGGCCTGCTTCAAGCAAACAGCTCCAACCAGCCATTCTCCCCTCTCTCTCTCTGCCTGGCCTGCTTCAAGCAAATGGCTCCAGCAACTACTTTCACCCTCTATCCCTCCCTGCCTGGCCTGCTTCAAGCAGACAGCTCCAGCAACTACTCTCACTTTCTCTATCCCTCCCCCTCTGGTCTGGCTTGCCTGTAACAAAGCAGAAAAAGCAAACCCGAAAACCCCAGCTTCTTACTCCCTCTTTAATCAGCTGGCTCAGAATGGCAAGCTCCACCAAGCCTTCTTTCTTCCTCCCTTCTATCTGCTTCCTCCTCCTTTTTCTTCCGTCCTCTGGGCCACCAGACCCATGGCAGCTGCCAGAGCTCCTCATCTTCCTGCCTAATCAGCAGGGCTCCTGCAAAGCCTCTCAGCTGGCCCCATTCTCACCTCAGCTCTGCTACATATGATTATAGGCTCTCTGGCTTAGTTTCACAATGGAAAAAGAAGGTGATACATTGCATACCACGCCACCAATTATGTCAATATTGGTAGTGGATGATGAAATCATTGATGGCAGACAGTGAACCACAAATACACCACTTCCTATGTTTTGCTGTGACACCAGAGTAGAATGTTACAATTGCAGTGACTCCTCCAGCATCCTTTTTCTCCTCTTCTCTCCAGAAGATATCTGGGCTTATACAAATGGTGATCAGCCTTTTCCATTCATTATCATAGCAAGATTAATACTATGACCATAGCAACAATGAAAGCTATGGTTCCTTTCCCAAAGCTAATACGATATTCACACACTAGAAGAGAACTATTTTAGTAGCTTCTACAAGTACAGTATTTCAGCAACTGCAGTTGCATAAATACTAAAAAAAATAGTTCATAGTTAGGTCTTTTCTTTTTGCAATGTCCTTCCCCATTCTTTATCAGCTTGTCATCCTTTCTCATGTCAAAAGAGTCAGAGCTGGATGATTTAAAATGCCATATATAAAAACTCTTCCATTCTATATTTTCAGCAATGAATATCAATGTTAAGGTAGTCATCAATAAGATTCAGTAGTTTACAAAATTAAGCAAGGAAGGATGACTCACAATGGAATGCTTATTATATACAACTGTGCACAACTTGGAAAATAATTTATATACATTAATATCTTATCATGTTGTATATAGCTAGAAAGCTTCATCTGGTATCTCAAGACAATCAGAACCAAACAGAAATATTTGGTGGTGATAGTTAATTCCTATCCATTAAAAATCATCCAGTTAAGTAATACTATTCTGAAACCTCATTTTAATGGGTCATTAAACCAGCAGCTCAGTTCTGCAAAAATTAGGAACATTTAAAGCCAGAAAAAGTTAAAAATCAATAGTGCACCTGTTCAATAGTAAAATTCTCCAGGCTTATTAGACATCAGGCTAAAGCACTTCAATCATTCTGATTGAATCCCAATGCATGCTAAGATAAATTGAAATTTATTGCAAAGTCCAGCAGAATAGCCAATTGTGAAGTATATAAATAATGCTGTGCAAGTGAACAAAACTCTTCAGTTTCATATTGGCCTCCCAGACACAACATCATTTCTCTGTTTCTAGTGTATAATACAAGGAGTGAAATTTGGCACTTGTACTGGGTCCAGGTGGACATTCTGTTAAGCCTTACTGTTTGGTTCAGCTGTTACTGAATATAAAGAAGCCTCTAGCTTTGATTTTTTCCCCTAGAAAACAGCAATTTGTTTTAGATGTCACTAATGTTCCAATAATCCCTTAAACATCTCCTTCTTTAATCATTTCAAGCAGACCTGAAGACGTAGGTGTAAATCGTCTGCTATCATTTGTTTTAATAAGAAACAGAAAATCTTATTTATGACAGAAAACAAGCATGTAAAAAGGTGCACAGTAATCTGGATAATGCATTTTTTTATGTGACAACATAGTTTTGATATAGCCTTATAGTCATTAAAACATGATGACTCTAAGGAATTTGGTTCTTTTAATGAAACATTTGGACAATAAAAGGCATGAGATTTATAAGATTATTTTGAAAGTATTGCCTATTTAAAAGTCATTGTTCTCACTCAGAATTAACTTCTTTTGCCTTCAGCATTGCCATTACATAACCAAATAAAATTACTTACAGGTGTTTGACACCATTTTCTTCATTCAATCACCCTAGATAGGCAGGGAATTTCTCACATGAATAATCGAGAAAAAAAATTACAGCCATTATAAGGGAGAAAATGATTGCAAAGACTCAGAAAATGTCCAACAAAAGACAATTCTGACAATGAAATAGGTGATTTCAGGAAATACCTAAGAATGGATGAAATGGTCAATTTTGCACATCTGCATTTCCTAATATGTAATACTTCCTTTCTTTTTAGGGAGAAATTTGCAGAATTTGATAAATTCTAATTATAAAAATGAAAAGCTGCATTTAATTCCATAACCCATTTTAATGTGGCTTCAGACTAAGCTTGGTATTGAAATGGCTTGGGTGCCCTGTAGATTATTTTTGCTGGGAGTGGGGGAAAGAGTGTATTCCCTATTGATTATCCTGTACTTCTTGGTTAAGTAGTATAGCAATTCATTTATTAGCATTCGATTCTCCCATGCTACGTAGCATATCAGCCAGCAAGGGATCTCTAGCATTTTCAGTCTTGGGTGAGTATTTCAGCATCTTCCCATGTGATGTTTAGAGTCTTTAAGACTTCCATGATCATTCTTCACCATGTATTTCAAGGGTGGTCTCTTGGTCATTTGGCATTGGGGGAATAATCCATCTCATTGCCATTTTGGGGATTCAGTTGTTCTTCCCACAGAGAATATGACCTGCAAATTGGAGTCTTCTGCATGTGACAATGTTATGTAATTTGCAGGAAAAACTCTTTTGGAGCACCACTTTGTTAGTAATATGGTCAAAATAGCAAATCTTTTAGATTCGATGAAGCCATCTTTGTTGAAAGATGTCAGGTCTCTTGTTAATACTTGCTGACATCTTCCAAGTCTCACTGGCATAAATGGCTGTCAGGCTCACTACAGAGTGATCAAATGGAGTTTAAATTTAAGTGATATAGACAACAAGGACCAGGTTTTATTCATCTTCTGGAAAACAAGTTGTTGCTTTTCCAATGCGGCACTTGATGTCCATCTCTGCATCTCCATTTTGGGTGATTACACAACCCCAATAGGCAAACCTTTCTATTTCCTCAAGTCCCTGTGATCTGAGTATTTTCCCCTCTATCTGTGCTGTGAAACTCATGTACATGATCTTTGATTTGTCGGCACTTATCCTGAGGCCAATTTTGCAATATCTGTTGCTTCTTTCATCTAAGGCAGCCATCACTTGTTGTAATTTCATCTTGTCTTACTCAAGTAGGGCAATACAAACTGCAAAATTCAGGTCACAGGCATAGCAATGGCACATAGGTTTATATACCACTACATAGTGCTTTATAGCACTCTCTGTGCAGTTTACAATGTAAACATTATTTGCATTCCCCCCCCCCCCAACAAACTGGCTCTTCATTTTACCAACCTTGGAAGGATGGATTCTTTCTTGTGGTTGCAAGAAAAAAAGACAGTTTACAAAAAAAAAAAAAATTGGAAAAATTACCATGGGTCCACAAAGTTCTATTCTGTCTCCTCTTATTTTTATCAGCTATGTGATATTTTTGAAAGACAGCATCCCAGGACTGAGGAGTGAGATGCAGTCAGTACAGTGGTGGGATTCAGCCGGTTTGCAGCAGTTTGGCAGAACCGGTAGCTAATTGTTTTGTTGCCCAGGCCCAGAATGGACTTCCAGAAGCGGCATCCACACAGAGAACCGGTTGTTCACATATTTGAATCCCATCACTGAGTCAGTATGCTTATGAAATGCAGTACTAAGTCTTCTTATCTCTTGAAACAGGCTGTAGATGTGCTGGATCAGTGCCTCAAAGTAAAAATTGGTTGTATTATAATGGTTCCTAGCTACCCAGGAACATTTGATTGTTCTTAGTTTAAAAGCCTGTTCTGTGTGGACTCCTAAGGAGCTGATTATATCCCAGAAGTACACCTTAATACAGCTATGATATTAGAAGCTCATCAGGCCACAATGCCACTGGCAAGTCTAAGTGAACCATTCTCTAAAATCTACTTACTGGAACTTTTGTAAAGTGATTATATGTTTCTGCTCCTGCAAAAGTGGCTACTGTAGGTGTCAGAATGCTGACAGAAATAGATAAAGCAATTATACACCATTGAAAGATCTTTATTCTTTTCTGGGTTGAATTCAAGATGCTGCTTGCAATCCAAATACTTGAAATAATACATCTCTTCTACTAGAATTTAGATTTAGAGTAGGTGAAGTAATTGGGCAGAGAGGATCATGTTGTGTCTATACACCATGCAGTATTAAAATAGAGAAGCATGTCAGTGTCAAGTAAAAATGCGTAAGATTTTATAATCAAAATGGTCCATTTTAAGCTCAAAAAGCCCTCATTAAAAGCTGAAAAAAAACTGTCTTCACTATGAAATGGGTTGTTTCAATAATTTTGGAACCGTTTCAGGCTTGAGACAGGATATTCTGAATTCAAAAAGGTTTGAAGAAACATTTGCATAGTTCTTGTGGCATGACTAATTTACTTCTGTAAACATGGCTGCATTTGTTAATAGCATCTGTCACTTTGGCTTTCTCCCTTATTCATTTAAAAAACAAACAAACAAACATCTGAAGGTCTTTTATCACATATTGGAAGAATGTTTCAATTTTTTTAAAGTTTATTTTTTTCCCCAAACAACAAATCAATGGTATACTCATCCATCCCTAAACATATTTTTCCCACCCCAGCAGCATTTTATTTTCTATATCAATACATATCTGGGTTAGCAGAACTTTAATAATCAATAGAATTACATTCTAATCCATTACATGGGTTGCATTGTGTGGAAACTTCCATGAACCCAGTTGTTCCTCATGGAAAGACATGCAGGTATTTGGATCCAGAGTAGTAAAAAAATTCTGGAAGGGAGTGTCAACATGATTACTGCATCTGTTAATGGAGCCTTAAAGAAATAATAATAATAATAATAATAATAATAATAATAATAATAATAATAATAATAATAATAATAATAATAATAATAATAATAATAATAATAATAATAATAATAATAATAATAATAATAATAATAATAATAATAAAAAAAGTCGGAAGGGACCTTGGAGGTCATCGAGTCCAACCCCCTGCTCAGGCAGGAAACCCTATACCATTTCGGACAAATGGCTGTCCAGTCTCTTCTTAAAAACTTCCAGTGTTGGAGCATTCACCGCTTCTGGAGGCAGGTTGTTCCACTGGTTAATTGTTCTAACTGTCAGGAAGTTTCTCCTCAGTTCTAGGTTGCTTCTCTCCTTGATCAGTTTCCATCCATTACTTCCTGTCCTGCTCTCAGGCACCTTGGAGAATAGCTTGACTCCCTCTTCTTTGTGGCAACCCCTGAGATATTGGAATACTGCTATCATGTCACCCCTAGTCCTTCTTTTCATTAAACTAGACATACCCAATTCCAGCAAACGTTCCTGATATGCTTTAGCCTCCAGTCCCCTAATCATCTTTGTTGCTCTTCTCTGCACTCTTTCTAGAGTCTCAACAGAAGCTATATCTTTTCCTGGGTTTTCATGAAAGCCATATGGTTTCAGTAAAATGTCCATTTGAAGTAACGAGAAACTAAAGAAGAGCCTCTTTTGTTTCCTGTTGTGTCTTCTTAACTCAAACCGCGAGATGGACAACAAATAAATTTAATAAATAATAATAATAAATAACAGAATAACACAATAATAGATTTGGAAGGGACCTTGGAGGTCTTCTAGTTCAGGGGTGTCAAACTGCCAGCCCATGGGCCGAATGCGTCACGTGGAAGCCGCACCCACCCCAGCTCCAGCAAGGGGGAAAAAAGTTGCAATACATCATGACACGTCACATGACGTGATGAGTTTGACACCCCTGTTCTAGTCCAACTCCCTGCTCAATACCTGAAGCAACCAAAGAATACTACATATTTTGGTGGTTCCTTAAAGGCCATAATAACTGTGAGAGTTAAGCAGAGAAATGAATTATATTTATAGTATGGATATTTGCAGCAAATTGAAGTTATCCCCGCAAAAGATGAGACATATGCAATCATGTCACAAAACCCATCTTTATGCGCTGTCCCAATATCTGACACAAGTACATTTGTTATGTGCTTTGTCACATGATTGTAGCATCATTGTAGATACTAATGTTCTATGGTTCTATATAATTTATGTTAGCCTGGCAGTGGAGTCATGATCAAGCCTTTGGCCTGAAATAAGTTATACTCTGCTCCTTTATACACAGTCTGTTTCTGATCTCCTTTTTAAAAAAAGTTACTCTAGAGCATGGCAAAGATAGTAAATCCGGGAACTGTTTTCTTAAGTATCTGTGGTGGTGATTTTTGGTATTAATCTATGTAGTTAAAGTGTTTTGCAAATCTATTCTAATCAGGGTTATTAATATGAAGAGTGTTTCACCTTTTTTTTAAAAAATTGTAATTATAGTGCCTTTTAATATAGCAAAATCAATTTCAAGTAATGATTTTAACAGCAAGTTCAGCACCATTTTTTTTCAAGATAATGTTAATGATAATTCCACTGATTCATTTATTCTGATATAAATAGAGGCAAGGCAAAAAGGCCTAAGAGGAATAGATACAGAGGAATGTATGATTTTAAGAACGCTGAGTTACAATTCCCAGCATCCCACACCTTTGTTTATGCTTTTTTGACCTTCTGAAAGCTATACCTCAGCAAAATTTGAAGAAACATAGGATCCTACAGAAACAAAACAAACATTGTACAACACTTCTCTCAATCAACGTTACAGCTGAATAACAGCTTACAATTGCAATGTCAATATGTTCTTTACATTCTCTGTCACTGTGAAAAAAATAAATGTATAGGATTTGTGTCCATTCTCCGCAGGTCTGCAAACATATACAAGTAAAAAAAGAAATGGCATACACAGTCCTCCCATCCTCTTTTCCATCCTCCCATGATGCTTTGGAACAATGCTGGGGAGTTGAATTCTGGGAATCTTAAAGTTGTTAAGGTTGAGAAACACTGCTTTAGATAATTCTGTAATAACAGAATCTCGAAAGCTTGACAGAGTTTTTCTTTGTCTTCTCTTATACCATGCTGAATCAGAGGGGGCTATTTTGAATCCCTTCTTAACATTTCCTTCTTTCCCAAGGCTGAGATTTTGTTTACTGACTATTTTAACAGTTAATAGCATTCGCATTCCTTTGCAATCTGTTCTTTCTTTTATAGACCAGAGTGGATAGAGAGCAATCAAATTGATGCCAAGAGTAATTTTTGAAATAGTGCCAGCAGGGAATCTCTGTAAGAATAAGGTATCTTTGTAGGGATCATCCACGATATAGAACTAATTACTTGCTTTACATGCATATTGCTAAGCAACCATGGGTAACCTGGGAAGTTAGATTTTGTTTTAAACTTGAGTTGATTTGCTGTGTCATGGTGGACTGAAGACTTGATGTTACCCAAGAAGCATGTCTTCTCTCCAGCAGCACTTGCCCTGTACAACTATCTCTTGTCTCTGTTTAAAAGAGACCTAAATTTTGACCCTTCCCCTAGGCCAGGGGTAGGGAACCTTGGCTCTTTTATGACTTGTGGACTTCAATACCCACAATTCCTGAACCAGCCATGCTGACTCAGGAATTCTGGGAGTTGAAGACAAGTCATAAAAGAGCCAAGGTTCCCTACCCCTGCCCTAGGCCTTCGGTAGAGTGAATGATGAGTCCTATATATATATATCATTATTTTAGAATGTCTGATTTTTCTTCTGGACATATGTTTTTATTTTTATTTCAGGATTTATTTTATTGTATAATGCCATCTGATTTTTAAACAGGTTTGTTCCCCTGTGAGGAAAAGCTGAAGGCTGATGCTTTGCTTGGAAATGAGCCCATCCACCTTAAAAAAAGGAAAGAGGTAATCAATGATAATACAGCAAATCCTGTCCAAGGAGAACAGAAGCATGTCAGGTGACATTCTAGTAATTAGCTGACTTTAACTAGTCACATCCTTATGGCAGGCAATCATTGAAGAAATACTATGTTTTCCTTCCTTCCTTCCTTCCTTCCTTCCTTCCTTCCTTCCTTCCTTCCTTCCTTCCTTCCTTCCTTCCTTCCTTCCTTTTTGCCATTTTGTAAAAGCATATACAGTATATTCTCAGACTTTTCATATTCTGTAGTGCAAGAATGGACAACACTTTACCTTCTAAGTAGCTTGCAAGTAGGTCAGGCTGAGGCTGAAAAGTGGGTTGGGCAAAGAAAAACATATTAAAAACAATTAACAAATCATTTTGAAACTGAAGAAAATAGGTACCCTGCTCAAAAGAGAGAAAGTGTATCCACTCATGGTAAAAGGGAGTGTGTGAACAATTGAGGTACTATCTGGATATTAAGATCATTTTGGTCCTATCAGCATAGGACTAAATCATAAAAAATAAAAATATTTTGGTTCCATTAAAAAGTGACTAGCTTCTATATATCAGTCCTTTCTTCTTTGGGTACTAACAAGCCATAGAATATTCTAGAATCTAGAAGCTCAGGTAGTTTTTCATTTTGAGGCATGCAGCTTTGCTGAAGTTCTTGTAGAACCAGGTTACTTATTTGCCTGTTTTGAAATGGATGGCCTAGTTTGGTTCCCATGGAAACCTTGCACTGAGGCTTGTCAGAAGCTAGTCAGCTAGTATATATTTCATTTGCTTTCCTTTTTCCCCCTTCTGCTGTGGTTAATTGTTTTTTCTAATGCTTAATAAACTGAAGAATGCTAAATTACTGAGAATTTCAAATGTTTTATTGGAACCTTCTAAAATACTTTCCTGTTTGCAAAAGATAAGGGACCAAAATATTTGACTCATTCCTCATTTCCCAACCTCTCCCTCAGCCTTTAATGTAATGTTAATGGTTGTACATTAGTTTTATGGGCTCTTGATAAATGTAACACTGCAATACATCTCATTCCTATGTGTTATGGCTCTTGTTATTTTTAAACAGCAAGTTTTGCAGAACTTGTATTACTTTAGTCTGTTTGGAGGTACACTTATAGTGGGTTTTTTTCCCTTTTCCTTTTTTTGGCTGTTTTGTTGTTTGGGTGACACCTGAAGGTTACTCATTGTAGAACCTATGCTGAAAGATGTGGATTGGCTAGGTGACATCAATCAGATGTGTATAGCTGTGACATAAAAGGCCACCACTATCTGAAAGCATGTCAAGGTTCAAATCTCTCTGGGGAGTATTTGTAAAATATAGTGTCCCTGTGTGAAGGCAATTGTTGCTTTTATTTTTTCAAAAATCACAAGTGCTTTGAGGGAACTCAAGGGAAAAAAGTGATTCTTTACTTGTGGGGGATCAAAATGTTTCTGACTTAATAGTAAAACTGAAACATTTCTTTTGGAACTGACTAATAAAATATCCCATCTCTGTGAGAGTGCTAATTTTATTTAAAAATAATTATTTCTCAAAAATTAGGAGGAGGAGGGAGAAAGGAAGGAAGGATCATTACAACTTTACAGGCCATGCTGAGGTGGTTTTCTATTAAAATTAAAAAATGAAAGAAGCATCAGCATCCAATGAAATGTTAATCAAGAAAGGAACCAATACTAAGTGTCTTGCTTGCTTAAATGGTAGATATTTTACTACAAATATTCATTGCAACTTATCCAAGGGGAGATAATTCCACAGTATAGAAGCTATGGTACTGAAAACTCTTCCAAACCCATACCTATCAGGTTAAAGTCTGCTAGACATTCACAGCTATGTCTTAACCTTGAGCACATCCAGATATACGAATGATACTGCATATGAAAGTGCATGATACTCATGAACAAGTATCACGTATTGCTCATAGTAGCTAGCACTGAGAGGGATCCTCAGAATTAAAAATCCACCAAGCAAATGACCAATATTGCTTCAAAAAGATAGAGTACAGAACATTACTATGTTACTCTCTGTTCCCCATTTGAAAAATGGCCAGATTTAATTGCTTATATTTTTATATATTGCACTTCTTCATGCCTTTGGACTCTCTCTCTCTCTCTCTCTCTCTCTCTCTCTCTCTCTCTCTCTCTCTCTCTCTCATCTTGAAATGCATCCCACAGTATAATGAGAGACAGCTTCAGGATGTGCCTTCAGATCTTTTCTTCTGTCTGTCTCTGGCCTCTGGGATGAAATGAAACATCCTTGAACTAATTCTAAAAACAAGCTGTGAGTTTAAATGTGAAAGACAGAGGAGATCATTCCAATGAGACAATGAGTTTTTAGTGTTTCTCCCTCGAGGCATGAGGATGCCTGTAACAGAAATAAAAAATGAATATTATAAATTGGGTTATTCTCTCTCTTGGCCTCTTCCTTGTTGCAATGAACGTGCGCTTATCTGCAGCCACAGAAGGGGAAATAAAGGTAACTCTAGAAATCATTTTGCAATCAATAAATAGAATGATCTTTAATCTATTTAACATATAACTGATTCCCAAGATTACACTAAAAATGCTCATGTCTTCAGCTGAATGGAAAAAAAAGTATATAAATTCTTAAAAACATATATGAAAAAATGGGCAATCTTTTGGTACCATAATCAGAAGTACATGTCATGGTTTTGAAAGAGAATGTGTGCTAAGTTGACCTGGATGATGATGGATGGTAGATGCGGCACATTAGACTTGTACAGAAAATATCATTGTCCTTTTTTGGGGGGAGGTCTTTTTCTAATAGAATGCAGTTTAAAGTATGTTTATATTCTCAAAATGATTCAGTAGTTACACAGAAAGTGGGGCATGTGAACTACATGTGATCTGGACCTGCAAGTTGCCCACCTCCTATTATATACTAAATTCAATTTATTCTGTTAAGTGCCACTGAAAATAACACCACTTAAGAAATAAATATTGGGGTATCAGTTAATCCTCATTTGACAACCACAACTGGGATCAACAACTTGATCATTAAGCAAAGTGATAATTAAATGAAACCATGACTGCTTATGATCTTACTTCAGCTGTCCTTCAGTTTACAGACCTATGAAGTTGTATATTCAAGGATTTTGTTGCACAGTTACTTTTTCATCACCTTTGTAACTAAATGCTTGCTAAAGAAGGCAGTCATTAAACAAGGACTACTTGTTTTGAGAAGGCTTCTAATATCTGTGAAATGTTTTTTTAATTAAAAAAATCATAAAGGGGTATGGAGGGGTATTTTTTTAATTTTTATTAAATTTAATTAAAATACAAAATTTTTCATACAAAAGAAATTTCTTACAAAAATTGCAGTGGAGTGGATTGACAAGAACAGCCCAGAGAAGCAATGCTCTAATTCAGTGCCAAAAGCTGAATATCAAAAAGAATTTATTTTTTTAATTTCTGAGCTTTCTAAAAAAAGCACTAGGATCATCATAGCATGCTATATTGATGTATACTTGTTTTGATCCAAATCAATCAAATGTACGATGAATGAAAGCTATGAACTGTAATCTCCCATGCTGGTCCAGTGCAGACTGCTAGGTAGATTTTTTTCCAACTTCCCTGTGTATGGCTGAGAACACGTGATTGGCCGCCAAGTCACCCAGCCAGTTTCCATGCTTGGTGCACTAGAATATAAGTCTCCCTGCTTCTACTTCAGCATCTTAACCATTATACTACATTAACACCCACATACACATATATAAACACAAACACAGAGACATACCCGTACATGCCATTCCAAGTATTTGCCATTATGCAAATAAACAATATTTTATAAATCATTATAGTGTCACCTTTGTACTCAGAAATATGCACGACACTGGAGGTCATAAGAATGGCTTCTTCTGTGTTAAGTTTGTATATTGAGTTCAATCCTATTTGACTGCATTATGCATTCAGATGTTATATTTGAAGATGTGTATATACATCTACAAAAAATGCATACAGCAAATCCAGCTCCACTTGTTTTTTTTTGTTTGTTTTTCTTTTTGGACGATATGTAATAGCTCCAAATAGGTTGTACAACTTCACTGTGCATGAAAATCTCCTTCTGTACAGACCAGATGAGCATTGTGATATAGTTTCATACTAGCCATTTGCAGGAAATTTCTTTATGCCAGTTTAGCACTTAGGTATGACCTCAGCCTTTAGTTACATGCACAGAGATTTGGAATAGAGTAAAATGAAACAGTGGAACTTACAAAAGAGTTTCAAAGACGCAGACAAGTGGGAAATTATTTTAAAACATTTCACTTTGTTTTGACTAGCTTGACTATCATGAGTACGTGAGTTGTTATTTAGTACAAAGCTTCCTTCCATTCTGGCACTTTCTGTCACAGATATGTCAGTCCTCATTGGGTTTTGCTGCTTCAGTGAAACAACAATCCAATAAACAATTTTGGAGAATTGAAATAAGAGATTGTCTATCTTCTGCACAGAATCTGGATTACCTTACTATTTATTAAATGTAACTTTTTTCTGCTGGTGGTCTGAATAGAAGAATAATTTATTACCTTCCTTTTATATTGTTAGTCTTGAGTGAGAAAGATTCCAAAGCAACATTCATTTTAAGACATTCATTTTATTTCTTCTTCATATCAGCAACTTGTTCACCCTGCCATTCTCATATGTACCTATTCCTACAATTTAATGAACATGTGCAAATATACCCATATTGGAGAGCCAGTGTAATGTAGGGGTTAAGATGGCAACAGCAAGAGCAATAGCACTTAGACTTATATACCACTTCATAGTGCTTTACAGCTCTCTCTAAGCAGTTTTCAGTATATTACCCTTAAACAATCTGGGTCCTCATTTGGAAGGATGGAAGGATAAGTCAACCTTGAGCCAGTCATAACTGAACTCCTGACAGCGGGCAGAATTAGCCTGCAATACTGCATTCTAACCAATGCACCACCAGTTTTATAATAAATAGTTACATAAATGGAAGCCATAATTCATTACAATCATCCATAGCTAATCTATATTAATCAATTTTGTAGACCACCGAATAGATGGAACCATTTGTTTCTCTTTCCAATACTGAATATTATGTCTTTTGGAGTAAGATACAGAAAATACAGTTTCAGTGTTTGGATGTCAACTCCCTTATGGCAGAGATAAACTTCAAAAGAATATAAACACTTGAAAACATTACATCTTAAAGATAAATGTATTAATGTCTTTCCTACATAGAATGTTATATTTAAGCAAAGCATTAATTTTACTGCATCTCCCAAAATACAAAGGCAATAAGGTCATTTCTAAAATATTATTTCTTCTTCAAAGAGATATAAACCAAAAATCTATTGAAATTTTGGTTATTGCTTTTTTAACACTTCTTTTTATTGGTTGTAAAACATGCAAACAGCAAAAAAAAAACAGAGAGAAAGAAAAAAGACACATAAATTGTAGTAATATTTATATATATAAACACCCCCCATGGACACCTCAAATACGCACACCCCAATCCATTCTACAACAAGGAGAAGTAATGATGGGTGCGAACGATACAGATGGCTGGATGGCGACCTACGGGATACCCGCACCACGATCCCCACCAACAAGGGGGGAATGACAAGACACTCCACCGACAACTGCAAAAAAGAGATCCATGAGCAAACGATGGGAAGCCATGCTACGGGACCCTGCACGCACGCAAGAAGGGCAAAAGAACTAGCAAACGACGGAGGGAGACCGAAAAACCCAATGATCGAGCAGCAAAGGACCTTAAGATGGGGGGGGACAACCAGAAGTGAACGGATATCCACAGAAGAAGGTAGCGCTGCTGAGTGTGGGAACACACGCAGGAGCATATCCACCACAGACTGCCCTGATAGACACCCGGACTCACTCAATATATCCCCCCCCAAACACACACGTGCACAGCCCCGCCAAGGAAGATCAGACGGATCCCGGAATAGAACCAAAAAAGGGGATAAGCAAAAGTGAGTGAAAGCAACCAGTGCACGACAGCAGAAAGAAAGTGATTAAGGCAAAGAAAGGGAAAATAGCAACCTCGGAAGATACCAACGCAGCAAGAGATGCGTGCCCTTTAAGAACAAACCAAATAGAGAAAACGGACAGACTGATGACTAGATCGAGAAGCCGGGCGCAGAGCCATCCGGCAGTATAAAAAGGACTCCCAGTAATCTTGTATTATGCTCTGATGATGTTGGCAGTGTTGGCCGACGAAAGCTTAGCTTTAACTTTTGTATTAAACAGTTTCTGAGTTAATATAAACCAAATAAATAAACTGATACCCAATCTGGTACACAAGAATAATAACCGATACCGTTTCACAAGGCTCAAAGGAAATATATTGGTTGGAATCCAAAAATTCCATTCTAGCATGCTTAAACATTGCTGCTATAGACTGAAACAAAACTAATGAGAAGCCTAAAGCTAAGCATTGAGGAAAATTAATCTCAGAGCAGCTTCAATCCACTTAATACCTAGAAAGTAATTATACAAAGAGGAGAACATGATATAAACAGTACATGGAAGCACGCAAGCCTATTTAATTAAGTAAGCTTATAGTAATTTGGATAGTCATTGGTGGGAATTATCTGATTGAAAATCAAATTCTAGGAGAGATTAGAGTGATCTGAGGTAGATTGTCATTTATACAAAATATAGTGCATATGTCCAACTTAGCATTCCATAATGATCTGTCCCTGAATCTTCTTTCTGGTGTGCTATACATGATGGCACCAATCACTCCTTTTGGGTTCAAGGGTCTACTTTATGGCCTGTTTGATCCACTCAGCTTCTCCTCTCAGCTCTTTAAACATCAGTCTGTTCTTGATCAATTCACCAGACAATTTTCTTACTGATGAACATCTGCCACCCTTAGTAGCTCCAGTATTGTCAACTTATTTTTTTTAACCCCCAAGCTTCTCCTTTTCTTCTGTTGACTACATGAAATGGGAAAGTGGCTGTTCCTCTCAAGATGTACTAAAACGTAACTAGCATTTTAGTCAGTCAGATTTGATTCTGAGGAAGTGTGCATAGGGTTGTATCCGAATTCTTCAGTCATTAATTTTTGGGGCCAAGTTTTTAATTCTTTCCTTGCAACTCATCTCAGGTTTCCAATTCAGATTTGTTGAGGAATAATTGGAATGATTGCTTTCATCTGCAAATCACATCCTCCCATTATTTCTTTATTTATAAGATATACATGCTATTTTTATTAAAAGAAATATCATGGAGATATATCTATGTTGTAAATAGTTGAAATGACCTTGCATTAAATTTATTCATATCTCAAATCTGATTAACTTCATTAGCAATGCTTTAGAAATAGCCTTTAAAATGAATATAGAAAATGTGAAAGACTGTATGGCTATCTATATAAACCATTAATGTTCTGGAAATGATTGTTTTTAAAACCTCCAAATCCATAGTAAATCAACACTAATAGCTAAATTCCTATCAATGGAGTTGCATC
The DNA here is from genome assembly GCA_023970755.1 of Azemiops feae. NCBI lineage: Eukaryota > Metazoa > Chordata > Lepidosauria > Squamata > Viperidae > Azemiops > Azemiops feae. Next base: position 137,873 of record JALGBA010003847.1, on the reverse strand, counting down.
CCTATCAACACATCAGTCTATGCACATTCCTTCTTAAAAAGAATAGAACACTATTTCTCATGTTACTTGTTGCATTCCACTGAAGAACATTCCTGGGCCTGCTCAAAAGAAGTGGAAAGTTATTAAATGACATACATTAAACAAATCCACAATTATCACTTAATATAGCTTGATGACCAATTCAGTGATGGCTGTTTATGTTGACAATACTCATTTACATATAAGTATTGTGGGTTTAGAGTGGCCTCTCTGTGTAGCATTAAGAAACTAAAATGAATAGTTCACCAGAGAAACAAAACTTAGCCATCAAAGTGTGCCTGTGAATTGAGCTTTTTTGTTAGGTATATAACCCAAGTGTTCAAAATTCAATTCATTATTACATAACACTGTAATAATTGGAGAGATTACTGCACTTTACTGAAATACAAGCTTCTATTCCAGCTGTACTTGAGAAGTATGGAATCTTTCAAGGCACAGGTTTAGGGATTAATAGAATCCATAGGTTACTCAATTTCCGTATCATGTCAGTTTCTGTATGTCCATGGAGAAGCTGATTCACCTTTTTTCCATCTTACCTTTCCCATTAAAAGAAATATTTAAAGTTACACACACTCATTTGCTATATATTTTATATAATACATCCTTTTGATGTAATTGCTCCTGTTTGTTTTTATACTTTTCTTCTATATCCATTTTTTTAATTGAAATTATATTAAATAATTTAAATGATGACATATGAATAACTACTGCATCTTGTTCTGTATATTAATTCAGAGCTTTGGATCAAGCTGATTAGCTTTGAGAAGTAATCTTATCAGCGTTCTTATTAGCACTGGAAATCTTTGATACTCTCATCAAGCTTCCACAAATGGACAAGATTGAAAAAAAATCTGGTCATTCAAAGGGGTACTTGTTGAGGTAGGCCTTGGGTTGGAGGCATCCTTCAAAAGCCATGCATGTCATCCTCCAAACTTATGCTGCTAAATAATTTTTCACATGATTGGAGTAATGATATTATCTGAAATTTAATATAAATTTAGTTTTATTTTTGTCCAGATACTTTGCTGTGGCTGTGGCTCTGTCTTTCCCTTCCTTTAAATACAGCCCTGTGGAAACTTTATAGAACTGGAAATTCCTACTTTTAAAAAAATAAAAACTATGCAGTGAAGAAATTGGTCAGGCTAGATTTAAGAATAAATACAACAAAACTCTTGATATGATCCATAGCTCTATGTACACGTTATTATTAGTTCAGGAAAGCTAATTTCCTTTGTCTTTTCTTTAAAGAGTGTTAAATGTTTGTATTAGCCAAACAATTGTGTATTAGACTAACTTTTAATAGAGATGGAAGAGAATCTGTGCTATCAGATACTACTAAATTACCTTAATTTCCCAAAATTTGATTTCTGTCTAGCATTTCAAAGATAGCAATATTGGGTAGACAATAAAATAAAAGTATCATCCTGATAAATTACTGTTTACTGTTTACCCAAAATGCTTATAAATTATAAATAGATGTAAAAAAAGTATTATGCTTAACTTTGCATCATCTAGAGCAGCAGCCCCCAACTTTTGGGGCACCAGGGACTGGTTCCATGGAGAAAGTTGTTTTTTTCCGTGGACCGTAAGGGCCGTGGTTTCAGATGGAGCTTTGCTTGTTTGCACAGACTGGTTTCTGGCCTGCCGCAGACTGGTGCCAGTCCACGGACCAGAAGTTGGGAACCTGTAATCTAGAGGTTGTATCTACTTCTGCTCAATTAAGAATTCATTGATACATACAATTTGACCTGGTGCCTACATTTTTGAATGAATCTGGCTTCCAAATAAATGCACGTGATAAAAGCGGGTATGGGTTTGTGTATATTTAAATTTTACATCTAATTAAGATAAGTCTTTCACTGGATGAAAGAAGAAATCCTATTTAGAGGTAATCTGAGGTGTCTTCCATTCTGAGGACAGAGAGCCTTCTTATCAGGAGGCCTAAGTGCAATATCATAGGTGCATGACTGTAATGAATATTTCTGTACCGTAGATTACAGGCATAGCGATTATCACATCTGATACTGTACATTTCTTTGAGTGAGGTACTTGGATTTGAGGCACAGAGTGGAGATTAGCATAGGCCAGTATCCCTAGAGCAGGGGTGTCAAACTGCTGGCCTGCGGACTGGATGCGTCATGGCGAAACCGCACCCACCCCATTGCCGACAATGGAAAAAAATATCACGATACGTCACAACACGTCACGTGACGTTGCGAGTTTGATACCCTTGCCCTAGAGAGTAAGGACAGTAGATGATAATAGCAAATGGGAATTCTAATCCCAATCCTCTGTCCCTCTGAACCTGCTATATGAAAGTTTATTTTGCTTTGCAAGAAAGTCAGATATTTCTACCCTATCTGCACAAGAAGCACTCTTTCCTATTAGTAGATCCTTGAAGGTTGCATTTCAATTGGAACTAAATGTGCTAAATTTAATGTGTTTTGTGCTTATGCACATATATTTGATATACAGTCCAAATATTTTTTTTTTGTGATTTTCTGTATTACTTATATAAAAGGGAGGAAGGAGTTACATGAATTAAATCTATAAAAGCGCTTTGCCTACTACATGAGTCATTCATAACATATTATGAATTATGTTACATATATAAATTAGTTAACATAATACTGCTTCAAGCAGAAATTTCAAATTTCTTCCATGTAGAGGAGTAGAGTTTTATAGAGCCTTTAATCTTGATATTTTCAAGTTACTGATTTTTAAAACTATTTAGACCTGATTGCTACTTACTTCTACATTTTCTTTTTTAGATTACCTTTTAGTCTCCACTTAAATTGGGATTGGATTGGTTCTGCTCACTTCAGCAAAAGGATCAATATAATTTAAATACCTTTTCCATCATGTCTTACTGTTTTCCCTGGACTATTTCTGAGAAATCTCTTTTTTAAAGATGTTGCTGAGCCGATGCCCCAAAGTTCTAGAAATATGGACTAAGACCAGAGCAGTATGGAAATTTAGATTTGAATTGGCTGGTCCTGCTTCATTGCAAGATCCTATAAGCACTGTCTGAATTACTCTATTGCACACAGACTTAATCTGACTCCAATTCACACACCTAATTAAATGCATAAAAGACCCATCTCCACTGCAGCAGGTATCACCATACATTGATTGCTTAGGGCAAGAAAGCCATGATCAGTTCCAGTTTTGCTACAAATATGGAAATATGAAAAGTAAACTTGAGACACAAATATATTTCAGGTTGGTACCTGTTTCAAAAGTGATTGGGAAGAACTGCTTTAGATCTCACATGACCACACTAGTTCTTTGCTATTCATTAAAGGATCCCTTCTTTTTTCATTTTATGAAATACGAAGCTACAAAACTTCCAAATATTTAAAAATAACAAAAACAACAAGGACAGCTGCCAATATGATTATAATGCCTGGAGAAGTTTTGATTTCATTTCAGAAGGAGCCATGTTCATTTTTAACTATCTCTAATAATGAAAAAAGGTTGAAGATTTGGAGCGGTTGTTCTTCTGTGTTTGCTCAACTAAACCAGCCTCAAAAACCTGGTTGGATATTGGTCTGAAGTAAAAAGCCAGAAACTGTAAAGGGATCTTTCAGAACAGTCCTTGGAACTGAAATTGCTTGTGGTGAAATAAACATGAGGTAAATGAAAAAGGATGATGATAGCTTCTCTTTCTGGAAAGGAGAGGTTTTGTGAAGAATATCAAAAGGTACCAAGATGATTGAGGGTAAATTTGCTTCCATATTATTTTCTTTATGAAAAACATTTTTTAAAAAAATTGAATGTGTTTGACATCAATAGCGATTCTCACCCATTCTTCCAGCAGTAACTACCTGATGAAAACTGTAATTCATTCTTTCAGAATTATGTCCAAGACGATTTGGATGTTGCTACTGTACTATCAAATGGAACGCCTACCTTTGCTAGCCAGATGATAAGCAGAAATGCAATTGGAAATAATTTCCTTAATCTGTACAGTTAGTGAATTTAAAAATGTTAGGTGTTGGATAATTCCCTATCATGAAGCAATTAAAAACATAGAATTATCCTCTTCCCCAGAAAAACAAAAATGGCATTTGTGACTAACGTAGGAGATATAATTTATATGTACTACTAACTTCTGATGTTATTGTTTCTCCAAATTTTATTTAGCTGGTCAAATTCACATAATGCAATTTCTGCTATTTTTCTTTTCAGTTAGAGCTTATTTCATTCAAAACAAAACTGAAAGTGAATTATAAGGGATATGATTTGCTGAAACGCAGCAAAAATACTTCTAAAAGATCAGTAAGAGTTCTTTTTTATGTAATATTTATATGTAGCACTCATTTTTTTGTCTACTTAGTCAGACAAACTTCCTCAGGAAGTTTCAGAGCCAAAGGTATGTCTTCACCAAGTTTAATTAATTCTACTTTATAGTCCACTTTTAATCTATGTAATGGGTTAAAATTTACTTTAAAACAGTAATTAATATAGTAATTGTATAAACTAATCCAAATATTAATATTCATTATATAAACTTAAATAAGTAAAGCAAGGCATAGGAAGGGAAGCAGGCCCAAGGCCTGTGATGCCCCAGGCAGATGTGAGGTAGTCCCAAGAAACCCTGGAAGGTAAGATGTGGGGAAAGATAGGCAGGTGGAGGCAGCTGTGATATCCCTGTGGTTCATCATAAGGGCATGCAGATTTCCAAACACTCAAATTTTGTTCACATTATGAAAAAGACAGTCAAGAACAATTATTGATGCAAGTTAAAAATTGCTACTTACTTAGTGTATAGGAAACAAAACATGAATATTGAAATAATGTAATATAAATATAAACAGAATTCTGACAGAAAAGGCATTGCATAATCAATTTCTACAAAAGATCGAGGCAAAGTGGATAAAGATAAAAACTGGCGATGGCACTGGAACATTAAAGAAAGAAACTGAAGGCTTGATTTTGGCTACTCAAGAGTAAGTCATTCAAACTAAGGCAATCAAGGCCAAAATTGAAAAACTCATCAAATGATTCAAAGTGCAGATTGTGCAAAGAAGCAGAAGAAACAGCAGATCAGATTCCCAGCTTATGCAAGATGATAGCACAAACTGATTATAAACAATAACATGACAATTGCCAAAATCATTCATCGGGACATCTGTAAAAAATATTATGTCGAGGAATTAAAAATTGGTGAGGATATCTAGGATATCTAATAAAATATGACCAGGTTAAAATATTCTGGGAGTCTTGGCTTATAACACACATCATTTAACTACAAGTCAAAAGAACAAAGTGTGTATAATTGGATGTAACAACGCCACGGGATAGTAGAAGACAAAGAATTTGAGAATATCATAATGTATTAAGATCTGACAATGAAAGGTGAAAAATTATGGCATAAACTGGCTATGATGATCTCAGAAGTTATCATCACACCAGGTGCCATATTAAAAAACAAAAAAAACCTTGGATACACTTACAAAATCTGAACATAGACAAAATTTTCATCTGTCAATTACAAAAGGCTACACTGGTTGGAACTACACATACAGTACTCTGATACATTATGTCATTCTATGTTCTTGAGAAGAGGTTGATGCAAATGAAGGCCAATATCAGCTAAAGAACTTCCAGCTGTGATTTCACATTGTTATGAATTATACTAATAATAACAAAATAGAAGAGAAAGAACTGCAGAAAAATCACAAAATACAATGTCCTGCAAATAGAAGTAGAACAACTGTGGCAAAAGAAAAAAACAAATATAGTACCAATAGTAATATATCTCTTGGGTGCAAAACCAAAATATCTGGAGCACCACTTAAACACTATCGGCATTGACAAAATCACCACCAGTCAATTGCAAAAGGCACCTTTACTTGGAAAAGCTTACATTCTGTGACAATGCCTATAACATCATAAATAACACCTGCCTATTCCAAGTCCTTGGAAAGGACAAAATAGGTAAATTCCAGATCCAGTCCAAACATCTGGTTGACTGTGCAATGATCCATAATAATAATGCAAGGCAATTTTATTAGGATGACAAATGACTATATACTGTATAAAGACAGCTTTAAAATGAATTTAAACTCAAGACTTCTTTTTGTCCAAGGCTAGCATTAAGTCTTTTACAATGTTATTGTTTATTTTCATGAACATGTGAAATCATTATCACATGCTTTAAAGAAAGTTGAGATATATTCTAAGGAAGAAATTCAATTCTCACAGGCTTAATGAATCCTAAAATGTCTAAAAAAATTTCCATAGAAATACATTGTGGAGAAAGATCTGAAACAGTGGACCATTTGTCTTTTAGGAGAAAAAAATGAAACTGTCCAACATTGCTGGTGTTTCTCTTCAAGAATCCATGATAAGGGCCTTGTCCATCTGTGCTCCTAGAAAGGTATTTGCAGCATATTAAACAGGCCAAATCAATCACTGAAATACCTTATCTGCAGATTTTAAAATGCTACTTACAATCTGTAGACTTATCAACCTTTAAACTCTCTTGTGTCAGGTTGTGTTTCCTTATTCATTTTGGAGACATGTGAAAGCACATAGAATAACGGAGTTGGAAAGGACCATTTATGCAATCAAATCAGCCTTCTGCTCAGTGCAGGAATCCAAATTAAATCATGCCTGTCCAGCATCTGCTTGAAAATATCCAGTAAAAGGGAGTCTTTCACTCCCCTGGGAAATTAACCCTTAGGCCATTTTGCTCAACATTTAACTAGAATCTGTTTTTTCTATTATTTACACCCAGTGTTCTGTTTCTGGCAGTCTGGGATAATGATACAGATGTGGGATTTCTTAAAGTACTTGAAAAGTAATATCATATTCCCTTCTGTCTTGTTTTCTCAAGAGCAAATATATCCCTTAGCAATTCCTTGTAAGTTTACTTTTCTTACTGGCTGTCTTTGCACTTGTTCCAATTTCTGTGAAGTTTTTAAAATATAGGGTCAAAAGTGGGTTTCTAATGATTAATGCAATAGATAATGGAATAATATTTATATTGATAAAACCTAAAATTATTATTTTTTTCTTTTTTCTTCTTTGTCTTCTTCATCTTTTTACATCCATACCATATTGCTGATCCTTACTCAGCTTCCATTCACTATCATTTCAACTTCCTTTTTTCACATATAGTATAAGGCACGTCTATTTCAGGCAAGCTAGTTTGGTGTGGTGGTTAAGCAATCAGGCTAAAAACCAGAAGATTATGACTTCTAGTCTTGCCATTTTCTCTCAGCCCTATGGAGGAAATGGTATTAATTATCCTGGTGGTCTGTCGTATATACAAAGGCAAATAACCCCTATCTTTGCTGAGTTTATTTTAAATCTAGCAGAACTTACAGAGAAGTTGTGAAACAAGGTAGAGAAAAGTGCAGGCTAAGTTTGTCACTTACCAGCCCAACAGTAATATTTCCAGAGCTTTAAAATTTCCAGAAAAAATAAATAAATCAGGTAAAAACAGAGTGTATTTCTTTCAAGAGAATAGCTATTTCTTTAGAAATAGTTATACAAAAGTACCTCTGATTTCCATTAAACTTTTTTTCCTATATGATATTGCTAGGCTTTTGTTTTTATTTTCTCTGTTAATTGCATATAATTTAATCTTTATTCATACTTCACACAGTATTTATAATCTATGCTTTAAAATATTATAGCGCATAGGTTAGCCTGGAGACCTGTAATATTTTGATAGCAAACTCTGTTTGTAGCAGATCTAACTTTTGCTTGAAGCATTCCATTTTGCACTTATTTTCTTTGTAATTAAAAAGTCTTTATTTCCTCCAACATCAAATGTTTGTATTTTGGATATTTAGATGGATTTTTTGACAGTTTATATTTTTCACAATAATATTTTATTTTATTTATAGGGAGAGAGGAAGAGGAAGAAGAATTGAAAACCTCTAGCCATATATCTATAGTGAATAAACAGGAGGCTACATTAGTGCATATAGAGTTTTCATTTTTATCATTTTAGTAAGTTGAGATTTATTTTTCTTTAATACACCTTACTAGGTAAGAAGCAACTTTTCAATATCTTTCTTGGGGATTTCAATGATTTTACAAACTACCAGGTAATTGCTACCTGGTAGTTAATATTGATATTTCCCACATACAAAATTTCTTCTCCTTTGAAAGTCAAAATTAAAAATATAATTTATTTTATATAAATCTGAATGTGGAATACTTAGGGGGGGCATGTACTGTCCCACTCACTCACTCACACATGCATGCACCCACCATGGGTATTAGAAGTCTTTATTAAGACTTCCAAGCTTGAATTGGTTGGTATTCTCCAGCAATTCCCTGTACTAGCACCAGCTCAACCCCAATGAGTTACACAGGCTACTCAAATGAAGCCAACATTAGTCCTCAAGGCAAAGGCAAATCCACGGGGCAAAGGCAAGGCTACAAGGCAAGGCAAAGCCACAGTTGAAGAGACACAATCCAAAGTTCAAGGCAAGAAAACCCAGGAAACAGACACATTGTTCCCAGCATCATTTCACTCCACTTGCTGAGCTAAATACCTGGTTCCTGGTACAGCTCAACAAGAAGGGTGAAGCTATCTCCTCACAAGTAGCCCGGCTATCTTTCTTTGTGCCTGCCTTCTCTCAGCCCTACATGCTCTCAGATCTGGAGGAGAAGGAGGGAGTTCTTCTTCATCTCCACTGACCAGCTGCAACTGTGTGCCCTCTCCACTCTAAGCTTCTGGGCTTTCCAGCTGCAGCTGAGCTTCTCCTGTCTCTAGCTCAGCCAGCTGCTCATCTGGTTGCTCCCCTATTCTCAGCCCCTCCACTCCTGGCTCATAGCCCTCAGTGCCAGTTCATCCTGCTCTGAAATAGCATCTGGAGAGGTGTCTGGGGACACATCCATGGGAGTCATTACAGGACATGAACTATGTATGAACTAGATGTTGAATAGAAAGGACAAGAACACTATTGAAAACAGAATCAAATGTTAATAATTGTCCTGTCTATATCGTACCAATTCTCTCTCTGTATGCCTTTCTCTGTGTCTCTCTGTCTGTCTCTCTGTCTCTCTGTCTCTCTGTCTCTGTCTCTCTGTCTCTGTCTCTGTCTCTGTCTCTCTCTCTGTCTCTCTCTCTCTCTCTCTCTCTCTCTCTCTGTATGTGTGTGTGTATGTGTAAGAGAAAGAGAGAGATTTATTCTATTGCTGGAGAGTCATGAGGCAATGCTGTAGTACATAGTCTTATTTTACATTAAATTCATATGTTTTGTTGCACCGATGTAATACATAATATTATTTTACTTAATGCATTTAACTCATACCCTCAGAAACAAGAATCTTACTGAGTCATGGGTCACATTCTCATAGTGCTACATATATTTAACCTACTTGGACCATCACCAATGGAGATAAAAGCAACTTCATTCTTCAATATCCAGCCTTTGATCTTCTGCAAAGGAAAATTGAGAATAGATTATGTTGTGCTTCTTATCTGAGCTAAATTTTATTTCATCAGTTAATCAAGTGACTTTTTTCCCTTTGAAATAATGTTCAAATTGTTATGTACTGGGCCTTGCTGAAGTCATTCAGCAAAGCTCAGAAAGTCTGCAGAGAGGCTGGGCCTTGCTGAGTCATTCAGCAAGGCCCAGGATGACTGGAAACAAGTTGCAGAGACCTGGACAGACCACATGTCTGCCCGGGACCGTTGCAGAGACCCAGACAGACCACATGTCTGCCCGGGACCCAGACAGGCTGTCTCCAGCCTCGTGCGCATGCGTGAGGCGGGAGAATAGCCTGCAGTCATTGGTTGAGCCTCCCCTTGTAGGGGGAGTATAAAAAGGGCATGTTGCCATTATTTCTCTCTCTTCTGCTCTCTTCTGTTCTGGCTTCTGTTCAGTGCACATGCACAATAAAGAACACCTTTTGCATCAAACTGCCTCGTCTTCATGTCTTTGTTGCGAACAGAACACAAATATTAGAAGATATATTGATTATTCATCTGCATAATGATAACTTGAAAAAGTACTGAACTTTTCTGGAACATGGATTGCTACATAATCTTGACAGGATTATAGTGCTTTTAACAGTTACATGTCAGGCAGAAATATAGCACTTAAAAACTCCGTTCAGAGATGGTTGTACTGAAACACTCACTGTATAAAGGCTCTGGTTAAATCACACTCATTGTCTCTTCCTCCTCAGCTTTCCTTCTCAGTTTTATACAATATGGGGAAAAAATGAAAACAACATCTTTAGGGACACCAAATATTAGTTTCCACATCAAGGACAATCTTCTATGATGTCTTGAATCTAGACAATAAATCAGAAATTATCTTAGGCTTAAACTCCAATGTTTCTGTAATGATGACAGCTCCCTGTAGGCATTGTGGATGAGACATGACTTTGCTAATACAAAAGCTATTAGGTTTTGGTTGGTTGGTTAGCTTGCTTGATTGTTTTTTGTATAACTAAAGTTTTGCTAGAAAGTTAGATCATTATGATGAAATGTGCACTGTCAAATTTCACAGAGAACTATGTAAGGATCATTCATTCATTCCCCAGGAAATAATAATGCTACAAGAAAGGTACGATATAAATATATCAAATATCAATAGAAGAGGCTGAAATATATCAAATGACATTAGTCTGATGTTTTTAGATTACAGTCATTTGAACATATCACCTAGGAATGTGGACACTGAAGAGGCATGGGCTTGCATACTTACTTGTTGATGCCTCCTAAGCAAGCTATGTATTTTCCTGGAAAATGTGCATTTGAGCTATGGAGGTACAATTAGCATCTCCATGTCCTCCATTTCACTCATGTCAATGTCTTCATAACTTAAAAAAAAAACATTTTCCTGAGACTGTACAGCTTCCATGTGAATTCAGGAAAAAATACAGCTTCTTTAAGGACAATGCACAGTGTGCATATCCATGCCTAATTTTGATGCCCGTCTAGCAGCCAAGTCCTGCCATGAAATCCCTAACAGCAGTCAAGTAATAGTTTGCCAAGGAATTTGTCTGAGGTTTTTCCCACTTACCTGTTCCCAAATTTTTCAGTCACATTGCATACACTGTTCACACTGCTCAAACTACCTTCTCTGTGTGTGTGTGTGTGTGTGTCTGTCTATCTCTCTTCTCTGTCTGTCTCTCTCTCCCTCTCTAACACATAAACACAAAGACATAGAAACATTTCTGTCAGTAGGGTTAAACTGGAACATACATAATTTGATAAATGCCTAGGTCCTATGTGGCACAATAGTGTCTGCTGAAAGTTCTAAATCGATGGAATTAGGTTTTTTTTTTTGTTTCAAATCCCACTGGAAAACTAGTACAGATTGGACTGCACTGTATCATTTCCTAAGGAAAATGAGCAAGATGATTTCTAAGATAATTCCTGATTTGCTGTCTAGATTTAGGATGTTACAGAAGATTCTCAGTATTCCTACAGAGGCTGGCTTTTATTTTTCCCCTACTTCGTATAAAACAGGAAGGAAGGAAGGAAGGAAGGAAGGAAGGAAGGAAGGAAGGAAGGAAGGAAGGAAGGAAGGAAGGAAGGAAGGAAGGAAGGAAGGAAGGGAAAGGAGGGGCTTGCCACAATCATCCAGAAGGAGACTGATATCATCTCTGCCAACCATCCTGTCTACAATATGCATATGCTAAAAGCGAAGGATAAACCCCACGCTTGAATTAACCATTCTACTTTCGTAGGACTGGGTTGAAAGAAGAGGTCCTGAGTAGAACTCAGGAGTAGAACTCAGTAGAACTCCTTAGTTGGACAACTGGGATGAGTCAGGAGATTCATCCTGATTGGTGGCAGCCTATATTAACTATAGGAACCTTGGGAGGAGAGGAAGTTTAAATTATTAGAAGACATATTCCATGGTACATTATTTATCATTATAAATAGATGGATATTTTATTACAGTCCAAGAAGCTATAAAAATAAAATATTCCATACACAAAACAACAATTTATCATTACTATATCTATATAAACAGAAGATCAAAAAAGTAATGAAAGGTTACTGGAAATGATAAATGAATGAAGCAAGAAGACTAAATAAAAGACAACAAAGTGTAATTGAAACACTATTGTGCTTAAACAAGAGGGAAAAATAGTATATATTGTTAAAGGAAGAAGAATAGATTGGAAAAGAGAAAATGGAAAATTTGGAGGAGCAAACTGAAGAAGGTTTGAATGAGAATAGGAATTAGGACAAAGAAGAAAAAAATAAAACAATTGTTTTTTCTTGACAGAAGATATGACCAGCTTATGGTGATAACAACTGCAGTAATGCTTTCTAAGCAAAAAAAATTGCAATTGGGGGAACTAATTGGGAGGGCCATTCTGATTTGAGAATGGGCTTGTTTGTCCCTTAACATCATAACAGAATAACAGAGTTGGAAGGGGCCTTGGAGGTCTTCTAGTCCAACACCATGCTCAGGCAGGGAACCCTATACCATTTCATACTGTTCCTTTTCCCTAATATGCTTAGGCATGAGTAAGTGCGGACACACATACACACACAAACATAGGCACACACACAAACACACATACAAACAGACACAGATATATAATCTCTCTCTCTCTCTCTCTCTCTCTCTCTCTCCTCTATTAGGAACTATTAGGGCATAGTTCCATGGATGAATCTGGAGACGGGGCAGGTTACTACTAGGGAAGGCTACTATTAGGATACCTGCCTAATAGAAATGCTTGGAGTTAGTAGCAATAGCAATAGCACTTAGGCTTATATACCACTCCATAGTGCTTTACAGCACTCTCTAAGTGGTTTACAAATGTCAGCATATTGCCTCCAACAATCTGGGTCCTCATTTTACTGACTTCAGAAGGATGGAAAGCTGAGTCAACTTTGAGCCAGTCAGAATTGGACTCCTGACTGTGGGCAGAGTTAGCCTGCAATACTGCATTCTAACTACTGTGCCACTATGACCTGATAAGTTGTTTTCCTTTAGCTACAGAGAAGGAACAGTAAATATACTGTTCCTTACCTGCTCTACCAGGACAAACCCTTAATAAAGGTGCAAGGGAAAGGGGTAAAACTAAACTAAAATTGAAAGTAGAACTTTTGTTACAGTCATTGACCAAAATTACAGAAAAAAATACATTAAAATGTATTTAAAATTTAAAATCAAAACAAGATAAAATATTACAATTTGTGATATTAGAAATCTTTCTAATTTTACAGGCAGTGTAATAAAATTTAGCTATGTTCAAGGAGACTAAATCATACTGATCAGGGAACAACTATACATAAAATAGATCAGAGTCTCCTGGATGTTTTATCAGGTAAGCCAAGTACTTGAAGCCTTAGAGAGGGTACAGCAGAGCAGGACATGAGCTGTAGTTTCAATATTGTCTTGTCCACGGGAGCACAGTCTCAGCGACTAGGGGAATTTTTTGTATCAGTTTTCCAAACCTATTGTGGGAAGAATGTTGAAGCATACTAAAGTTAGTGTTCCTTGGAATTTGGAAGCAGTTATGAGGAACGTGGAAACCAGTGATAGGGCTGGAGGTACATCAGTCATTTAAAGAGACAGAGATAGTGCATTTTTAAAATATATTCAAATCGGGGTATTTCAATGTTTTTTATACCTTCAGTCTGTGAAGTTCTGGTCTATTTTTTAACCAGTACACCATTTCTTGTTTACAAGGGTTGTCCTTTGCTTCATTGTCTGGAAACTGAGTAGTTGTTGGTTGATGACAGAACTGATACCTTTGTCTTGAAAAATCAGAGGCTCGCAGATTATCCTTTAGAGTAAATACATTTTTTAACAGAATAGCAGAGTTGGAAGGGACCTTGGAGATCTTCTAGTCCAACCCCCAGTTCAAGCAGAGACCTTGTATCATTCCAGACAAGTGACTGTCCAGTCTCCTCTTAAAAGTCTCCAGTGATAGAGCACCCACAACTTCTGAAAGCAAGCCATTCCACTGGTTAGTTGTTCTCACTGTCAGGAAAATTATCCTTAGTTCTAGGTTGCATCTCTCCTTGATTAGTTTCATCCTTTGCTTCTTGTCCTGCCTTCTGGTGGTTTGGAAAATAGGTTGACCCCTCTTCTTTGTGGCAGCCCCCCAAATATTAGAACACTGCTATAATGTCACTGTTATTACTTGACAGTCACCCCTAGTGCTTCTTTTCACATACCTAATTCCTGCAACTGTTCTTCATATGTTTTATCTTTCAGACCCCTGATCATCTTTGCTGCTTTTTTCTGCACTCTTTCCAGAGTCTCAACATCTTTTTTTACAATATAGTGACCAAAACTGGATGCAGTAGTCTAAGTGTGGTTTTACTAAGGCTTTTTATAAAATGGTACTAATACTTCACATGATCTTGATTCTATCCCTTTGTTAATACAACCTAGGATTGCATTGGCTTTTTTGGCTGCTGACACACACTGCTGGCCTATATTTAAGTAATTGTCCACTAGAACTCCAAGATCCCTCTCACAGTTACTGCTATTGAGCTAGATTTCACCTAATCTGTACCTGTACATTTGTTTTTTCTTGCCTAAGTGTAAAACCTTACTTTTCTCCACATTGAATTTCATTTTGTTAGATTTTGTTTCTGGATTTTTATATTATAATGCACAATAATGCCAACTTATGTAGTCACTTTTAACTGGGGAACAATGCTGAAAAATCAGAGTAAATGTACATTTTGAAAAATAATTCATTTTTCAAGAATTGTTCCAAATGTAGAAAACTGGGTATAGCTAGTATATCACACCTTCTATAGTACAGGCCAAATTTCTCCTTCAACCCTTTTCTATATGAGTATTTGCCTCCATAAATCATAAGTTTTATCACCAGAATTGGCATTAATTTAGCTTTCAAGGAAGCAGTTCTCAGATTCAGCAAACTTCATCTTCCAATGTATATTATGGAGAACACAGTAGTGACCTTAAAGGATCCCCTAAAAGATTTTGAAGTCCTTAATAGAAGTCTTTTGAGATGAATTAGTGTAATATAGCTTTGTTCCTTTTCCCGTGGTTTGAGGTACATATCACTGAATTCTAGGAACCAAATGGCAAACTAGGACCTTCAAAGAATCGTCTTTGATACAGCTATATTATCTCTTCTAATTAGTTTCCCAGATGAGAAGCATAACTGCTAGACACTGCACAGTGAAAGTGCAAGAAATAGATTTTTCCCATACTAAAACATTTGTTTAAGAAAAATTAGAACTGTAAGAAATAGAGATAAAAGCCTCACCCGCGACATATTATTAGAGGTTTGTTCATAGAAAGGCAAAGTTATTTGATTTGGTCCATTAAGCAGAGCAATCTAAATTGCTCTTATGCTGCTTGTAAGGAAATGCATTTCATCGGATTCTTTCTTCTTGGTGTGTCAAAAGAAAAAGAAGGGAGGAGAGGAATTAATGAGGAAAACATTGATGCTGTCGTGTAATAGAAGGCCATTTGTTTTCTCTCTGCTGAATCAATCTCTGAATAAGTATCAATTTCATATGTAAACCCGGCGGAGCTATGTGGCTCAAGGAGACTTTGCTTATTTCTCATGTCTGGAAAATCATATGTCTCCCTTCTTCAGTTCAAAGTCAGTGGAGGACAATTTTTTTAACCTAGGGACACACAAAAATGATTTTATTTCTGATAATGTGAATATTGCAAAGGCTTCTTTGGTAGCCAATAACATAACCAGTATCAAAGTGGAACATTTTCACACACTTTTTTCTTTAAATGGAAGTAAAACATTGAAAATATGAGTGTTAAGCCCTTCTTCTGCCATTAAAAGCATTGGCTTTTTCCAATAAGCTTCAGAGCAGAATTCCAGGGGATGGTTTTAAAGTGAAAAATCATATATGCAACCATAGCTGCAAAGGTTACATAGCTTGGTGCTCTGATCTTTCAAAACCACATCCTTTTGGTGGCACCAATCTGTACTCTTCTGTACTCTTAAATACTGATGTTGAAGGTTTCCCATTTTCATGTGATTCAGGGTGGAAACCAGGGAATAATCTTTTTTTGTTTTTATTTTCTGCTTTAAATGGCACTCTTCTCAAGGGCCCTTAGAAAGGTAACTAAGCTAAAGCCCTTACATAATGATATCTAGGAAGCCGTTAGAATGCGGCTACCATGTGCTTCATGTATATGATTTTCTTGGCGGATTTTTAAAAATTCTTCATTAGTCAATTTTTTTACAGTGCCCATCTAGCCTAAAAGTTTGCAAGTTTGGGTGCTTTCATACATGTTCTTATGCAGACCGGGGCATTTTATGGCCCATAGGCCATAAGCCAGATCTGTCTCATGGACTATTCTAGCCCAGCCATGGCATCCGGTAGTATTGGCGGGGAGATGGGGCATCGTTGGTGTGGGGGGCATGGTGGAGATGGTGGGGATCAGGCCAGGGTGGTAGGTGGGACAACAACAGGTGGAGCATCAGCAGTGGCGGCATCCAGAATAGTCCCATTTTTTCATGTGGCCCCTTGGGAAAATTAATTGCCCCCCCCTGTTCTTATGCCTCCACACATCCTATATGAATAGGCAGAGTAAGTATGTTTCAGGTTTCACTATTCAAGAGTGTCACCTAGTAGGATTCAGGAAGCAGCCTTTCTCTGTTGCTAAGCCTGCCCTCCAGAATGATATCTTCCCAGAAATTCATATTCTCGTGGTCTTATTTAAATGAACCCTTGTAGGATGTTTGTTTTGGAGATGTTAGTGTTCTTTTCTAGAAGTTTGTTTTGTAGGATTTTTCTGTCATTCTATTCTGTTGCTTTGTGTTGGAGCCACAAATTTAACTGCTTTGTGTTGTAACCACAAATTCAGGCAGGCTGAAGGCCTGACTATTAAACGTACACACATATATGCAGATAATTAAAATAGGGGTCCTGTGGAGATCAGCCTGTTTTCATTGCGCCAGTTAGAACACAGGGTATGTTCCAGGTTTCCATATGCAAACTGTAGCCGAGTTAGGGTTTTCAATCAAGCTGTAAGATGGCTTATTTTTAAATGTGGGGAAAATCCCTCACCACTTCCTATTCCTTACAGCAACACCATGAACTGCTTTACACTGAAAGGTTGATTGACTCATCCAATCAGTCTCGAGAAAGAAAAGGAGATAAGCTCAGATCCCCCAGTGCTAAAGAATGCTAATATCTTTATTATAACAATCCGAAATTTCTATTTTGGTTATATGCACTGTCTCTAATCTTGCATTTGGGATCATCTAATCCTAACATGTTGAATTTTTAATCAAGTGGCCTTTAAACTTGCCTTCCCTGACTTTGCAAATCTATCAGACAAAATGAAAGATGGAGAGAATGTAGGGCAGGTGGATACTCCAAATATTTTATTAGGCAATATTATACAAGCCTAACTTATATCTAGTAGGTGATTCATGGACATGCTGCCTTCTACACAAGTTATAGTAATTTAAAAACTAGTTAGCTAAAATTTAATTCATTTACAGTATCTGTTAAACTACATTTTGAAACAACCTCCTGGCTGTTCTGAATATATAGACTGACAGACTTGTAAATACAGAGCCAAGATTTGTATTTATCAGCAAAATATAGCTCAGGCTGTCTTAATCAATGATTTCCACAGTCAGTCAGATATACAGTCAATGAGTGTGTATCTCATTTGCATCCATGTTGACACTTTTTTGGTTTGATCTCTCATCTCTGTTCATTGCCAACATCAATTGAATAATAGGTAATTTTTTGAAAGCTCCTTCAATTCATTCCTGGCTTAAAGATATACCACTAGAGTTTCCCCATTAAAAATAGCAGTTATTCAGTAGGAGACCATATCATGTCACAAATTTCCTTCCTTCCTCTTTTCCTACAATATTACAAACTTTTTGACAAGCAGCATTGAGGAAGGGAAGAACCATGGCCAATGGCCAGAGGAGATACTCTTCAGGCAAATAATCTCTTTTTTTTTCATATCCAGGAACTTCAGCTAATGTTCTGTGAAACTTGTCATTAATGCAGCAAGTCCTGAGATAGATAACCAGTAGTCTGATATAAGTCCATTTCCTGTGTCTCCTCCTGAAAAAGAACTGGGGGAAAAAACCTGAGAGTTTCCTCCCCATTCAAATTTTGCTTCCCTCTCTCAATGAAAGAGGCCTTTATATCAACAGCTATTATTACTGCCTCAACTCCACTGTGGCCTTTGATTCAATCCTTGCTACATTGCAATAGGCAGACAATCCTATTGGCTATTGTTAATGTTTCCATTGCAAGGACTACAGTGAAAAATATTATTTGTAATAATAGTATGCATAATGATGCTGGATTTTATTACTCTGGAAGGAGAACACCTGCCTTTTAGCTTTTCTTAGGGTCAGTCTTAGAAATAGAGGTGGAGGTAAAATTTCATTGAACAATTGGGTCTTTGTTTAGTATTTGTGATTTTATAGTATCCTCAACCACATATGAGGGCAAAACACAATTTTGGGGATGGATAGACTGTAAAGTCTCCATGACACTGTTCTCCAACACTTTAGTGCTGGCCCCTGCCCCAAATTTGCCACCAGTACACTCATTTTGTCCAATGGTAAAACCAACTACATCTCACTTGCTTCTGGGAACAGTCTTTGGCTGACATTTCTTCTCACTGACTTAAAAACTGCATGCCTGGGTAGTAATTCTGTTTTAACCAAGTGGTCCTGATGTTAATTCACAGCTGCTTGTCAACATTTGCTTGAGATGTGTATTTATGCTGGCCTCAAATTATATTTCTAAGGCAGTTTTCCAAGAATTTTTCAAATGGATAATTTACTTCTCCTCCTCCTGTGCTGAGTGAATATAGAATCCATTGGTATAGCAGTAGAGTATCATATAACAGCTTTGGCCTAATTAGATATAGGATTATTTGCAATTTCTGTATGGTTTCTTTTCATGAAATAAATATTGCATGATTGATAATAATTTCTTCTAATTTATTGGCAACAAATCCCATCACATATTACTTGCAATGATTAAGCAAGCAATGGAAAAAGATGGTCTTATCTCAGGCCAAGCACATACAAATACATAAAGAGAGGTGGTTGCAAACTTTACTAGGAAATTTGTGAAGCAAATAAACAAGCAGCAAACAAAATGAGAGTGCAAACACTAGACAAATCAAGTCCAGAAATATCCACCAAGCTTGCCATGAGCAAGTTGAAATTCAAAACAGCAGGCACAAGACCAGTCAAGTGAAGTCCATATGTTGTAGAAGGGTCATCAGTTAGACGTGGTCCAGTCACAAACATGAGAATTCAAGTCAGAAGTTGAGGCATATGGAATTTGGGTAAATGAAGGGTTGTTTCCAATGTAGAATTTGTGCTTGCTGCTCCATTTTAATAGAAGAAGCCCTGATGAAGGTCATTAAGTGGAGTGAGACTCCTTCCACACAAACAGTCTGACAGAACCCCTTTGATCTACTTTCTTTGCAGCCTGCCTTGTGTTAAGTGGGGGTGATAATTCTGGGCCCTCATTTTCAGAGATCAATGGCAGCTGTGTTTCTTGACTGCTCGCCAGGCCCACCTCCTCTGCTTTCCCCAGACAGCAGTCCATCTGATAGCTCTAGAGTTGGCTGTTTGTCATCTGCCAGCATTTCTGGAGCTCTGAGTCTGAGCCTACCATGACAAAGACTTTATAATCTAGATATGATACTTCAGAACTGGTTGTGCTATATAGAGATCCACAAAAGAAATAAATTTGAAAGAGCAGATACTGACTGGCACAGTTTAAATAACCAAACTACCAGACTGTTTGTTCAGTTCAATATTCTTTTTTTAGTCACTACAAGTACCATGTGAAAAAGTATTTGCTAGTTTTTAAGATATCAGCATAGAACCAGGAGACCATGGGTTCTAGTGCTGCTTTAGGCATGAAGCCAGGTGGATGACTTTGGGCCAGTTACTCTCTCTCAGACCTAGGAAGAAGGAAATGGTGAACCTCTTCTGAAAATCTAGCCAAAAAACCTGCAGGAAATTGTCCAAGCAGTCACCAGCTTTCAACACTGGAAGGGAAGGATAAAGATACACATTTATGAATAATTGTCTATATGGGTTCATTTCATGAAAGAATTTTTGTCACCCAAAAATTAAAATAATTGATTAAGTGCTTCCTCTATTTCTTCACACTTGAATGTTTTTACATGGTTTGGTCCACTACAAACCACCTTTTCAAATGAAAGACTGTATTACATTATCAAAAGCATTAGAAAATGCAGACAATTGCATATTAGATATGATTACATACAAATAAGACTTTCCTGGGCAGCACAATTACAACAATATCCATTTTTATTAACTTTCCATGTTAAGTTAAGCTTAACAGAAAAAATTACATGGGGATTGAATCTAGATAAATTAGCTTCGAAATGTTGAAGAAACATCCCATCTAACATTTCTTTCTACTGTTTGGCTGCAATAATGAAATCATGGCATTTCCTGAAGCCTCATTTCATATAATGGGAAAGATCCAAAACAGTAGATTGTGATTTAACTATTTAAATTTAACACTATAGTGTTCTTAAAGAAACTTTGAATTTGTGCTTTTTAGAAATACATACTATTTCTATACCTTGAAGTGAACAAATGTAGAAAAGAAAGGGGTGTTCAATATAGCTTGTGACCGGCAGGGATGTCTATGGGTCTCTAATGCAAGAATGCATGTTCAGAATCTCTCTTTAAGTAATGATAAGCAAAACAGATCTGTTGATGGGCAAAATGTTTCAATATGGACTTGAGAAATTGCTGTTAGTAAAGGCAGTCATTAGAGGCAGCCTTTGTATAAACTCAAATTGATGTTTCAATTCTAAGGGATTTTTGATATACCATAAAGTTTCTTTCCATATCAATTCTCCTTCTGTCAAATTTTGTCACAATTCCTTCTATCCCTCTTTTCTGCTCTCACAAACTTTGATTGTACTTGTTCCATTTATTAATGGAGCAAGCTTTTTTTATCATTACTAATCCCTGCCCCCAATTTCAGCTTATACCATTTTGTCATCCTTTTCTGGCAACAATTTCACTTTATTCTTGCCCTTTTGTTAATTCTCATTCTTAAGTCACATCTGCCCTGCTTCTGTCTATCTTTTATCATCCTACTTCCTTGTTACCATCAGTTGTAAGGGATTTGTGTCAGAGCTAAACTGACATTTGCCATAACTCAATCTATGTGATAACAAACTGTAAACAATCTCCTTTTTCATTCCTCAAAGATTCTGAAGATGTACTCAAAAAGGATAGGTACATTTTATTAATCTAAATCATTTGAATTAGATCATATTGTAAAATATGAGGAAGCAGTATTTGCTATCATGTAAAGTAAAGGTGGGAAACCTTGCCCATCGAAATATTGTTGAACAGGCTCCTGAAAATGGCCAATGGTGAGCAATGCTGAAAGGCATTGTTCAACATCAACAGGAGGACCATAGGTTCATAACTCCTGTAAATGATGGATTCAGTCCTATCAACATTTCTTTGGAAGAGTCCTCATCCATCACAGTGAGATTTATTTCTGTATAAAATCATATTGAAGTAAGCCTCATTTGAATAAATTGAATTTCTTTCTTAGTAAACATAGTGTAAAGATAGCTAGGTTGCTCTGTATGTGTTGTGAATTCCTTACTGACTTGCCTAATGTGAGTTTTATAGAAGCATCCAACCAAAATGTTGAACTAACATGTAATGGATTACAGAAAATAAAGTTTATTTACCTTGTCTAAAAAGGGATGCTAGAAGAAGTTATAAGCTAAGTAAATCAACAGTAGAGTCTATTTATTCTTGATTTATTTCCAGTATTTATACTGTGCTTAATAGATTGTTGGTGCAGTTAAGAAATTCTTCCCATAAATATGCAAACACAGTCTCATACAGCTTAGCCTTCCAATGAATCTGGAGATAAATTAGTTCCTGGTAATGCTGAAACATATCTAAATTAAACAGATAAACAAAATGAACAGTGAGGGAGTTGCTTATACTGCCCTTGTAAACTGTGTTTGAGAAAATCATAGGGTGGATGTATATGAAACTTTATAGCAAAAGCAAGACTATTGTCCAGGCATTCTGAAATAATAAAGGTTGACCATCTCATATATTTTGGTGCACTTTTCTTATACAGAAATAAACCATCAGGAAGACCAATACAGAACCTACAGTACAGTGCAAAAGTGTTAGGCAGTTGTACAAAAATGCTATAAATTAAGAATGCTTTCAGAAATAGAAGTGTTAATAGTTTATTTTTATCAATTAACAAAACAGAAAGCAAATGAACAGAAGAGAAATCCAAATCAAATCAATATTTGGTGTGGCCACCCTTTGCCTTCAAAATAGCCTCAATTCTTAAACTTGCACACTTGCATAAAGTCAGGGATTTTGTAGAATTAGAGTCATGTGTATGATTAACCAATTATATCAAACAGGTGCCAATGATCATCAATTTCATATGTAGGTTGAAAAATAGTTATTAACCGAAACAGAGGCAGCTATGTAGGAGGCTTAAAACTAAGTGAGGAACAACCAAACTCTGCTAGTAAGACGAGGTTGTGGATGACAGTTTCATGTCACAGGTTATATACCATGGCAAAACTGAGCACAGGAATAAGACACAAGGTAGTTAGACTGCATCAGGGAAAGATTTCAAAGCAGACTGGGGTTTCAAGATGTGCCGTTGAAGTTCTTCCGAAGAAGCACAAAGAAATTGGCAATGTTGTGGACTGTAGACACAGTGATCGGCCAAGGAAACTTAATGCAGCACATGAAAGACACATCATGCTTCCTTCCCTTTGGAAGATGTCCAGCAGTGCCATCAGCACAGAACTGGCAGAAACCAGTGAAACCCAAATGCTCCTATTTACTATCTGGAGAAGTCTGATCAGAAGTGGTCTTCATGCAAGAATTGTGGCCCAAAAGCCATATCTCCAATCTGGAAACAAGGCTGTGCACAACTGTGTACAAAAACATAGAAACTAGGCTGCAGAAAAATAGCAGCAGGTGCTCTGGATTGATGAGTCAAAATTTAAAATATTTGGGTGTAGCAGGGGGCAGTTTGTTTGCCAAAGGGGCTGGAGAGCAGTACAATAATAAGTATCTGCAGGCAACAGGGAAGCATGGTGGAGGTTCCTTGCAAGTTTGGGGCTACATTTCTGCAAATGGAGTTTGAGATTTGATCAGGATCAATGGTGTCCGCAGTGCTGAGAAATATAAGCAATACTTATCCATCATGCCATACCATAAGGGAGGCATGTGATTGGCCCCAAATTTATTTCTCAGAAAGACAATGGTGCCAAACATACAGCCAATGTCATTAAGAACTATCTTCAATGTAAAGAAGAACCAGAAGTCCTGGAAGTGATGCTTTGGCTCCCACATAGCCTTGATCTCAACAACATCAAATCTGTTTGGGATTACATGAAGAGTCAAAAGAATTTGAGGCAGCCTACATCCACAGAGGTTCTGTGGTTAGTTCTCCAAGATGTTTGGAACAACCTTGAAGGAACCTTCCAAGTTCCTTCAAAAACGGTGTGCAAGTGTACCTCGAAGAATTGGTGCTACCGGTATTTTGAAGGCAAAGGGTGGTCACACCAAATATTGATTTGATTTGGTTTCTCTTCTGTTCATTTACTTTCCATTTTGTTATTTGATAAAAATAAACTATTAAAATTTCTATTTCTGAAAGCAATCTTAATTTACAACATTTTTGCACAACTGCCTAACACTTTTATATAGTACTATGCATCTCAAACAGGAGACCCTAGGAAAGGGCTGTTATCACTGTGAAACAATACTCCCAAGGCCACTGTCATCATATGTTTAAGAAAGTTAATCCAAAAACAAAAGTAGATCATACTTCTCTGTCCAGTTTCCAGTATAGATAAACTACCCAAAGCTGATTTTTATGCACAACATCTAGACCTAATCCCTAAAAATAAATATGGGGAGAAGACTAAGAAAGAATCTAATAACATTGAGATTTTTTCTAAAATGAGATGGAATAGTTATCATGTTAAATTTACGAATCATTCATAGTATAGCTGGTGGGTTGTATTTGCCTTCAAAGATCATTAGTCAATGTCTAAGATACTTTTTTCCTTTCTGTCTGGCTTAGCTTATGACACAACCTTTGAATAATAGAACTCATTCTGGGGTTCAAATTGAAAAATAGGTTATTTCCTATAACCTTAGTTTTCATGTTGTAGCATTCATAATGATTCTTAGCACATCACCAGGAAAAAAATAAACCTACAAAGCTCATTTATCTAGTTTTAAATGATGTCTTCCTTGTAGCATATGCTGACATTTCTAGGACATACAGAATTGTGTAGAAAGTGCTTTCAACCTTTAATTAGGGAGGAGACTGTGACATACAGCTTGTCTTTGTTTCTGAATTCTGCCTTTTAAGGCTACTGTAGTCATGTAAAATAGTTATTACAGATTCTTACAACATGACCTTGTATACCAAAATTATGATGTACACTCCATTCTATTTGTGATCTGTATAACTTGCCTAAAAATGTTGTTTTTTAATTTCTGTGGAAACATCTTAAAAACTCATGATGTATGATAGTAAAAACCAAGTGTTCAAAGAAGTTTAATCTGCATTTGTAATAACACATGGGCTTGACCTTGAGAAACTGGGCAAAGGGATGCTACATAGGGACTGGCAAGATAACAGAGCACATAACCTGTAGCTGCATAATGGCTGGAGAAAGAGACTCGGGAGGGACACTTCCTATGTTATTGGACTGTAAAGATGATGGTGGGAGAATTGTGCTTTCAGAGTTGCAAGATTCCATTAATATAGCTTTACAATAAAGTAGAATTAGCTCATCTGATCATGTTTCCTGTCGGTCTACCTGGCATTATTATATCAGCAACTTTAAGTACAGTAAACATTGGCAAAGGGAGGCATTAATGAAAAACCTAATAACCACATGTCATAGAAAGTAGTCGGGAGTCATAGGAGGTATGAGCTCTTCCACAGAGGGCAAAGAGACAGTAGAGTTTGAAATGTCTGGCAGGCAGGAAGAAGGTGAAGGCAGAACCTCCCCACCAATTCACAGGACATATCTAATAGTTATGGGGATAGTTGCTTTAGTCTGGCAAGATTCTGTTGGTATATGAATAACAATAGAGAACTACTCAGAAGTAATTTCATGTGTCATTCTTGATTCTTTGGGCCTGACACCAAAAACTATTTGCAACTTTATTGCATATAGTTTCCTATGGCAGCATTGCCCAACCTTTCTGGCTTTGTAGACCGGCAGCAATGGCAATGGCAGCGGCAGGGGGGAGAGGATGATTACAGGCCATGCAAGTGGGCACTTGCATGAGCATGTGCACTTCCACTTGGAGTTTTTTACACTAGGGCAAGCAGCTGCTGTCCTGCAAGTGGAACTGTGTGTGCAAGCGCGCTTGCCTGCTGCTTATGCGGCCCAGTTCTAAACAGGCTGTGGCCTAGTATTGACCCAAGGCCTGGGGGTTGGGGACCCCATCCTATGGTACATAACAGCTTTCTAACATCAGCATATCTGCTAGATGCATGGACTTTAAAATCCAGAAGTCTTGTTCAGCATGTCCACTATTGAGAATTTCTGAAGTAAATTGCCACAAATCTGAGCGGGCCCACTTTGGAGAGGGCTGGTATATTTTACTCATTATATATTTTACAATCTAAAAGAAACTAAGAAAGAAAATGTCCCCATCCTCTACCCTAATTAACGCAGCTATTTTACTTCTAAGACTGATCCCAACCTATTGCATAGTCAGATATTTAAATCATTCACAGTGAGGGCAAAGTAGATCTGTGGTAACAAAGGATCCACATTTTCCTTCTAATTGTTTTTTTTTAGAAAGCAGTATTAAGTTTTTCAGGATCATTTAAAATAATCATAATATATTTTGATCAGGGACAAAACATAAACTAAAGCATATAAAGAACGGAACTGGGTATGTCTAGTTTAATGAAAAGAAGGACTAGGGGTGACATGATAACAGTGCTCCAATATCTCAGGGGTTGCCACAAAGAAGAGGGAGTCAAGCTATTATCCAAAGCACCTGAAGGCAAGACAAGAAGCAAAGGATGGAAACTAATCAAGGAGAGAAGCAGCCTAGAAATAAGGAGAAATTCCCTGACAGTTGGAACAATTAATCAGTGGAACAACTTGCCTCCAGAAGTTGTGAATACTCCAACACTGGAAGATTGGACAACCATTTGTCTGAAATGGTATAGGGGGTTGGACTAGAAGACCTCCAAGGTCCCTTCTAATATGTGAGTCCAGTTGCACCACCCCATGTGAAACCGAAGAAGCCTCCTAAAAAGGGGAAGGAGAAATCACGCGCAGCAATTGGGGTCATTGAGGTCTCCCTTCCACGTAATGGACAGGATCAAACTTCGACCAAAGAATTGCCTGAAATGGTTCTATATGACAGTGAGAGCGAGGGAGAATACCCAATGGTAAGTGGATCTGTAAATCACCTTGAGGTCAAAGTAAGCATCAAAGCTCCCTGTGGGGGAGGAGTAGTGAAAGCCCTCATAGATTCAGGTTGCTCTCATTGCCTGATAAACAAAACTGTAGTTCAAAAATTGGGGTTTCGCATAAAGAAATTAAAGAAGTCCTTTAGGTTCAAGCAAGTAGATGGTTCACTAATCAGGGGGGAGGCTGCCTCTCTCCTGACTGAACCAGTACAGCTAGAGATGGGGAGCCACTGGGAAACCACCCACTTTGTGGTTCCCCCGAAGATGGCTGAAGAGATGATTCTAGGCTTAGCCTGGTTAGCAAAATGGGGTCCCAGAATTTATTGGGAGAGATCCATAGAGCGAATGGTCATGAGAAGGCGGACCCAGGGGAAGCCCAGCAGGGAAGGAAAACAACTTGAGGAAGTAAAACCAGCTGAGCACAGCAAAGGAGCATCAGAGGGAGGAGAGGGGGAGTGCACTTTTCCCAGAGACTACAAAGACCTCATGGAGGTGTTCAGTGAGAAGGAATGCAATATCCTTTTCCCCCCCATCACCCGACAGACTGCGCCATTAAAATCTTGCCTGGAGCAAAACTGCCCAAACCAAAAATGTACTCCTTGACTCCAAAGGAGATGAAGGAGCTAAGAACCTTTATTGATAAAAATTTGGCAAGGGGTTTCATTCAAGCAGCGAAATCAAGAGTTGCTGTCCCAGTTCTATTTAAAGAAAAGAAAGATGGGTCACTGAGATTATGCATAGATTTTAGAAGGATTAATAGGGTGTGCATGGAAAATACCCCCTACCCCTGATGAAGGACATGCTGGGTCACCTGGCCAAGGGAAAGGTGTTCACCAAACTGGATTTAAGAGAGGCGTATTACTGAGTGAGGATTAAGGAAGGTGATGAGTGGAAAACTACTTTCAATTGTCCCTTGGGGAGCTACCAGTTCAAGGTGATGCCATTTGGACTGCAAGGAGCCCCTGCAGTGTTCATGCAACTCATAAATGAGGTGCTACATGAGCACCTCTACAAAGGGGTTTTTGGTGTACCTTGACAACATACTTATTTTACACTGAGACCATGGAGGAACATGTGAAACTTGTATGTCAGGTACCGAAAAGACTATTGACTGCTAAGCTGTATGTTAAGTTGTGGAAATGTGAATTTCACAAATCCAAATTGGACTATTTGAGCTACCGCATTTCAAACGAAGGGATAGAAATGGACCCAGGGAAAGTGAGAGCTATATTGGAGTGGCAAGCCCCTCCCCCCAGATTCAGAAGCATCTACAAAGCTTCTTGGGGTTTGCAAACTTCTACCATCAGTTCATCCCCTCCTTTGCCAAGATTGCCTTGCTCATTACCAAGTTATTGAAAACAAGGAGGGGGGGGGGAGAAGCCCCGGCCAAGCCAACCCTTGAACTGTACAATGAACTGTCAAACAGCATTCAAGAAATTAAAGAAACTGTTCGCTGTGGAGCCAGTTTTAAAACACCTGGATCCAGAGCAGCTTTTTGTCATTCAGGTGGATGCCAGAGATGTGGTGTGGGAGCTGTGCTCCTGCAACACAACAATGAAGGAAACCTGCAATCATACACATACACGTCTTGCAAGCTGAGCGAGGCAGAGCCGAGATGGGCAGTGTGGGAGAAAGAGGTTTTTGCAGTACGATGGACATTACTAACCTGGCAACAGTTCCTGGAGGGGGAAAATCACCCTTTCGAAGTATGGACTGATCATAAAAACCTGGAAGCTCTGAAAACTCCCCGCAAGCTTTCCCTTAAGCAAGTCAGGGCACAATACTTCAAAAGATATAACTTTGAACTGAAATACATCTGGGGGGGGACTTTCTGGCCGATGCCCTATCCCACATGCCTTAGTACAAGAGCTCAAGACAGGAAATGGTAAGCTCCATCATCCCTGACCGACAGCTAGTCGCGCAAGTGACAACCAGGCAGCAGAAGAAAAGGGGGAGCGTAAGCTCCACTGATAAATTTACCCAACAACTGAAGTAAGAGCTACAGACTGATGCATGGTTCAAAACCCACCAGGCAGAGTTGACTATGAGAGATGGACTGACGTGGAAAGGGAGAAAATTGTATGTCCCAAATAGCCTTCAGTTGCAGGTCCTGCAATGAGGCCATGATGAAAAGCAAGTAGGTCACTTTGGCTTCCTGAAGACCCTGCACTTTGTAAATTGTCAATTCTGGTTGCCAAAGATGAAGAAAGACATTGAGGATTATGTAGGGAGATGTGCAATGTGTGCAGTCAGTAAAAGACTGCCAGGAAAGAGTCCAGGGCTATTGCAAAAGGTGGCTGACCCTTCCAGACCGTGGGAGGAGATAGCCATGGATTTTATTGTGGAGCTACCCAAGAGTGGGGGGAATACTGTAATTTGGACAATGGTCAATCTGTTCTCCAAGAAAGCTCATTTCATTGCTTGTGCTGGACTTCCTTTGGTTCAGAGAGTGGCGAAGTTATTCCTGCAACACATCTACTGACTGCATGGGGTGCCTAAGCGTATAATCTCAGACCGGGGGGGGGGGGGGCTCAGTTCACTGCTAAGTTCTGGAGGGAGTTAGTAATACTGATAGGGTCCTCACAGGGTCTCTCATTGGCTTTTCATCTGAGTACTAATGGATTGGCAGAACATTCTAATGCAATAGTAGAACAATACCTGTGTTGCTATGTAAATTATCAGCAAACGAATTGGGCAGAGTTACTGACGTTTGCAGAAGTAGTGTACAACAACGCAGTACACAGTAGCACTGGATTTACTCCCTTCAAGTTGGCTACTGGAGTGGAGTTCATGCCAAAGCCTGAATGTTCCCAGGAACCCCCCTCTTCAGTATACAGTATAAAATAAGATGACCAGTGTTGTTTTAGCACAAGAAAATACACGCTGATAAAACACTTGCATTCTGGTGTGGAAATACACCTGTGATTTCAAGCTGTGCCCAATCATACATTACCAATTGTTGAAGGTAACCTAATGAGAACTTGTTTGTTTCAACACGCAGACAAGTGGCACAGGAAATTTTATTTAGCATGGTAAATAATTGGCCATTTCAACTCCTATTACTTTGTCGCCTTGACTGCGTGGGAAATGAAAATGAGATTATCTTCTCCTATCCTGCAACAAACCTGCCTCCGAGGTATTAGTTTAGACTGGAGTACAATGCTGAAATATGCAAGCGTATGATTGCAATAATTGTAGTTTTTATTTGCTTTTAAGTTTATTGGTTTCATGGGTTTATTAATCCCTTGCCACCTGGTTGCTTTATATTACTGTAAGCAATTTGAATACACAATTAGATTAGTAAAGCTGAACATTTCTTTTACAGTCAATGTCTTGATAGTAAGATAACCAGAACTTTTGCAGTGTGTTGTGAGCATTATTTGCCCAATCTTCTATCATACCTCTTTTAAAAATCAAGTTATTCTGTTCTGTTTGGGGACTTTGAGTTAGTATAGTCCAAAAGAAACCCTGCAGGTTATTCTTCCTCTTGGAAATGGCATCACTATGTCTTTTTTTTATGTGTGTCTTTGCAAATATGTGGTACTTCTTTTCTATCAACTGCAACACTGAATTTGCTTGCTGCTGACATCAATGGAGAAACATCTAACACAGCATATGCTAACAGAACATGTATTTATTGTTACCAAGAAACCATTCATTCATAAAATGCACATCCACACAAGTATGTCCAGGGATTTTATGCTTATTTAATTTATTTGTGCATTTATTCTTAGCTACTGCCAGTGCTTGTAGCTTTGTTATCTTGATCGTCAGCTTCTAACACTATTTCATTTTCCAAAATATCCCAAAGAAGATGTCTCTAAAATGGAATACCCTTACATTTGCCTTTAGAACACGCAAAAATAAAACAATATTTGAACATTTTGGAAAGATAAAATGGATGTGGTCAGGAAAAGGATTATACCAAGATATTTGTACCAGTCAAAGAGAATCTCATATTTTGACAAATAGGACAGGATATAGGATATAGGATAGGACAGAATAATGAAAATCAGACTATTTGTACTGAATCCCAAACCTAGAGTGGAATCAGGCTGATTTGGAAGAAACAAATTTATCTCAGAGTAATTTATTTTATTTGTTTTTCTATTTCTAGCATATATTAATGAGATTTTCTAATATAGATTAAATCTGAGTACATTTAAAGCTTTGATACTGATTCAGTGTTTTGGCTAAAAACAGTAACACAATTTCTCGAGCACTTCATATAAGTAAAATTCAAGGGCTGAGAGAGAAGCAGATTTTTTTTTTTGTCAATAATAGTTTTATCTTCTAATCATGGTGCCTGGTTATAATAGGCCTTTCATATCAAAGTGCTTTGAAGAGAAGCATAATATTTTACAGGATTGTGCTGATGACACATATTGCTAGTTTTCTCTCAAATTCAGAAACTTTTAAAAAGGTTTCAGAAGGGTAGAAATGAGTATTTGCTTTACAAATGATATTGTCAATAAATGGGATTCAAACTTTGTTCTTATGTATTCTACACTGTTCATATCAAACAGAACATAAAAATACTGAATGTTCTATTTTTCAGAGAGAGAGAGAGAGAGAGAGAGAGAGAAAGAAAGAATGAAAGAAAGAAAGAAAGAAAGAAAGAAAGAAAGAAAGAAAGAAAGAAAGAAAGAAAGAAAGAAAGAAAGAAAGAAAGAAAGAAAGAAAGAAAGAAAGAAAGAAAGAAAGAAAGAAAGAAAGAAATCAGTTTGTAGGCTATCTATCCAAATACATAACTCTGGGTGTCTGAGTGGAAAACTAACCAATATATCAATTAACATAGCCATGATAAAAGCTCAACCATACACCGGGGTTACAGGTTTTGTAGTAAAACCTAATTTTTCAGACCTTTACAAAAGACCAGCAAGATCTAATTTCTAGGAGAATGATGTTCCAGAAACTAAGTGCCATGACAGAAAGGCTCTCTTCCTAAGCCCCACCTGATAACACTAAACATGTTTAGACATATGTCTCTTATTTGTGCTATTTCTATAGAGATATTCTTTATAAATTCTCCCACCTATTTCCTATGGTTATTTGTCTTTTGTCTTTAATTTCTACTTTCTACTTACATAAATAAATGCAAGTTTGTTTTAAAAACTTATATTTTTCAAAATGTTAATTGTAATACTTTTGAATTTAATGAAATACATTTTAGAAAAAAAAATAGCAAGTGCTAATAGAAACAAAAAAATATGCATATACTTTTTTGGAGCTTCCGTAAAATTGCAGAAAGCCTTTTGAATATTTTCTTTCATTCTTGGGAAAATATTGGTGAGTCAGCATTGCTTGAGACTTTTTATCCAATTAGAATAATAAATAAAAATACTAACAATTATTTTTCCATTAAAAAAATCAAGTATCTTTTATTTCTACATAAAAGTGATATGTCTGCAAATATTACTAATCCTATCAACTAGGAACAAAGTTTTAGCTACTTGTTCATTTCCTATGAAAATTGACAGTAAGCTTGGAGATTGGTGCTGCAAATCAATACAGTATTTCATTTTTGGCCAACTAGAATAAGAGAAGAAGTGGAAACTGAACTGATACAAAGTAAATACAAACAGAAATAGAACCTGCACCAAATGTTGTACATGGTCTCACTCTTCACATTTGAAGATAATGTATTTTTTCCCTTACAAAAGAGAAAAGTAAACATATAAATATATAAATTCATGGGGTTTTTTTACCTTTGTTTTATATTAGGAATTTTATAATCTCTGACACATTTGATCTGGCGGAAAACAGTTACCACAAACAAAGTAACTCCAGAATACTTGTGAGACAAGAGAGAGAAAGAGGGATGAGGATGGAAATAAAAGATCCCCAGTAATTTCTCACCATTAGTGGCTAGGATGTCCCTAGGAAAGTTCCCATGGAGTGATAATCTGCCTGATCTTTTATGAATGGGTCTCATTATGAACTTCTATTTGTTATTTTTCTCTTATATCATTTCAATAATTAAACTAGAGGGCACTTACATCCCACGAGATAATGATATACATTACAATAGTTTTATTTTTCAACATATATCTATTGTGAATCATCCCCTGATTAGAAAACCATTTAAACTGAGCTTTAATATGATTATCGATATAATCTGATTTATACTCACTGAACTGTTGGGGACAAATTTTGGGACTTATATTTAGCTTTAGCTGGATAGTAGAGCAGTCTTTAGTCTATGAAGTAATATATCTCATGAAAAAGAAAATCCTTCATTTTGCAAATAATGATTCTTTGGTTCAGTCTCATAAAACCTATTCTATTTTTAAAGCAAATTAAGAGACTAGATCTAATTCAGCTATGCAGTGGATAGGAAATCTCAGTATTGTGTACGTCAAGAGCCTAAAATGGCCCTTGGCATGTTTTTATCTCTGAATGAGAAAGATAAACAGCCATCTGTTGACCACTTGCAACCCCGTCTAACAGTATGAAAATTGGCGCTAAATACTAAATCCTCTTCCAACCATTCCAATAAAATGGCTTCCAAAACCAGAAATAAAGGAATAAATTACTCATCTTTACATCCTGGTGGCACCATAATGTTGATATTAAATCTTTAGAAGATGAGAAATTTGGGAGTCCATCAATGAGAATTTCAGTGTAGCAGCAGAAATGGAATCAGTTTAATAGAGTCATTCTAAAGACATTAGTGCCATAAGGAACACTATTTTCTGGCTTTAAAACACATTTCAGTGTTGGTTTTTTATTAGTTGCCTATAGACAAAGTGAGATGTGTTTTATGCACAAATATCAGATTCTTTGCCTTTATTCAAAGAGAGCAGAGCTATACTTGACACATTCTCCCCATTACAAATATCTAAATATAAGACACATGTGTTGAAAGAAAAATCAGGTCCAGTTCCAATCCGGGAGTAAGACGCTGGAAATAAAATGGATGCTAAGATGATGGAAATAAAATGGATGCTGGCTGCTTAGGAAAGAAGGTTTAATGATGAACAGAACCAACAACAGCATACAGTTCTGGGAGAGCTGACAAAATGGCTGAGTGAATGGATGGATCTTTATAGGGATCTGATTGAGATACTCCAGGGGGTTGTGCAATGTAGTGAGCCTTGTGTCAATGGCAGTGGGTTAATCCTATTATGGCCTTCCTACACATTTACATATATATATCCTTGGAGGGAAAGGGGTAAATATGTGCCTACTGCTGCATTTTAAAAGGTATGAAAATAGGAAATTAAATGTCCTTCTTTAAATGTTAGATTCAAAACAAAAACCCTCACCTAGGCACCAGATTTCCCTCTCCCCCAGCTCTTAGACCCCTATTTGCCTTTGATAAAGCTAACAGGTTTTTGGGAGGATAAGATAGGGCCACAATAGACATACACATTTATAAAAAACAAAGGAGAATATTTGTATCTCAGGCTTGAAATCAGAGGTCTTTGGTGCTCTCCTTACTAGCACTGATAATGTTATCTAGTTTGGCTAATGAAATGTCTGCAAGAAAACAACCGAGCTCAGAGAGCACCAAGGTCCCTCATTTGTAAAAGCCCGAATAAAGAGGGAAGATGGGACTTACAATCCAGATTGCAGAAGGCAAGGAGGAACCGTGGGCCTTTCTTTCTTGGGCTTTCTCTGAATTCACAATTAGCAATGGAAAGAAAGCTTTCATTTATCCTAGGCTTACCAGACATCCAGCAAAATGAGAAGACATCCTCCTTGTTCTCCTGATGTCCGCTCTCTGGCAGGCATAACCTTAAGATCAAATGTTGTCAGGCTTTTTGAGTAACTAACAAGGTATATGTTCCTGAGTAGCTTTTCTGTGTGGCACAGTGCTTCCCTAATGAATGCCAATTGCAAGTTAACAAACTTGGCTCTGTACTCTTAATTAGTTGATTATGCTGCTGCCTGAAATGGGTGATGTGTGTGTGTATGCACATGTACATGCAATTTCAAGTTAGCTTTTGACTCCTGCTGACTGGCAGGACTAGTCCCTACAGTTTTCTTGGCAGGGTTTTTCAGAAATAGTTTGCCATTGCTTCCTTCTTAGGTTGAAGAGAGAGCGACTGGTTGAAAGTCACCCAGTTTCGTGCCTAAATCAGAACTATAACTCACAGTCTCTTGGGTTCCAACCTGATGTCTTAAATCACTACACCAAAATGGCTTGCCTGAAATGACAAGTCCTTAATCAGTTACACACCAAAGGCTTTTGCTGCTCTAACATATTCCTGTAATTAAAAAGCCAGTCTTTGTGATGTTGGAAAAAGTAATTTCACATGAATGTAGGGTTATGCACATTATTTTTCAGTTATTCACTCTAACTGTTGCTGCAGATGCCAAGAAAGTAAAATAATTAGTATATTCCCCTTTCATCCCCATTTGTCCTCTTTTCTGATTGTCCTGCCTTGTTCAGATATCTGGTAACTCTATTTCCACAATGGAAGCAAATAAAGCTTTGGAGCTGTGGCCTTCAACAGAAGACCTGTGAGGGGTAAGAAAAACCTAAACCCTTTCCATATGTTAGGGTCCTGCCAATTATCACGCATACCCAATACTATTGAGTTCTCATTTTATAACTTATAATATGGCACACATACATTTAGGATGATTTCTTATCCTAAAAATGAACGAAGTGTACAGGAATGAGAAAAGGGATCTAATAGGTCCCTCACTCCGGCTTGGTATGTAAGAACACAGTCAAGAATTTCTGTTTGCTCTGTATAGATTAGTGCTACCACACATAGTTTGCAAGATTTTCTGGCTACCATGATTAGGTGATCTTGATGTCTGCAGAAGATACAGTATTTTTACTGGGTTTTTTTTTTCGCTTCCATGTCCAGTTCTTGAAAACTCCCTGGACAAGTTTTTGCAGTTTTCTTGGCAATTTCTTTCAGAGGTAGTTTGCCATTGCCTCCCTCCCAGGGCTGAGAGAGAATGACTGGCCCCAGGTCATCCAGCTGGCTTTATGCTTAAGGCAGGACTAGAACTCACAGTCTCCTGGTTTCTAGCCTGATACTTTAACCTCTACAGCAAACTGTGTGCAGCAGATAAGTATCCTTAGTATGAAAACCTTTAAATCATTTACATTTATAGCTTGTTATTTTTCATATTTTTGGAGTTTCATTATTTAACCTTCAATGATGACAATAGGATGAATTTTATTATTATTTTCTTCAAAACAAATATCTTTTAATCCCAGACAGGGGAAAAGCAGAAAAATAAGGCTCTTGGTATTCAGTGAACATAGCGGTTTGCTAAAGGCAGCAGAATTATTCAATCAAACTTAGGAAATATCCCTAAGATAAATGTAATAATCAGGATTTGCAGCCCTAGCTTGCAACATCATTAATATTTAGGGACAGATTAGTGAAATGCAGCTACTGATACAAAGAAGCTGGGCAAATGTCAGTGGTGTATAATGAATAAAACAAAATGAAAAAGCCCTGCATTGTGAATAAAAGTGTTTAAACCCCATGGAGAAATTCAGTAATTGAAATAAAATCCATTTCCAAGTTACATATTTGAGTCATGGAATAAAATTATGCTAATCTAATGGATCTACCGTATTGTGCTTTTCTGTTCATTATGCTACATGTATAAGTATGAGGTTATTATCTCTTTGATATTATTCCATACTTAACTGTTCCAAATTGGAATGCACTCTTTACCCAGAGCAAATACATTCTTTCAAAGAGTTCCATTTACTCCAGAAGCTTTTGCAAATTCCTATATTTTATTTTAATTTAGATTTACTACCTGCAGAAAGTATTACAAATACTTTCTGTGGCAGCCTCTGTGACGCTTAGATAATATTACTGTGTCAGATCATATTACTGTGTCATTCTCATTTAATTTCTGGAGTATTAGGTCTCTATATTATTATTTTTTAAACCCATTATACTTAAAAGTGTAACAGACTTACTTTCATCAATGATCAGTATTATCAGACAATTCTATTGAAGACATAGTTTTCATAATTACATTCATTGTTTAGACTTTGGATAAAAGTAGTGTTTTGGAAAAAATAAAGAGCTCCATAAGCCAGAGCAAATATAATATTAAAAAAATCTGCAAACCACATTATATGGTTTATCTTAAAGTAAAAGAGAACCTGGCTGTGGAACAGAGTGTTGATTCAAACTAAGCATGTTGTACCACAAGGCACACTTACCCAAATGTGCTTATATCCCAATGCACCACTTTGCAACTTCCTGATTTTAACTTCTCTCCTCCCCTCCCCATTCCAATGTCATTTCTTCAAGGTGAGTTTGATAATATGTCAAAAATTAGATATTCTCATTCAGTCTATGGAAAAAATAAAATGTAGAGAACCTCATAATATTATGTTTTATACATGGCTGTTATTACTTTCACTTTGTATTCCTATTCTAGTATGAGCTCCATTAAAAACATTTGCTTCATGAGGTCCTTTCCTAACTTTTTATCTGCCAGGTAATCATTGAATTCCATAAGATGGCACATGTTATTTCTTATATATCATTTCTACTCTCTCTCTCTCTCTCTCTGTGTGTGTGTGTGTGTGCGCGCGCGCGCACGTGTGGGTGTGTGGGTGTGCATGTGTGAGTATGTGCATGCATGGGAAGGAAGGAAAGGAAGGAAGGAAGGAAGGAAAGAAGGAAAGAAGGAAAGAAGGAAAGAAGGAAAGAAGGAAAAGGTTTTGGTCTCAAGGATTCTATAATCAAGTTTTTCTACCTTGGAATTTTATCAGTAGGCAGGGGGGGGGGGAAATTGGAAAACAAATTGGCAATAAAAGGATACATAAAAGATACATAAGATGTCAAGATGTCAAGAAGTTAAGCAACAGAGGTATGAAAAATGCTAAAAAGGTAGCTGTTAACAACAATGGATTGATGATATACAAATCTAGATACAGATATTGCTGTGTAAGTTGATGCTATAAGTAAACACTTAGAAGAGATTTGTTTATACTTGGCAATCTTTTGATAATAGCTGTGAACACACTTTAAAAATATAGCTGAAATAAACAAAATTATGTACATTTAATTCAATGTATGTTAACCTAAGTTAGTATGATGCATTTACTATGCATTTATTGATTTTCTCTATCACATTGTTTTTAAAAATGACATGTTTGTGGCAATTTTGGGAGGAGTTCTGTAATCACACCCAATACATTCACAAACCAAATGTTAACCTTGTATACTTCTGGTTGATACAAACGTTTTGCAAGGATTACATTATAAAGTCTGAGAAACATTTAACATAATTCTTAGAGCCTAATAGCAAATTTGTAAAGTATTATCTGACAATACATATATGTAATTTAAATCAGGAACTCACTTCTGCAAATTAAAAAAAAACCCTCATACTAATAAATCTTGAATGGGATCATAAATCTTGCTTGGGAAATATATCTGGCTGCTTTTAACACTGACTTTTTGTTTCTTTATTCCCTTTAATAAGTAGATGAAGATCAAACCTGAGAAATTGTCACAGCAAATGATAATGGAAATTAGAAGCAGTGAATACCCTGCTGATTAAATAACAACAGCAAAAATTGCATTAGTCAAAGAAAGACTTCAACCAGGATTCTAATGAAATTGGTAGTAATATAGGGACAGATTGGATAATTTGGTAGCTCCACCTTTCTTTGTATATTTAAACCTATTATTTCTTTTTAGATGTTTCTTTTCAGGCACATATACACACCCCTTTGCATATAGAGAAAGATACTATTTTGTGGTCTCAATAACCGATTTCAAGGATTTCTACAGAGCAGGGCTAAACTTGTGAAGAGATCCTGCCACTGTTTTTATACTGTACATAGAAGATTTCCCACAAAATGTAGAACACTGAACATGCAGGTTTTTGATTCATGCAAAAATCCTCTAACTGTAAAATAGGTTCCTCAATTCAGGATTATCTCCTCTTGTATCAGATAGGAAACGCCTGAATTGAACTTTGGTATAATATGAAACATCATGACTTCCTGCCCCAAGGCAATAATTTACAGTGCCATTTTTGTTGCATGTTTATTCTGTTCTACTGCAGTAATCTGTAATGCATGCATAAATATAAACTGATAAACCAGGAACCCTGGTGCCCCAGTGGTTAAAGTGCAGTATTGCAGGCAAACTCTGCCCACAGCCTGGAGTTCAATCCTGGAGGGACTCAAGATTGACTCACGCTTCCAAGGTCAGTAAATTAGGGATCCGGATTGTTGGGGCAATATGCAAATAATGCTTACTTTGTGGGTGATATATCAGCCTAAATGTTTTTGCTGTTTTTATACATTCTTTGAGCCTTTGCAAATATTGAATTAATCCACCTATTCCAAATTGAAATGGAACAGAGAACAATAACCATTTTATGTCTTTTGTTTGAAAAATATGGCAATCTTTCCCCAACCAGTAAATCTTCTGGTGATCCTAGAAGCCTCTTCCAATTGTCAACCTTGTTCATTCAATGCTAGCTCATTTAAATTGGCAGACTGAAATTGTAAAACCCAATCAATGTACAGTATTCGTTTTAGGTGATAAAATAATTTGGATGGTTGCCATCAGAATGTAAATTACAAATAGGAGTCATTGTCATACAACCCCGAGTGGGCAGGGGATCAGGCTGGGAAAAACTGGCATACCAGAAATGTCAACTATGTTGTGTAAAATAATGTCTTCCTAAGTTTCCTTAATTAGCATTTGAATTAAGAGAGGCAGGTTATTTAAAGGTCGTATTCTGTATCATGAAAATGCCACGTCTAAAAAGACAAAAGTGCAAATGGGCAAGTGTGCTATGATTGCTTCATTGAACCATTCACTGTAAACACTCTCTGCATACATTTTATTAGACTGTTGGTGATTTATTTAAAATAATTAAAATAGAAAGCAGCAGTGTTTCAATAAATAATAAATAAATGAGGGAGGACAGAGATATTAGGGTGGGGACCATGACAGGTGAAATGAATGAAGGCAGTGTCAGAGAGGGAGTACTATAAGTCCTTACAGGTATCCAGACAAAAAGCACAAACCAGGAGTAGTAATACTGAGGTTACAGTAGTAGAACCTTGCAAGTCTGAAAGTATTAGATGGAAACTAGGAGGGTCCCTTCTGAGATGCTTCCCATGCCCTTTTTCTTTCTCAGGGCTGAGATAGCTTTTGCATGATAGTTATCTAGCCTCTGGCTCTTCCTCCTATCTCCTATAGTCATTCCCACATACCATGAGAAATTGAGGCAGGAATGAAGCCACAAGCAGTTAATAAGAACTGTATATTATTATACAAGCTTAGTCTAAAGTTTTCCACACTTCTTTTCACACTTCTTAAGAGCCCATCTCCTTCAGAGAGGTGGGCAGCATACAATCTGATCATTAAAATTAAGCATTAAAATAAAATAATTTAAGTTTTTTAATATATATATATACTCTCTCTGTGTATGTGTGTGTGTGTGTAGATACTATACATATATACATACACACACACACACACAGAGAGAGAGAGAGAGAGAGAGAGAGAGAGAGAGAGAGAGAGAGAGAGAGAGAGAGAGAGAGAGAGAGAGAGAGAGAGAGTGTCTATATACACACACTTTGTAAAATTTCAAAAGATGGAGAATTCCAAGTTGGGAAGGTTAGAAGTTGTTAATACAGGTGAAGAGAGTTCTTATGTGGCCAATCGGCCCCATGGTTGTGTGGGCCTCTGTATCCCCCCACTCAAGGCTACACAGCCAAGTTTTGACCCCTTTGCAAAGGCAAAAAAATTGGGGCTTTCCTCAAATCTGAGGGCAAGAGAACAGTGCAGGGGCAGTGAAAAGACCATCTTCCTTGACCCTGCCTCTTGAAATTCTTTGACTGACAGGGTCTTAGTATGCTGTTCCTACCTAAATGAGTGTGATTGGCTGATGTAATAGGGCGAAACCAGTTCCGTAGGTAACCTAGCCCTTTACCATGTAGGGCTTTATAATTCATAACCAACATCTTGACTTAGAGCTAGAAGCAAACCGACATCCAATGTAGTTCATGGAGCAGAAGTGTTGTACGTGCCCATCTTTGGACATCCAGTCTGGCTCATATGGCTGCATTCTGCACCAGTTGAAGCTTCTGGATACCATGAGTATTGGGTTTACAATAATTCTGGTGATAACATATATGTGCATGGGTCTGTATGTATGTATGTGTGTAGAGAAAGAAAAAAATGCACACATACATGCACACAGACATATGTATGCATGCACTATCTCTGTATACAATGACAGTGAGTGCATACTGAAAATCATGAAAGACCAGGTTAGGGACAGATGATCATGGAGAAAAAAATATCTATGTAGTCACCAAGATTGATAAGAACTTGAAGGCATATATGCATACATGTGCATATACATTTTGACCAATTTGATGAATAATTATGATTTAATTATGTGCCTTCAAGTTCTTATCAATCTTGGTGACTACATAGATATTTTTTTCTCCATGATCATCTGTCCCTAACCTGGTCTTTCATGATTTTCAGTATGCACTCACTGTCATTGTATCTGACACCTTGCTGATGGTCATCCTCTTCTTCTCTTTCCTTCCACCTTTCTCATTTCAGAGAGCTAATTCTTCACATAATCTGTCCTCAGTAGGATAATTTGAGCCTGGTCATTTGTGCATCAAGTAAGAACTTGGTTGGTCTGTTTGATGATCCATTTGTTTGTTTTCTCGTTTGTCCATGATATACTCAGGACTCTTCTCCATTTTGCCATCCCAGGTTTGTAAAGAATGTTTTGCACAAACATCCTTGAAATACATTTCTTTATATCTTCTGGATTTTATTAAGCATTAATGGGTAATTGTATGATCAGTTTTTAAGAATTCTTTATTCCAGACCCCAGTACAAAACAAATTAGTTCTGAGGAAATAAAGCCTACAAATAATAATGTTTGATCCTAAAAATACACATCTAAATGTTTCTACTTTACTCTATAAATTGTTGGATAGCGAATGATTCATGTGACCCAAATAACTAGATAAGGATATTTATTAGTAAAAATATACATGCTGATAGGAAATTACACATCCATGGATAATCAAGGAAATTAATTAAAGCAATGTAAACTTCTGACTGGAAAGTTAGAAAATTAGCACCAACTGTGCACTGTTGGTTGGGTAAAATTTTGTAAAAAAGTAATGTAGACTCTGTCCAGAACAATTACTGGCTATGTAATTTCCTACAAACAGTAAAAAGAAAAGCAATATATTCAGTGGATGTTTGAAATTCAGTAGGAACA
Organism: Azemiops feae; assembly: GCA_023970755.1. Taxonomy (NCBI): domain Eukaryota; kingdom Metazoa; phylum Chordata; class Lepidosauria; order Squamata; family Viperidae; genus Azemiops; species Azemiops feae. The sequence continues at coordinate 96,187 of JALGBA010003847.1, read as the reverse complement.
AAAGCAGTAAAAATGGAAATGTTTGCATCGTGCTGCCATATATTCATTCTGAGATTTTGATTAACATCTGAAATATTTGGCAGGCATTATTTGGTAGAGAATGTGCTCCAAGAATGTGATGGCTCATTATTTTGTTTGTTTTTACAATTGTCCATCATTCTTCTTATATAGCCAAGCAGCTGATTCCATCTCCACAATATATAGCTGTGTGCAATAAAAGCAAATGTTCCAAATATCAATTATCATCTGAACAATGAATTTGAAAGATTCAGCTTTACAAAAACACATTGGATTGCATCCAGTCTTTGTCATACTTAAAGTAGATCCTCTGAAATCAATGGCTACTCAGTTAAATTCAGTTGATTTGAGGGTCTCCTTTAATCATGACAAGGCATGAAACCATCCATTATCCTTGATGGAAAAAGAAGCTGTCAGAAATGCTGGTGGCTTCCTTAATTTACATTAACCTGTGTTCTCATAGACCAGGAGTCTTCAAGCCTGGCCCTTTTATGACTTGTGGACTTCAACTCCCAGAATTCCTCAGCCAGCATGATATCTATGATATCTAATGATATCTATTTGAACAGAAGCAGTTTTTCAGTTTTAGGAAGAAAAACAAATCACATAGACCCGTAGCCAACCTTTTATGGTTGGCAGAGAGAAACTCCATACAAATAGAGTGACATAGTCTCTCTCTCTTTTTTAAAAAAATAATTAACCTCCATCATTTCACAATGAAAACTTCCAAGATTCTAGAAAGAGGCTAATTGTTTCCTGGGTGGGGAGGGGGGGGAGAATTAATTTCCCTATAGCCCAATCTAGAAGTTTCATGGAAATAAACAATGGAAAGCTCTTCAGGTGATTATTGCTCTAATTTCCAATACCAGTCCTTTGTCTGAGCAAAACACAGCACACCATAAGCATTTCAATCTGCTATTGTTTGTTTGCATGCCTTTTGAACAAAGCAAGAATTTGTTCAGCCCACTTCTGCATTGTTTCCAAATCTTCCAATAATCCTTTGGGACCAACTTTAAATGAAATATACTCAACCTGTCCATCCTTCATCTTATCAGGTGATTGTGAATGAAAGCCTTTATATAGTCTTTTTTTTAACCACATGATTATAATACTCACCTTAAAGGCTGCAGCTTAGCCAATTAATGGCAGTCTGATCAGAAGAGTTACTTTGATCTGAAAATACCTACATTAATCAATATTTCCTTTTCTTCTTTTTTCTCCTCAACACTCAAGATAAACAGATCTCCTCACCCTCTATGTTCTGAGGGATTGCCATGAAAGTAAGAAAAATCCTGTATTATACACTATCACATTAGAAAGGGTGTTCATTGACATTTTTTGAACTAAATAATAGATGGACGAAAAATGGCCATGTTAACAACAGATTTTTTTAAAAAAAAAATCAGAAGCAATAACTGCTTAGAGTTTTGTTTTTTTTACTACTTAGAGAAAATATTTAGGGACATAGACTACAAATTTGGTGCAAGATCTAAATACTCCAGTTTAACACAGAGTTAGAACTATTCTTCTTTAACTTAGTTTGAACTGATTTTCAGAAATCAGTTGTAGTTAAAAGAGAATGAGATTAAAAAGATAAGTCTGACTAATTAAAGGAACAAAGTAAATCAGGCTTTCATTTTTAAGAAATGAAAATACCTGTAATTTAAAAAATGGATGAGAAGAGGGGGTCAAAAATGTAACACAAAAAGGCTACAACCCCACAGTTAAATTCAACCCCTACCTCACTTTTACCATAACAGATCTAATAAAAAGGAGCTTTGGCATTGACTGTGTGGAAGTAGCATCATCTTGATTTTTTTTACCTTCCTTGGATATACACCTCTGCCTGTATTAGTCTGGAGGGAAATTAGATCAAATCTGTAGCCATGATTTACCCCCTTCATTGCAGACAATCTCCTTATGTTTCCAAGAGATAAGAACAGGGAATTCTTCTCCACTGTGAGTAAATTTCCTAATTTGGGGATTGTAGTTGAATGGTGTACTTTGAAAAAGTCAAGAAAATTCCTTCACTTATTGATAAAATGAGGTATTTTAATTTATTGATGCTAGATCAACTGTTGGTAGATATTGTCAATTGGTATATGAAGCTATTGAAATTCTCCTTTGTACGTTAGTGAATAGATAGGTAGCAACTGATCTAAACTGGCATATTAGATTTGCTTACTCTTCAAGACACTAGAGTGTCTCTCAGGATTCATCTTCAAATATTGTCTTTAGTTTAGTTTAGGGGTTAAGGCATTGGTCTAGAGAACATACATTCTGCAGGAAGGAAGGAAGGAAGGAAGGAAGGAAGGAAGGAAGGAAGGAAGGAAGGAAGGAAGTCCACTTTTCATAATGGGCTTTCATGTTAGAATTCTTCCCCACCAAAAAATAAGTGAAATAATTGATGCAGTGCCCTCCTTTGTTTCACCATAGTTGAGGACAATGAAAAATGTCCTTTGAAAATCTTGCCAAGAAAGCTGCAGGAACTTGTCCAGACAGTCACCAGGAATTGACAATGATGCAAAGGCACAAATGCATTGTCTTCAAAATGTTCTTCTCCAATTCTTAGCTTTAGCTATTATAAGACAGGTGACCCAGTACTTCACCATATTTATTCTTTCTTCCTCTTATTCATTCACATCCCTGGAGGATTATTAGTTGGACTATCCCAAAAGCTTCAGGCAAACTGTGAATTGTGTCAGAAAATGTACATGAATTAGTTTAGGTCCTTCCCTCAATATATTTTAAGTGTGTATTAATCATTACAAGTGAATTGGATGCATATTTGATGAAGGATGAGATGAATAGAGAATTGAAAGTTTGTAATGGTTTTCATCCTGTTGTTTGGACAGGGCACTCAAATATATGTGTATGATATAAAATGGTGAACCATTTTACCTTGTACAAACCATGTAATAGGCTCCATGAATAATGCACATAAGTGATTTAATATATAAACTCTAAGACATAAGCAGTACATCTTGCTTGTCAGGGAACTACTTTTCATAAAATGACATCTGCTCCATAAAATCCTGATGCTTCATTACAGTATTTAAATAAATACTCCTGACATACACTGAAGAGGGTATACACTGTTATCTTAACAATGAACTGAATTCCCTGCACTTTTAGCAGCTTGTTTGGGACACATATCCATAAGGGTGCTTAAGCAAATCTTGCACTAATTTTTAATTAATTCATGCAAGTCATTATCTGCATTTGGATTAATTATGCAACATCTTCCTTATTCAACATCTTTTCAAGCACCATAACCCAGATTTGAATCCTTGTTACATGTCATTTACTTATGCATCAGCTTTTGAAACTGATCAGCATTTGATTTTGTAAGTGGAACCAACAAAAATGTCACTATTAAAATAATTAAACATGCAAAAGGGGGGGGGGAGTTTACACCAAATAGCTCTGCCCTTGACTTTGTATGTCACAGCCCTTTACTGAAAAAGATTGATGAGGCTCTGCAAGGAAGAATGAATATATTTTCACATATTTTCAGGGAAACCTCTGAATGCTGTATATAATATAGCTGCTTCTACTGCTGATAGTGATATTAAATTATAGAATTACAGCTACTTTATTAGGCAGACTAAGGTAAATTAATTTTTACACACAGGAAATGAAAAATGACATTGTTCTATGTACATTTGCATCTTCACGACCCCTCTAAGAGCTCTAGGCTCTTTATGTGGGTTCTACTTTCATTTTTCCCCCAAAAGCAATTCCATTAGACGGGTTGGTCTGAGAAAGTGCCCCAGGTTGGTCTGAGAAAATAGTTGAGAATGGACTTGAATGTAGATCTTCCCAGTCTTAATCCAACAGCTTCTCCACAACAAAACCAGTTTCAAGAGAGTGAGGTAATGTCTATATTTAAATCTCTGTCCCTCTAAAACAGCACTTGCTAGTGGTTTCCATTACAGTCCCAGGTTTATTATTATGTGAGGCTTCCTTCTCAACTAAATTGTGGGGAAGGATGGTGATAGATCAAGAATTGCAGTTGCTATGAAAAAAAAAAAAAGAGGGGAGTATTTATAAAGGAGAAGCCACTACCAAAATTCACTACATGCAGCAAACAAAAATTAAAAATGTGTTGGACATCAGTGTCTCCTTTGGTTGTTTCCATAGGGTCACCAGTAGAGCAACGGCAATGCATCTGAGAGATTGCAAATCATTCCTCCAAGAATCAAGTTGGGGGAAAACCAGTGGTGGAATTCAGCCACTTCGCACCAGTTCAGCAGAACCTGTAGCTAATTTTTGGTTGCCCAGGCCCAGAATGGACTTCCGGAAGCGGCATCCACACAGAGAAGCAGTTGTTCACATATTTGAATCCCACCACTGGGGAAAACACATCTGCTTTGTGTTTCTCCAGATCATTGCTCTCAATTGGAAAAATGGTTGGCTCCCCCTGGCTGCCAAAGTCCCCAACTTCCATAATGTTCATTGAAGATAGTTTGCAAGCCACTCTTGAAATACCATTCCAGAGTGAAAACAATAATATCTGGTTGGGGGGCTGTTTTGTTTTTCCTTGGGGACAGTTTGCAAGCTTACCATCTCTGATTGATTAAACAATGTCCCGAGTCTATCCCCATCTAAAATGGATTAGGGTTGTGATATCTGCTGCCAATTCTTATAATGAAAGCAAATATGCAGCTAGAGAAGAATTATGGCTTTTTGGGTGTATGTGTTAGTCATCATTTTAATCTTTTCGTCAGTGAGATTTTACTGGAATGCAAAGAATTTAAAAATAGCAGGAAAAAAAAGAGTCCCTACATTTTAGTCTCATTGAGTTGATGAAAGATAAATTTATTTCAAATGAGAAGACAATTTTATGTGAATTTCTTATGGGTAGAGTATGGGGTTCTGGTAATTATTCATTTATCATTTGGCTGAGTCAATTTTCTAGTCATCAAGCCTCCTTGGAGCCTTGTTTTGGTAGGAAGGGAAGAAAACATCTGAGAAATTGCAAAGCAGATTTTTGTTACATCATCACTATCATCACCATCACTAAAGCTGTATAAAAACCATTCTCCATTTTCCATTTTCATTAGATTTTTTTCCCTGTAAACGTGAAAACAATAATATCTGGTTGGGGGGCTAATCTCTTTAACAATTTTGGGCCTTTTTCTGCATTATTATTTTTCCTTAGGAAAAAAAAACCAACCAACCAAATGAAATACAATAAAAAAGAGAAAAGGAAAAATATATCAAAGATTTTTCTCTTACAAATTCTTACATAGAAATTGTTTGATCTATAAAGGACACTGCGTAATTATGCAGAGATGCTTTACAGCCAAAAAAAAAAAAAAAGGATTGCTATCCTCAATGGGGGAAAAAAGTTAATTAGGATAATGAAATACTCATAGTGTGATCATCTGTGACAGAAAACAGAAGATTCCTAAGAAGATATATATCAATATCATCTAAATAGCTAACTGAAATCTCAGAAGAAAATGGACATGTCAAAGACTTGTCATGCCAATTTAAAAGTAGCATAGCAGAGCTTATATGAAAGTTCTGTCCAATTAATCTAGGACTCAGCTACTGTATTTATCTTCTCAATAAGTCATTAGGCTTAGATTTATCTAGCAACTGGTTTAATTTCCCACAGTTCTTCCAAATGTATCACTCCAGGTAATGAATGGACACAGGTCAGTGCCAAGCATACCTGCTACAATTGGCTTCTAAGTGAATGCTCGCCATTCTAAAGGACCACAGTTCATTTTCCGGCATAGAGGGAACTTCACTCCTTCTTAGCCATGCTCTTTTGAAATATAATTGTCCCTTAGAGCAAATTATTATGAGTGGCTTTCTATAATGAACCTGAAAAGAGTGGAGAATATTTAGTACAACACAACATCTGAAGGACCCGTTTTAATGATACTATTTTTAGCACTTACCCTTCACGTTCCATGAGAGAGTACAAGTTCACTTAGAACAACAATTCAGTGGGAAGAACAAAAAAAAAAATATGGGAGAGAGAAGAGAAGACAGGTTGTGTGAATAATAAAAAAATGTCTCAGCGGTGACAGGCAGAGACTTATTTTACATATCTGTGATGAGCAGGGTTTAATCTCCCACTGCCTTTTATAATGTACATCGGATATTGCTTCTTTTTTCACTTTCCAGCAAGCCAGCAGGAAGCTTAATCATAAAACAATCTCTTGCTTCCGAAAGGCCTCTGAAGATCTACTGTCAAAATAACAGTGGCATCTGACCTGGATAGGAAACAGTATAATATCTCAAATGCTATATAGCTTGTTCAACGTTTTCTCTCATTAAACACTTATTTATCATATTTGCATTCTCCTTTCATCCCTCTTTCCATTCCTCTTTGAATCTCAGGACAGCATGCTATTTTACCCTAGTAACTCTCTTGTGTGATAAGAGTTTTTGATGCTATCATTTTGGTGATGCTATTGCACATAGAATAATTTTCTATGTAATGCATTCACAAGTCATACTTCGGATTTATGAAGAACTGGACTGTATGTATGTGACTGAAGTTTTCTGAATGATACAGTTTGCAGCAAATGATCCAGATGTGCAGAGATGCACATAAAATCACATACATTTATAGAAAAAGTCTGCATTATATATTTACAGGAGTGTGCAGTGTTTCAGCTTCAACTCCAAAACAATGTGCATCAAAATAAGTAACAGAAGCAGCATTGCATTTAGTCTGCAATACTTTAAAGCAACTGCATCTTTCCATAGGAACTCAGGGCTGTCAAAATGAGCCCTTATAAATCTATTTTTCTTTGATTCTATAAAAAAAATAGATGCTCACCGACACCATTACATTGGAATAATGTTGCAACAGGTTCTTTTTTATTACTCTTGTTTTCATGAGGGTCATGAAATGTAATAGTGGGGAAAGGGAATTATAAACTTCTCTATCCCATGCAAATTTTTTAATTGAAATCAGGAATACTAGAATTTTATATTATACTAAGAAATAAACTCATTGGGTCAACTATGTGCTCAGTATATAAAGTGCTAGGTTGATCCCTGGAAGCAAAGCAAAATGAACTTTCCCAAATTAATAGATGTTCTTTAAAAAAAAAAATATATTACAAAAGTAATTCTATAACTAACAGTGCTATCATATGTTTCTTTTGCTTTGTTTTGTATACCAGTTAATTTTGATTGCAGCACTTAATGGCTGGTGTATATTTTTTCTAACTGTTTTAAGCCTTTTCAAGTGTTCAGGGGGCCAGGCAAAATAAATGTAGAAGTATTTAGCCCAATGAATAAAACTAGTTTGGCACCCCACTTTTCCTAAAAATATTTCAGTAGCAAGTTAGCACCTATAGACACTTAAGAAAATCTTTCAGGAATCTTCCAATTTGTATTACGATCACATTATGTTTTTCTAGACATATTCACTTCAGCTGCAAAATATGTTGTAGTACAAGAACACTACATAAGATCTGTACTATCAACACACATCTCTGCACATTTTTCCAAGGGAATTTCTCTAGCAGTTGGCATCAATTAACATTAGCCCAAGCCTGTTATGTGGTATGGGTGAACTTAGAAATATTTAACATTGCTAACAAATTATGCTTTTTAATGAGTTTCTTATATTTATGCTGCTGTACAGTACTATTCTGTTGTAATATTACTTCTTGGCCAGGTGAGCATACTTATTTTATGCTAATAGATGGACAATGGGAATTACTTGGAATGTTTTGGGGTTTTTTTTGTACATTTCTCTTGCTAAATATATCACGAAATCAGAAAAAATTGTTAATAAAGGTCAATGAAGCAACCAGTTTATCATGTTTTTCTTTTTTATTTCTAGCTGTGGCTGGTTTGGGGCAATGTTTTCCCATCTCTCTGTACTCGATAGTCTGATCTCTGGCAAAGAAAATCGAATGGCACATATAAAAAAGACTCCTTCCAAATATGCTTATGCTGCTATGATTTGTTTGGCTGATTTATCCCTAACGAGGATTCCTTGTTTGAGCAATATCATTCCCAGATTTGAAGAGCTCCTCAATTTGTGGAGGGCAAAAATCAGTTCTTTCTGGGTGGTTTCTGATGGGCTTACCCAGTGGTGGGATTCAAATATGTGAACAATCGGTTCTGTGTGGATGCCGCTTCCGGAAGTCCGTTCTGGGCCTGGGCAACAAAAAATTAGCTACCGATTCTGCTGAAGTGATGCGAACCAGCTGAATCCCACCACTGGGCTTACTTGCCCATAGTGGACAACAATAAGCAGCACTGGTGGCAATAGTTGTGTTCTGAATAACATGCTGAATTAAATTAAAATGGCAGCTTCACGCTGGAGTTTTGAAATTGGGCCACAGCTGAAATTATTGGTAGAACCCATGAGAGAGTGAGTGAGTGAGTGAGTGAGTGAGTGAGTGAGTGAGTGAGTGAGTGAGTGAGTGAGTGAGTGAGTGAGTGAGTGAGTGAATGAATGAATGAATGAATGAATGAAAAGAAACTGGCTTGCCTAGAGTTGGAAGCAACTTGGAGAGGATTGTCAAGTTAAGGAGGAGCCACAAAGATTATTCATCAGTAGGAGGTAAACAAGATAAATGAAAATAAAAGATTGAAAAGATTGAAAGCACATTGCAGCACCATGACCAATTAACAATCTACTCCCAACACATCTAAGGGAAATGGGCATCTTAGGGTAGTTTCAGCTCACATACACTCCTATGAATAAAGGGGTTGACAAGGTTTATGTGCAATACATAGCCCAGTGGACTTGGGCAGGGGCAGGATCCTGACTTAACAAGCCAAGAGGTGGAGATCAGACAGTATTCAGACAGATCCAGAGAAAGGAAGTACAAGAATAATTGTCAAGGCTCATGTATCTGGACAAGATCAAAAAAGCAAGAACAATCTAGATTTCAAAAAGGCACCTTGAAAACTAGTCTAGATTAAACAAAACAAATAGTAGAAACTATCAGAGGAATGTCTCTGCCTCATTTACTTTGAGTTATTTAAGATGGAACTTCTTTGGATCATTTGTAATGCTTTTACCAGAGGTCTTTCCACCAGCATGGTTGCAGAAAGATCTCTCTCATAAACTGAAAGATAAAAAGGATAAGTACAAAAAAATGGGAAGAGGGGTGCATAACTAAGGCAGAATGCCAGCAAATAGCTCGAACCTGCAAAGATGAAGTCAGGAAAGCTAAGGCTCAGAATGAAGTAAGTCTTGTAACAAATGTCAAAAATAATAATAAAAAAGTTTCTTTCAACATATAAAAAACAAGAAAAAAGCCAAGGAAACAATTGGTCCATTAATGGGAGAAGATGGCAAGGAACTAGGGCAATAGAGAAAGCAGAGCTGCTTAATTCATTCTTTGCATCTGTCTTCACGCAAAAAGAAAGTGTAGCCCAACCTATCAAAAACAGAACTATAAAAGACAGACTAGGAATGCAAATTAAAATAAGCAAGAAAATAGTAAGAGAACACCTGTCTGCTCTAGACTAGTTTAAATCACCTGATGGATTACATCCCAGAGTCAACCAACTCTTAAATCCCCACTGCTAAATGAATAATTGAGTATATAGGCTTGTTTAAAATAAATTGGGAAAAAGCTGACGGGATCCTGTGTGGAAATCAGCTTCATGAACTCAGAGTAATTCAAACTATTACTGTGTTAACAACCAGATCTTGGGTTGACAGAATTGACAAAAACCTGCTAGCACAATAAAAGATTGTGTATGTATATACAATCAATTCAATTTCCATACTCGTATTGAAAATGAATTAAGGTGTCCTTGGTATCTCTTCCAGATGGACAATGCAAAAGCTGAATGTTGCAAATCTGTATTGATTTCATGAAGATGCATTTTAAAAATGTAGCAATAGTTGCTTTTACCTTGAAACTGACATTCTGTCTTGTATCAGTGCTGAGACTTCTAGTATCCTGCGATTGCCTGGATGAAGTTGTTTTGTCTTGCTCGATGTAAAATATCATTTTATGGAAGGCAAGCAGGCTAGATAAGCTGTCATTCTACTCTAATGCAAAACCCGAGAGAAATGAATTGTAAAACTTACCCAAACCAGGGTTGCTAAACAGCCCTTTATTTACCTTGAAATAAAATCCATTTGAAATGCAGGCTGTTTCTGTTTGCAGGGATTGGAGTCTGTAATACCATTAGGTTGTATATTTTTGTCCATTGTGGTCTGATTACTACAAAACAACAGCAAAATATAGTGGATGCTAACTTATGTTGAAATCAAAGGTAATGCACAGGTTAAAAATTTTGGAGGAACATAAATTTAACACAAAACTACAGCTTCAGATACAGGTAATCATCTGAATAGTTCTTTCAACTTACAGCATTGGCACACAGAAGCCTTATTCAAATGTTATCTTCTAGGCAATCATGATAGCAAGATTAGTCTTACTGCTCCCTCCGCCTGCCCCCACAATGGACTAATCAGTCTATTTCTGGTCTGTGTCAGTCATGTGCCCATTCCAGCCCATTTCCTCATCAGTTGATGCAATCCTTTTTTCTTTTTTTTTAAGTGTACATTCTAAAATAAGCATTTCGGCATGCTGTCTCCTAATATCTGCACCTTTGAATGCATTTGGTTAACCAAGAACTGCATTGCCAAAGTCAAAGCAGGGGGCAATTCAAGGAGAATTTTTTTTTTTACTAAAGCATATAAAGGCCAAATGGTCTTGCTCTTAAAAAAGAAAAGAAAAAGTGGATCAAACAGTTGCCAACCGTTACTATCACATCTCCTTTGCAGCCAGGAAATAGATTTGCTCTTGATCTATTTTATTTATTTATTTATTATTTATTTATATACAAAATGTATTGACCACCCATCTTACCATAGGGTAACAGTTACATATACAGTTAAAACATAAAAAGGCATTAAAACCAAGGACACATGGGGAGGCTGGGGGTGGTGGAGTGGGCGGGAGAGATGGGATCTATTATTACTCAATCAACCATTTTCATTGCCCTGTTCCCCCACTGGGGCCCCAAGCCGACTGGCACAGCCATGTCTTTAGGCCCTTATGAAAAGATAGGAGAGTTGGGGCCAACCTCACATCGGGGATCAAGATGTTCCAGAGGGCAGGAGCAACAGCAGAGAAGGTCCTCCTTCTGGACCTCACCAGCTGGAATAATGGGGCTGATGGGACCTGCAGCTGTGCCTCCTCTGCCGGCACGAGTGGTATGGGCCAATCCCAGTGGGGTGAGACGTAACCTGGACCCATGCCAAATTTAAGATTGTGATATCAAACTAAATGATGGGTTACTTAATATGGTTACTTGGTAAGTAATTTGATTTGTGTGGGTCATTTTAAATTACATTCCATCTTGCAAGGGAGGAAGAGGCTATGAATTAGGAACCGCAAAAATGGAACTGTCATGATAGCTATGTGTGTAGCCTATGGTATCACTGATCATCAGCCTTTGGAACACTAATATCTTTATAGCTGCATATAGGATTTAAAGACTACAGAGGAATTGATACACATACACACATTTTATTTTATTATTTTATTTTGCCCATAATACAGAAGATTTTAATATCAAAACAAACCTGGCTTGTCTTTAATATATATTGTAAGCATAGTGAGGTTTCTATTGTTGGATGTTGCTATTTGCCGATGCTATAAAATTTCCTCTTGGAATAATGATTTTTCTTCTTTGATTTCTAGCTGCTTAGATTTTTATTCAGGATTTTTTTCCACAGGTTTTTTTAGTCTCCATAATTTGTCAGCTATTCTGTTCTACATGCAACAAATCATATTACAAAAATTGGATGAGGAATTTTTACTCCAAACTGGTACCATTTCATATGGATTGTCTGTCTGTCTGTCTAGGCCAGGGGTAGGCAACCTTGGTTCTTTTATGACTCGTGGACTTCAACTCCCAGAATTCCTGAGCCAGCCAAGCTGGCTCAGGAATTCTGGGAGTTGAAGTCCACGAGTCATAAAAGAGCCAAGGTTGCCTACCCCTGGTCTAGGCAGAGCAGAGAGAAATTAGTTTTGTTCCTATTATACTTAATGACAGGTTTGTGTTTGCACATTTTAATTATTTCTTTTTTGGCTTGGAAAATATTGTTTTATTTGCAGTGATGATTTCTTTTAAATTTCAACAAAATTGGCTTTATTGTCTGTTCTTTGCTATTTTCATTGGTATAATTTATTTACAATTTTCTTAGTGTAATAGAACCTAGCAGCTACACATACCCAATAGTTACAGTTGTAATATTGTAACAGCAATTTGGGTATTTTTTAATGTTATCAATAGTTATTTGCAAATGATTACTGGATTACAATCAGCTCTCATGATTGAAATACACCGATTCTCTACAGAATAGAACATAACTTGAATGTTGTAATATTGGATCTTGAATACAGCTTTCTTAGAATTCTGGATTTCAATCTGTCATTAATTCCTATTCCTTATATTTGTAAGCATGTATTTAATCAACATCTGATGAAAAACATAATAAGTAAGGTAAAACACCTTTTCCCCTTCTATTTTTAATGTACTGAAATAAAAGTGCATGACCTGAATTGTAGGTTAAGTTAGAATTTATTGAATCAGAAGTGTTTGGAGAGAAATATTTTCTATACCATAATTCTAGCTTTTTTCCCACACGAAGAAATGACAATTTAACCTCTGCTGTTATTTATAACCAGATGGCATTTTAACCCCTAAGGAAGTGGGGAGGAACTCCCAACCATATAATTAAAATTGTGTCTTTGAGGGAATAGAGAAAGGATTACAGATTGCATTTAACTGTCCTACTGAACCACACAGTTTGATGTTTTATCCTTACTATTTCTATACCAAATAAAATTAATGCTTGTTTGATACCTTGTGAATTCAAGATATGAAGGCACTTTCTATTTCCCTACCTCCTGGATATACTGAGAATCTATGTTTTGTAAGAAGGGGAAGTAGACAGTAACAGTAGGTGGTCATTTATGTACTTTGGACTCCTACCACCGTGAATAAATGGTTTCACAGTCCTTCAGACATTAAGTTGCACAGACTACCTTAGATATGAATCTTTGACATGTATAGTACCAGACACCATTCAGATTAAATATACAAGGAATAGAATGTACACCAGAGTAGGAAAGGGAAGGATTTTAGCCTATCACCAAAAAAGGTTGAAAAACTCTTCTTTGCAGGTTCTGGCATCAAAAATTCAGAAGCTCCTTCAGTTTACAACTTGTTTATGTGCTTAAAAAAGAATCTCCTATTATAAACATGTAGCCCTGATAGTTTCTTCCTCCTATTGCTCTTTTGACACCATCCTCTTTAGACAGCCAGTCATATAAGAACGGACAAAATGTGAGATTTGGGAGTCCGTTCTTATATGACTGGCTGTTTCTGCGTCCGGGCCCTCGACCTAGTCATTGGTCCACTCATCAGCGTCGGGCGCCTCATTCTTAAAGGGGCCGTCTCCAAAGTTGTCCTCTCCTCTCCAGTTGCTATTGTTCCTTTGGCATGTGTGTTAGCGCTGGGGGATAGAGTGTTGGATCGCTCCTGCTCATCCTGCTCAGCTCCGGGGGATCGAATGTCAAACCGTTCCTGCTTCTCCCCTCCCCATCACCATGGCCCCGTTCGTCTTGGTTTGCCTCCATGTCCCTATAAATATATATTATTGCTAACATGGAACTGCTTGTTATTGGTGAAAGTTGAGCTCAACTTGAAAATTAGACAGAAAACTAGACAGACTATTGTGCTTAAAAGCTGCAGTTCAGATTGGTTTGGCCTATTTTTGAGAATGTTCCTTTGAAATGTAAATCCCATTTATTAGCACCAAAGTTGCACATCAGAGGAATCAAGTATTAGCTGCCCATTTTTTGATGCAAGATTCTGTACTTGACTATTGTCTTCTCCTGTGGGAAGAGCATTCCCATTTGTCTTGTCTGTGGATATGAGAAACAAATGAAAATGTAGCCACAAGTGGGAGAAATTAATGGAAATGCTTTTAGCTTGTTTTATCCATTCGCTTTTACAATAGAAATTCCTAAAGAAATATCAAACTCTTATGTTGGAAAAAAATTGACATAAATCTGTACTTTTCTGGAACATTCACTGGATAGGGGAGAGGATGAGCCACAGTTTTGAAGTGCTTTGAAGTGACAAGAAGTAAAAACTGTCCAAGACAAAGCATAACTGTCTAATATGACTTAAGGGAATAATAATAGAGGTGCAACATTTGTGCCATCTGGATGACAACCATAGAAGTTGTCAGAAAGAGAAGAATGCAGAAATCAACAAAAGCTAAAAGCTAAAAAAAAAAAGCCCATCCCATTCTAATTGCTTACTGGTGAAACTAATATTGATCAGCTAAATATGTTCAAATACAAAGCATCAGCAGGTTGGAGATCACAAGGTGGGATAATGTTGGAAGTGCAGAAGTTTATCAAGACAGCCACAGACTAAATGAAACCTCTATGTTTGTTTCTGCCTATAATTAGTGTTTTCAGCAGGAAGCAATTCAGCCTTTCCCTCCTATAATAATAATTTGGTGCCTTCAAGTCAATCTTGACTCTTAGCAACCAGGTTGGCAAGTTCCACATAGTTTTCTTGGCAAGCTTTTCAGAAGTGGTTTGCCATTGTCTTCTTAGAACTGAGAATGAGTGAGTGACAAAAATTCACCCAGCTGGCTTTGTGCTAAGGCAGGACTAGAAATCATGATCTCCCCGTTTTTAGCCTGGCACTTTAATCCCAATAGCAAACCACTACATTTCTCCTTCCCATCCTGTATAAAAATTATCTGTAATACTAAATTAGCTATACCTTTAATATTCCTGGAATGTTTGTTTTAACTTCCTATAAGCCATTGTGGCATTATGTATCTTTCTGGCAAGCATTTCTCCTTTTCTTTTCCATGACTACATTATTTGGATACCAGGATTGGGGTGGGGATAAATCTTTGTACATTTTGGAACTGGAAGAATAGGCTTGTTATTTTTTTGTTCTCTCTGAGTGTGTTTAAAACGCTTCCCCTTTTTTCTTTTCCCCTAGGACAGCAGAGCCAAATTTTGAAACACATGTATGTACACAAAGTTCTAAAATCATTGTGACAGAAACAGCTTTAAAGAGAGAAAGCAAATATTAAATGAGGCAGGTCTTTCCCAGATGGAACGGAACAATACAATACTCCCTGAGATTAGATCGGTCACAACTCTACTAGCCTTTTGCAAAGCATAGGAGAGCTGGATGTGCTCCAGAGTATGGGAGTTGGGAGGTTAGGTGGCTTATGCATTGTTGTCTTGCTGATTGTTTGGCGTTTAGTCTCAGCATCATTATAACTTTATGTTTCATTGATTTAGTTCTTTTTATTGTTTATAATGTGTCCTGAGCCACTCAGAGAGTTGTATATACAAGGTAGGCAGCCATACACAGTAAATCAATTAAACAAACAAACAGCTACTGGGTCACTTCTGAAAAAGAAATCAGATAAATAATGCCCAAGCAAGGCACTCTTTGATATCATGGCTAATAGAATCAGAGTTACAGACAGTTAATAGGATTGTGTTTCTATAGAATATCTCTGAGTAGAAAGCTAAAATTTGGTGGAAAAGGATCCACTTTTTTTGTAATTATTCCTCATAGTATCTTTTCTTTTATCTTTCTTTCTTTTTCTTTCTTTCTTTTTCTTTCTTTCTTTTTCTTTCTTTCTTTCTTTCTTTCTTTCTTTCTTTCTTTCTTTCTTTCTTTCTTTCTTTCTTTCTTTCTTTCTTTCTTTCTTTCTTTCTTTCTTTCTCTTTCTTTCTTTCTTTCTTTCTTTTCCTTCCTTCCTTCCTTCCTTCCTTCTCTGCCTCTCTCTCTCTCTCTCTCCATACTGTATGTATTACATTAATTACACTAAAAGTAATATAGGAAGTTACAACAATGAATTTTATATTTGTGCTTCTACTGTGTGAAAATGTTTATGAATGTGTATCCTGATATTCAAAATAAGCAAACAAAGGCACTATGCTACAGGAGTATTGTGTGGGATTGTTCAACAGAGTCAAAATGTGGGCATAATGAGATATTCAAAGTTCCACCCCTTTTTAATATATATCATTTCAAATGGGTGAAACTTTGATCACCCAGTTATGCTCCCTATTTAACACTATTGATGAGAAAATTTGTATGTAAACTCTAGTTGATTTATTTATTCATATTAGGCTTATAATGCCAACATAGTTGACTCCAGGTTGACTAGAACACCATCAATACACTTTCTCAACTTCAAGAAATATCCATACATATGATATATTCACCCACTATGAAGGAACATAAACACAATTTCTCCAAAGACTTACTGAAAGAGTTCATAGCTTTGTGGAATGCAAAGTGTCAAAGCTTTTTTTATATCAGAAGAAAGCTATGTTATTTAACATAGAACTCAGCTATCTAGAGCCTATATGGGACATATAGCTAAGTATTTCCCATTAACAGCTACTTGGCACTCCCAGGTTGCACTGCCAAAATTTGATGTCTTGATGTGATTTCAGGAAGGGAGTGGAGTTAGGAGTAGTGATGGAAATAGTTGGCTTCTAAGAGGGTTCCTAACCAACTCCTTCTTCCCCACTTCAAACAGGCCAAAGATCTTCAGCCCATTTCTTCCAGGGATGTCAGTACTAAAGATATAGTGAAATGAAATGAAATTAAATTAAGGGACCAATTACGTTAATGGAGAACATCAGGTAGTTGTCTAAAAAAATCAGCATGCCAAATGGATATACTTCCAAATTACTATATTGGTACCCTGAAGATTCATGTTGCATGGTCTTCTCATATGGCCCAGATCTTCCAATCTTAGCATTCTGATCACAGTCAGACACATATTGTTACAGACTTTCTGTGTACTGAATTAAACATTATATATTTTATTTTTGGAGGTGAATGACAAAAGATTGTCTGTTTCTATTCCATTTTTTGAATATTTGGGCTTCATTAAAAAAACCATTTTATGTGTTATATCTGTGCTGTTTAGTGATGATGAGAGATGTAAGCTCACTCATCTTGAAGCACAAGGTTGGGAAAACTGATTTATAGAGTCAATCTTTTTCCTTCCCTGGAGGAAGTAGAAACTCTGACCAAGTATCATTTCTCTAAATGCTTGCAGTGATAGCTAAACAACTAGTTTTCAGATATTTTTTTAGCTTGAAATAATATGAGAAGAGGTTTTTTTTTAACATAATGCTTTTGAAAGATGCCATGAATCAAATCAATGATTATAATTTAATCACTCTCCAAGATCATCTAAGTTGAATATTAATTATGAAAGCAGGTATCCCAAAGGTGCTTTTTCACAAGGCAACTGGACTTTCTTGCTTTTCTTTGAAGATGTTTCACTTCTCATCCAAGAAGCTTCTTCAGCACTGCAAAACATCTTCAAAGAAAAACAAGAAAGTCCAGTTGCCTCGTGAAAAAGCACCTTTGTGATAACTATGACCTGGATGACTAAGAATTGCTATAGACATTTATGAAAGCAGGTCTTTTCAAAGTGTAGATTCAATGCTCATCAGTAAAAGAACCAGCATTATTTATAGATTGTTTAAGAAGGTTGTTAGAATGTTGCTATTACTGCCACGACATGTGAACTTGTGCTACTATTATATTTGCTTTTTGTTCAAATAGAGGGGGGCAAGTACAATAAAAAAAAACAAAAGCAAAACTACCATTCAGGATTTGTGAGTTTTTGTGCTGTTATTTTTTTCCCTCTCAAATCTCTCTGCAGGGCATAAGAGTTGATGATAAATAACTCTTGTGAATTTTAACTCCAGGTGTAGGGTTAGCCTGCCCTTTCTGCTCAGGAATGTTACCATCTTATTCATTAGAAAAATGTTCATAATTTAAAAGAAGACTATCCTGCTGCTGGAAGACAGTAGCTTAAAAAAGGCTTGCAATTAGCATATTTCTATGAGAAGAAAAGATAACACCTTGTTTGTAATTGAATAATCTGAAGATTTCACTTGTCCACGCTGTTGGAACTTCAGTAGTCACACTTTGGAATGTTTGTTGTATCAACTTCAATATAATCTTCTGGCCAATTTTAAGTCACAGCAAGCTGCCTTGCTTGTCAAATGACTTCTCCCACTCTGCCGCACTGCCAGCAGCTGCTTGCTGCAGAACTTCAGTACTGCTAGCTCAAATCTCCCAAGTCTTTACTGATATCTGACACAGGTTTGCCACATCTCTGGTAAAATTGCAAGAGAATCCATAACCACTTCTAAGGCTCAGATGAGCATACATGGGAAGGCAAAGAAAAATCTGTATTAATCCACAGGAAGGCCATAGGAATCTTGTCCTCTAGATTATCCATCAACTGCCTATCAGTAAACATGCAGGTTTAGCCAAGAAGCTACTGCTGTTCCCATTTTTCTTCTATTGTGTAGCAGCAGGATACTAGCCTACATTCAATAACACTCTATTTGTGCTAGAATGTCCATAGAATGCCTTTAGCAGTAGGTAGAACACTGGACTGGAAAGTCTGGGGAACCTCACAGGATTCAGCTCTGCATCTGTTTTCAAAAAGACTGATAGTACAATAGTGGCCAAAATTGTGGAAACCTTTTGGGAAAAGTATACAGTAGAAATGCCCCCTTTGGTTAAGTTTCCACCAATTTTTCTTCTAACTTCTTTATAACTGTAGCCTTGTTCACTTAATAATACTATTTTACATCACTTTCTGGGCAACCAGTCAACTCTTTGCACCATTACTTTAATTTTACTACGTTTTACAAGCTCACTAAATGAAAGAACACAAAAAAACCCAACCAACTTGATAGTGATAACACACTGACAAATGTCCTCCTCTCAGCTTCAATACATGACATCAATAACTGAATCCTACTGTGATCTGATTGGCTCATTGCCAAAACAAGATGACACCTGATTGGCTCTCTAAACACTCGTGTTCATTGGCTACAATCAGATGAAGGAAAGCTACCTGATATCAACCTAAGCAAGTTGTGCTTCCTTTTTCTGGTTATCTGGCTATAACTTTTCATAGAATACAGTACAGATAATTGAACAAACTTTGTTGCATTACATTCTTGATTAAACTATCTTTCCATTGATATATAATTTTATGGTACTACTACAAAAAAAAGTGGTCTTATTAGCCATCAAACCTCAAAAATACACTTTTCCCAAAAGGTTTCCACAATTTTGGCCACTACTGTAGATCAGGATGACAAATAATAGAGCAA
This sequence comes from Azemiops feae, assembly GCA_023970755.1. Lineage (NCBI taxonomy): Eukaryota > Metazoa > Chordata > Lepidosauria > Squamata > Viperidae > Azemiops > Azemiops feae. Next base: position 76,985 of record JALGBA010003847.1, on the reverse strand, counting down.
ACCTGTGGAACCTATAAAGCATGATCATCTCTTGGTTGGAAAATTTCCAACTTGCAATTATGTTTGTTGCCTTGCAAACTACTAGGAAGTTTAAATTGGTACAATCCAATTGGGAAGGTCAAGTTATATAAGATTTGACCAAAAATAAATTCCTCAAGCATCTTGGCATTGAACGCTCACCTATTAACATAATGGTGAGACATAGTGCTAGAAAGCAGATCCAATATTGTTTTGGTAATATTGTCTCCTTGAGCGGAGTGAGAGTTCCCTCTGATTAAATGTGTGCAGCCTTGTGCTCTGAATGTACAATATTTATTTCTGAATAGACTGATACACACACACACACACACACAAACACAAACACATGAGGCAGAAGACAAACACAAATAAAAAAGGCTTATGGATTCAGTTAGCCATTAAAATAAGAAATCTAATCTTGATTGATCATAAAAAATAAGTTTGGAAGGGGGTAGGTGGGAAATACACACAATCTGTAGCTTATTTATTTTGTGGGTTTTTCTCTTCAGAACTTTTTTTGGGGAGGGGGTAAAGACTTCAGAATTGGAAACAGTGCTTGAACTGATTTGGCCCTGGGACAGTGTTTGAATCACTGTGATCTTCCACAAAGGATCACTAACTGATTGTCAAAGGATTATTGTGTAATTCAGGCTTTCTCCTCAATCCTGGTTTCTGCCACAGTGGAATCACCTAAGTTGAAATTGGGGCTAAGACCATTTGATCTATATTTACAGGAGCTGTCTTCACTTAAACAAGTTTTCAGGCTGACCAAGATTTATTTATTTACTTAACTTACTAAACTAAGCTTAGATGCTACTCCAAACCAAAATATATTGTATCTTAGAGATATAGGAAGGAAAATTAAAACAAACAAAATAGGCTTAAGCTAGTTATAGTCTACACATGGTTTTTTGTACGTGACAGTTTCCCTGTTTTGTTTACCTATTATTCAAGGGGATAATTTTAAAATGAATTTTAAAATGAAAACATGGCAATCCCACCTGATTTTTTCAGACAGCTCTTAGAAGGTAAAGTCTCCCCTGTCTCCACCCAATGGTTCCTAGATTGTCCTCTTCAGAGAACCTACAATGGTTAGAGTATCTATGAACTGTAATTCAGAAGGATAGGGATAGGGTTTGGATGGTTGGTGAGCTACCTTTCATTATGTTACTTTTGTTTGTTGAGTAACTATATACAGTATATTATTCTGCAATCAGACAGGATCTCTTTTTAACTATATCTCTGTTTGTTGTTGTTGTTGTTGTTGTTGTTGTTGTTGTTGTTGTTGTTGTTGTTGTTATTATTATTATTATTATTATTATTATTATTATTATTATTATTATTATTATTATTATTATTATTATTATTATTATTATCCAGAGTCAGTAACAAATTGGGCAGCCTCTAAAGTTGGATAAATAATTTAATAGAAACATAGAAAAAATGTACAATACATCAGATTAATGCAAACATTTAATCTTTAAATGTTATATACTGTATATATATATATATATATATATGTGTGTGTGTGTGTGTGTGTGTGTGTGTGTGTGTGTGTGTGTGTGTGTGTTTAATAACACAGTCCTCGATCTCCAGGAGAAATATAAACCAGCTGCTTATTGTTAAAAAAGTTTAAAACAATAAAAACAACTATTTACAATATTAAAACAACTTAGCTTTCGCTGGTCCACTGCCAGTGTCTTCAGAGTGAAGTTTCGGGGGTGGAGATTTCTTTTATACTCCTTGCTAGCCTAATTGCTTACTCATTGACCATGTGATAGGGCCATCCATCCTGGCTGACTGTAATTGCCTTAATTGTCCCGCCTCCTCTTTTTTGCACCCCAGTTCTACAACCTTTCTCCCTCCCATCCTTGTCAATCTCCTCCTTCCTAGCGCTGTTGCTGTTGGTATGCTTTCTAGCCGCTCCCCCGTGCTCGTTCTGGGCCACACGTCCAGATCCGGTGTCCTAGATGCCTTTCCATTGCTGCTCCCCTCCTTTCCATCGTTTTAATATTGTAAATAGTTGTTTTTATTGTTTTAAACTTTTTTAACAATAAACAGCTGGTTTATATTTCTCCCGGAGATCGAGGACTGTGTTATTGAACAGATATGCCCGGGATTTGCATTTTTGCAGTCATTAAAGAGATATATATCTTTATATATATATATATATATATATATATATATATATATATATATATATATATATATATATATATGTTTTCTGAGGTTTTCACGGGTGTTTGTATGTAGGTCTTTGGTAATTCGGGTTTTCTCCCGTGTAAAATTGGAAGTGTCTTGGCGACGTTTCGACGAAGTCTCATTCGTCATCTTCAGGCTGGTGTCTCTTCGGCCTTGTGCTTCTGGAAGCAATGTGTGATCGCAGCTGTTTCTTCCTTTTAACTGCCAGTGGAGGTATGAACTGATTGGATGGGAGCTTGGCTGTGTTCTGATTGGGTGGAGGTGTGTTCTGATTGGTTAGGGGCTTGGCTGTGCTCTGATTGGATAGGGGTTGGCTGTGCTCTGATTGGCGGGGTGTGTGCTCTGCTTGGGTGGGGGCCCTGTTGTGCTCAGATTAGTCTGAGTTGCAGGGGGATTTGAGATGGAGAGCTGCATTGCTGTTGTTTGGCTTCGCGTTCGTGGTCGTGCCACATCTTCAAGGTGGGTGTCAGTTTGCTTCACGTATGAAATGGAGGGGTTTGAACAAGAAAACGGCAAAGCCCTCCTCCCATACATAAAAGGCACCACAGACAAAATCAGCAAGATCCTCCACAAACACAACATCAAGACAGCATTCTGCACAAACCGAAAAATATCCACCATCCTAAGAAACCCCAAGGACAAAATTGAGTTAGAAAATCAAGAAGTATATGAAATCCCATGCACCGCCTGCCCCACCACATACATCGGACAAACCAACAGAAGAATAAGTGCACGCATTGAAGAACACAAGAACTCAGTCAGAAAAGAGGAACCAACTTCCTCCCTGGTCCAACACCTCAAAGCCACAGGACATAAAATTGACTTTAAAAATACCAGAACTATTGCCAAAACTGAACACTTTAACAACAGAATAATCAGGGAAGCCATCGAGATAGAAAAACGCCCACACAGCATGAATAAACGAGATGATACCTCCCGCCTACCAGCCATTTGGAAACCCAGCCTTATTGACAGACGAATCCCTAGCACAAGGAGCAACACTGGACCCACACTCACGAAGACCACACATGATGTCACCACCACACATCCACACAAAAAGCAGACTCAAACCCGCACCGATGACCAGAAACCGCGGACCAGAAACCAGACCACAGCTGCATCATTGGCCATTTCAAACCCCTCCATTTCATACGTGAAGCAAACTGACACCCACCTTGAAGATGTGGCACGACCACGAACGCGAAGCCAAACAACAGCAATGCAGCTCTCCATCTCAAAACCCCCTGCAACTCAGACTAATCTGAGCACAACAGGGCCCCCACCCAAGCAGAGCACACCCCCCGCCAATCAGAGCACAGCCAAGCCCCTAACCAATCAGAACACACCTCCACCCAATCAGAACACAGCCAAGCTCCCATCCAATCAGTTCATACCTCCACTGGCAGTTAAAAGGAAGAAACAGCTGCGATCACACATTGCTTCCAGAAGCACAAGGCCGAAGAGACACCAGCCTGAAGATGACGAATGAGACTTCGTCGAAATGTCGCCAAGACACTTCCAATTTTACACGGGAGAAAACCCGAATTACCAAAGACCTACATATATATATATATATATCTTTGATAACTACAAAAATACGAATCCCGGGCATATCTGTTCAATAACACAGTCCTCGATCTCCGGGAGAAATATAAACCAGCTGTTTATTGTTAAAAAGTTTAAAACAATAAAAACAATATTTACAATATTAAAACAACTTAGCTTTCGCTGGTCCCCTGCCAGCGTCCTCAGAGTAAAGTTTTGGGGTGGAAATTACTTTTATAAACCTTGCTAGCCTAACTGCTTACTCATTGACCGTGTGATAGGGCCATCCATCCTGGCTGACCGTAATTGCCTTAATTGTCCCGCCTCCTCTTTTTTGCACTCCAGTTCTCCAACCTTCCTCCCTCCCATCCTTGTCAATCCCCTCCTTCCTGGCGTTGCCGCCGTTGGCTTGCTTTCCAGCTGCTCCCCCGTACTCGTTCTGGGCCTTACACCCAGATCCGGTGTCTTAGATGCTTTCCCATTGCCGCTCCCCTCCTTTCCATCCCGTTTGTCTGCCCGTTGTTCCTGTCTTCCACTATCTATCCCTATTAGTGCTATTTCCTCCGATTTCCTTCCGCGCTTGGATGTGCGTGCGCACAGCCGTATCCCGTCCCTCTGCCTCGTCTGCCTACGATCAGCTGGGCTATCTGCCGGCTCACTCCTGAATTCACCTCCTCTCATCCTTGCAGAGTGCAAAAAAGAGGAGGCGGGACAATTAAGGCAATTACGGTCAGCCAGGACGGATGGCCCTATCACACGGTCAATGAGTAAGCAGTTAGGCTAGCAAGGTTTATAAAAGTAATTTCCACCCCAAAACTTTACTCTGAGGACGCTGGCAGGGGACCAGCGAAAGCTAAGTTGTTTTAATATTGTAAATAGTTGTTTTTATTGTTTTAAACTTTTTAACAATAAACAGCTGGTTTATATTTCTCCCGGAGATCGAGGACTGTGTTATTGAACAGATATGCCCGGGATTCGTATTCCAATTCATAGAGATCATAAAGAAACAAAACTTACAGCCCAGCGACCTACTCGTGAGCTTTGATGTCATTTCCCTCTTCACCCAAGTGCCAATCCAAGAAGCCTTGACAGCTATCCAAAACAAATATAACCCCCCCCAAGCACATCCTAGATCTGACCAACCATTGCCTATCCAACACATACTTCATCTACAACGGACAAAAATACAAACAAATAGAAGGAGCACCCATGGGATCACCCCTCTCACCTGTCATTGCAAACCTCTACATGGAACACTTTGAAACCCAAGCTCTAGAAAAATCTGATCACAAACCCAAACTCTGGCTCTGATACGTAGACGACACCTTCATAATCTGGCCACATGGGAAAGAAAAACTAGACAACTTCCTCACACACCTCAACAGCCTACACCCCAAAATACAGTTCACCATGGAAACAGAAGCTAACAAGCAACTTCCCTTCCTGGATGTCTTAGTCTACAAGAAATCCAATGGCTCCCTAGGACACACCATCTACCAGAAGAAAACACACACTAACCGCTATCTGCACGCACTCTCACACCACCACCCAGCACAGATCAACTCCGTAGCCAAGACACTCATCTCGAGAACAAAACGCTTAGCTGACGAACAACACCTACAAACCGAACTACACACTCTCACTAATGTACTAACATCCAACGGATTCCAAAGAAATAAGATTACCAACTTAATCCAAAAAGAAACCCCCACTAAAATCCAAGACATAGAACAAGAAAACGGCAAAGCCCTCCTCCCATACATAAAAGGCACCACAGACAAAATCAGCAAGATCCTCCACAAACAGAACATCAAGACAGCATTCTGCACAAACCGAAAAATATCTACCATCCTAAGAAACCCCAAAGACAAAATTGAGTTAGAAAATCAAGGAGTATATGAAATCCCATGCACCGCCTGCCCCACCACATACATCGGACAAACCAACAGAAGAATAAGCGCACGCATTGAAGAACACAAGAACTCAGTCAGAAAAGAGGAACCAACTTCCTCCCTGGTCCAACACCTCAAAGCCACAGGACATAAAATTGATTTTAAAAATACCAGAACTATTGCCAAAACTGAACACTTTAACAACAGAATAATCAGAGAAGACATCGAGATAGAAAAACGCCTACACAGCATGAATAAACGAGATGATACCTCCCGCCTACCAGCCATTTGGAAACCCAGCCTTATTGACAGACGAATCCCTAGCACAAGGAGCGACACTGGACCCACACTCACGAAGACTACACATGATGTCACCACCACACATCCACGTAAAAAGCAGACTCAAACCCGCACCGATGATGAGGCACGACCGCGGACCAGAAACCAGACCACAGCTGCATCATTGGCCATTTTAAACCCCTCCATTCCATATGTGAAGCAAACCGACACCCACCTTGAAGATGTGGCACGACCACGAACGCGAAGCCAAACTACAGCATGCAGCTCTCCATCTCAAATTCCCCTGCAACTCAGACTAATCCTAGCACAACAGGGCCCCCACCCAAGCAGAGCACACCCCCATCCAATCAGAGCACAGCCAACCCCCCATCCAATCAGAGCACAGCCAACCCCCCATCCAATCAGAGCACAGCCAAGCCCCTAACCAATCAGAACACACCTCCACCCAATCAGAACACAGCCAAGCTCCCATCCAATCAGTTCATACCTCCACTGGCAGTTAAAAGGAAGAAACAGCTGCGATCACACATTGCTCCTAGAAGCACGAAGCCGAAGACACCAGCCTGAAGATGACGAATGGGACTTCGTCGAAACGTTGCCAAGACACTTTCAATTTTACACGGGAGAAAACCCGAATTACCAAAGACCTACATACAAACACCCGTGAAAACCTCAGAAAACATATATATATATATATATATATATATATATATATATATATATATATATATATATATATATATATATATATATATATATATATTTAAAGTCAATTAAATAAAATAATGAACTCCGGGATATTAGAAAATAAAGAAGCCTTTTTCTAATATCCCGGAGTTCATTATTTTATTTAATTGACTTTAAATGTCCATACCTGGGATTCCAATATTTAAAATTATAAAAGACATATATATATATATATATATATATGTATATCCCTCACTATCATCTCTAAGCAGAAAAGTTATTTTAACTTTCCTATGCCAACTTAGTTTGTTGTCAATGTAAGAAGGATAGAATTGTTCCAGCAAGTGAACTTTTCTTTTAGCAATTTTCAACAATCTTTGAGTATGAATGGGAGTCTTGTCAAGTCTTTTCATGTCACACATTCTTAATAATTTTGTAACCTTAGAAGCAGACCAAAAAAACAGTACAGTTAATTGTATGGAACAAAAAGTCACTGATAATAGGGTCATCTAACTTCACATCCCCCAAAAGTGAAACTCTTGTCAACTCATGCCTTGCCTTTGAGTCTAGTTTGTCTCATTGATTTTTTTATTTTTATTTTTATCTATTTTTCTTCTGGTTGTGGTTGCTTTGTTTAGCTACATGTGAGTATAGAGGTTATAGGGATGTAGGGAATTTCTAAATTCTGAGCTTAGGAGCTACTACAATCTAATCTTAGGAAAGCAAATCCCATTGAACCATATGAATTAGTTTTAAGTTTGGACACCCCTCATGCAGTCTTTTAGTCAAGTTGCAATGAATTAAAAAGCTAAAAATATACTTTGCATGAGATTCCCTTCATCTATGACACGCAGAACAATTAACCTCATTGTCCCACTTAAAAAGGCTCTGCCTATAGATTTCCAAACAATAGTCATTTTCTATTAATACGAGATATTAACATATAGCATTTCGTAACATATAGCATCTAATAATGCCATCCATCACTATCTCGGTATAACTCCTGTCTTCACTACTAGCATATCAGCCCAGTAATGGTTCAAAAATTCTAGAAGATCCTATAGATCATAATGAGGACATAGCCTATCAATGCATTCTTTTAGGAGTTGTGTTTTGATCCCAAATTCTTTCTTTCAGGAAGGCTGTCAAGACACACTTCTTTATCTTAGCTCTTTTGAATTGTTTTAATGGCATTTTATTACCAATGCATGCATTTTAAATTATACTTTCATTCTATTGTTCCTTACTTTGAATATCTTTGTTAGGTAGGATATAAATTAGTGGTTCCCAACCTTTTTTTATACCCCGCACCCCTAGAATGCTTTGACTATATTCTTGTACCCCTTACAAAAGTAATACCTGGTTATGCATATACAGTATAATTTTGAAACTTTTAAACCCAAGTTTTCATCACCCCTGGAATATCGTCTTGTACCCCAGGGGGTGCGAGCACCCCTGGTTGGGAACCCCTGATATAAATGAATAGCAATGCATACTGTACATCTTATTATTAATGTGCATCATGATGGGAGAAAAGATAGTTCTTGAGAAAAAAAAAACATGATGGCAAAAGAACACGAGGGACAGATGTTTTTCCAGGCCTTAACCTCATTGTACTTGTCTCTGAGTTTGAAACCTGAAATTTCTTCCTATAGTACCTTGACTGAAGTTGAGCATAGAATGATAAAACAGGCTATTACACAAAGAATGGTAATATAGGAGACTTCCAAAATAAGATATTTTGTAACATACATTTGTTGGTTGCAGCTGAGTTGGTTCCAGTAGAGTTGAGAAGAAAGAAGGGTGCTAGATTTCTGTTGGAGTGAACTGTAAGTGAAGGAAAGAACATCGAGTCCCTGAAGATGCTAAGATAAAAAGAGGGGGAGTTATAAAAAAACTCCCGATAGGCAGACTAGAATCAGTGAGGAAATCAGAATTAGGAGGCCTCTGGCAAGGGAAAGATATGTTCCACACAGTAGAGAGGAAAGAAACAGCATTCAAAGCCAGGAAAGATATAAAAAGTTGTGAAAATGTGAAATACATTCATGCACAGGGGAGAAAGGAGAGAAAGACATTTAGCCAGGAGCAATGGCTAGGAAAAAGAAAAGAAGCTTAACTAGAAAGCAACAGCTTAAGTAGATGAAGAAAATAAAATGTTAAAACAAGAGTGACAGAGAGGCTACTAGGGAAAATGCAAGAGGTAAAAAAAGAGAAAGCACAAAGTGCTTCTCACTGCAGCTCTTTGCTCAGCTGGGATTCTATTTCTTGTGGCTAATAAGAGGAGACAGCTTAGTACAAGAAATCAAAATATTGGCTGGTAGCCTTGCCAATGGGGAGAGGGGGAGGCTTTCACAAAATGGCTGTGGGGGAATTTTCCATTCACAACATAGCTGCTATGAGTGACAAAATGACAAAGAACACCCCGTTCAGCAGAATATACCTGGAACTTTTGCTTGTCTTTGTGCTTTTTTCTGGACAAGTGGGCTCAGTCCCAAAAAATCACTCAGTTGCAGCCTATTGTCATTTGTTTTCCTCCTAAGAGAAAAAAAAAAGTAGAAGTCAGAGTTAGTTTGGTCTATGTCAATGGAGCTATATCGGCAGTCATAATAATGCCTCTAGATGTCTCACTGGGATCCCAATTGCAAATCATTAGTGCACTATCCAAACACAGAAAAAAAGAGTAAATAAAGACATTTTTGCACATATCAAGTTTCAGAGATTTTCTACTATCTAGGGATTCTCACAGCAGATATTAGGAGAATGCAAGCATGCAACCCCCCCTGACCTTGTAAAATGGAGTCATTGGGCAAAACCAATAGGCAGGATCAAACAGGAAATAAATCTCCTGTAATATGCTCCACATGGGCACTGCCCTGGAAAACTACCCAGAAGGCAGGAATGGCATTGGCAGCCAATTTGATTCTGGGTGTGATTCAAGATGTTGGCTATTACCTAGAAAGCACTACATGGCATACAGCCTGGTTACTTGAGGAACTACTTATTTCCCATAGTATCTGCTTGGACAATTTGATCCAGAAGGGTTGTCATGTTCCAGATTGTTCAGTAAACAATTTAATTTAATTTAATTTTTATTTATTTACAACCAGCCTTTATTATAAATAATTCAAAATCAATAAACAGTGAACTTACCTAATAGTCCTTGGTACTCATATTTTGCACACAATAACAACCTTGTGAGGTGGGTTGGGCTGAGAAAGAGTGACTTCCAAAGTCATCCAATTGACTTTCATGCCTAAGGTGGGACAAGAAATCAACATCATCTGATTCTCGATATCAGATCCCTCAAAGTTTGTCTTCTCAGTAGCATTCTCTATCCTTGTGGAATGAGGTTGAACTTTGAGGCCCAGATGGTCCCAATTCGCTTGTGTTTTGGAAGACTTTGAAAACCTCTTTTGCTGAGGCCTTTATCAAGAGTAACTGAATGTCCCTTTAGGTTGTATGTTTTTGCTTCTGTCCAGATTGCTGTCTTTTGTTGCTGTTCTTTTCATTATTATACTGTTTTATTCCTTTTAATATTTACTTGTGAACTACCCATTGTTGTTGGAACGTGGACCGTATAAATATGTAATTAACAACACCAACAACAGATGAGGAAGCATAAGTCAGAACTCCTGAAGGACCAAGCAGCAACCCACAATCAAATAACAGCTAAGGATTCAGGAATATTTCAGTATTTTAAAGGATCTCATAATTCAAGGAAATCCCAAATGCAGCAATAAACCCACTTATACATTGTCTTGACCAAAGTATCCAGTGACATTGTGAATGGACACAATCGCACCAGATTTGGATATGCTTCACTGAAAAGCTACAATTTGCAGTTCAGGGGAGAAATCAAATTAGATCACATCCACATTATATGTAGGTGCAAATTTTCTTCTCACCACTGCTGTTAACCCCAGAGAGGAATTAATATAAGCACCCAATAATTATAAAGTATTACATCTGTTTCCTTTTTTTATCTAAGTAAATATAGCAACTACAATTATTCACAGTAAATTGTCTTTCAAAATCCTGTAGATATGTTGGAATCTTAATATTCAGATTTGTCATCCAATATACCCATTGTGCATATTGATTTATGGGTATATTTCCATTCTGGGAATGTGTTCTCCTAAGCAGAGGTAGAGGAGAGAAAATACACTTGGGAAAAAGGAGGGAGTCAATTTTTTTTCTAGTTTCTTCAGGAAGGGGCCTTTTCAAATGGGAAGGACTTGACATCTTGAATTTCATCTGGAGAACAATTGGTTGGAAAAGGCAGCTATAGACATGCCAGTTGGATGAGCCCAGAATCTACAAGTACGGCACATGGAGGACGGCTTTAACCATTATATACTTTGCCTTTAATGATCCAGCTGGTTGTTTTACTAGGATTTATTTGTCAGTTCAGATTTTGATTTTAAGAGCCTTGCACAAGAATGCTAAATATGCTAAATAAGAGAAAAAAATCAATAACTGCCATATCAAAATACATAATACATTATCAGTGTCAATATCATCATCGTCAGCTGACTGTGCAACAAACCATAATAATAATAAATCAACAGTCCCTTGTGAGTCACTAGATAATACAATCACAGCACAGAAAATAACATTAGCATTAATTTATTCATTAAAGATAAATATTTTATGCAAAGATCTCAAAATTTTGATTCAGTCCAAAAAGCTTTATAGGATCAGACTTAGTTAAAGATAAATAAAATCTACCAGGCACTTCTTGAGGTGAAGACCAGCCTGAGAGTTTGAAAATACACCAAAGAAGAAAATAACAGCAGATTTGCTTCCAAAGCATATGGTGCAAGTCACCAGGTGCTAAGCATAACTTGAGGAAATATTCATGTTATTCACTGTTTTTTTTTAAAGTGCACTATTTTGACAATAACAGCTGCCATCATAAGTGAACAAACAGAGAAACCCTTGAAACAAGGAAGGGTTAATTTTAATTTTACAAGAAATACAATGGCATAGAAATGCCACCCATATGATAGTTGTGAGGAAGCCCCAGAATGCCTTTTCACACTGCATTTCCTTTGGTTCTTTTAAACATGGTCAAGAATCAACCCAAGTCTCAGTCTGTTTTAAACTAAAGCAAGCTCTGTTTCTTTCTCATTAGAGAGTTTTCCTCTAGTAAATTGTATTCATAGTTGTTATGCACCAGGGGTGTCAAACTGGCGGACTGCAGGCCAGATGCATCATGCACAGGCCACGCCCACCCCGGCTCTGCAAAGGCAAAAATCATTGCAATACGTCACGATGCATCACGTGATGCAATCGAGTTTGACACCCATGTTATACACCATCAAAGCTGACACCAGCCAGAGCATAGAACAACTCAAAGAAGTAGTGCAAGATCGGAAGACGTAGAGAGACCTGACCCATAGAATCGCCAAGAGTCAGATGTGACTGAAGGGATATCATCATCATCATCATCATCATCATCATCATCACCACCACCACCACCACCATCATCACCATCACCATCATCTTATAATAGATAATGTCTTTTCTCACTGCTGAAATAACATGATAGATGGAAATGGCTGGATCACTTTGGTTTGAGCTAGTATGCTTTTGCATCTTTCAATTATTATGAATCCATTGGGTTCTGTTTCTATCATCTGCATTTAAATCCTAATTTGAATTTGCATTTTACCTTTTTGTTGAAAGTTCAAGGTAGAAGATTTGTAGGGTGATCACTGCTAATTATATCACCACAACAACATCCTTGAGGCTGGATGAAAGACTGAATGGTGATAATATCTCCCAATAAAGTAAGCAGATTTTTAAATGTTTCAATATATACTTTTGGAACATTTGCTCATTTGATATGTATGTATGCTTCCCTAAACAAACCTTAGAAAATCAAAGAGGATCCCAAAATCTTCCTTTGATGTTTCTAGAAAGATCTTTAAGAGTTTCCAGCAGGTTGATTAACCAAATTCTTCAATAGATGAGCACCCTAAATACTAAAAATATGATAATTAATGAACAATGATGTGAAACATTTTTCTATCCAACGTGGACTTTCTTTGTAGTTTCTGTATTGTCCATATTTGTAAAGATACTGTGTCATAGAGTACTCTCCACAGCATCTTACATAACCATACATAGTTTTTATTTATTTTATTTATTCACCACATTTCTACCCACCCTTCTCAACTAAGTGACTCTTAGTTCCTAAATTCCCTTGCAAATTCTTGTATTATATAAGTTTTTCAGACCATTTTTAAAATATCTATCTTTCTTTGTCCTTCCTATATTAGGACTGATTAATTTACATAAGATATTGTGGCCTGGTTGCTGTGAATCCATCAGCACAATTCTGACCTCTAGTGAAGAAAATAAATACATTTCAAAATGTAATGCAATAGTTGGTATTGCAGAAACAATCTTCAAGTATAGGATCACAACACACTAATACATTACTCATCCCTTTTTTGAACAATTTCCTTGCTCGTGTTTTTCTTGTTTTGTTTTTACATTTGCTTAAACATACTAGTTACATACTATTGGCCCTCTGAGCTTTTCCATCTCCCTACTATATGGCTGCCCAAATCTTGAAGTGTCACAAAACACAGTCCATTAGTTATTTACGACAGACCACTAGTAGTTTGATAAATTGTAGATCTGTTTGAAGTTTTAATTTGGAGATTTAATTTGAAAGCAATTATATTCAATCCTCAAACTGATTTTTCGTATGAGATTAACAATGCAGACCATATAGCTGAATCTAATCAGATCTCTTTCTTTCTATTGTTTTCAAATTAAATGGATATATCAAATCAAATTACTCTGATTCTGCAATTGAGACCTATTTTGGGAACTGACTCCAATTCAAATTCAGTTGATGCTTTAAATCAGATTGCACATAGCATGCCCCAAATAATCTGTTTGCATGGGGGACTAGTTTTACAAAAGCATGACAGGTCATATAATATGCATGTGTTGTAGAATGAACAATCAGTTTGCTGGGAGACAAGTCCTTCATATTCACTTTCAGTGTGGAAAGAAAAGAAATTTGGAATGGTTTTGGTTGCCAGATAGCTGGCCTTTTCATATTAAACTGTTCCAGCAGCTTGAAGCTTAATTTAAATCAGAAAAACAAACTTACACATGAGTTCCTGACTGTGCCAAGTGAAAATGTTAACCACCAAATTAAGCCTCCGTCTGAAAGAGTGATCTGGGAATTGGGTAGGAACATGAACTCTGAAGGATCCGCTCCACAATTTGAAAATGCTCTTAAAATTTACAATAGTCCTTTATAGCCAGGATTTTCTTTTCTTAGTTCCAACCCGTGTGCAAAATATACTTCTTCAAGTGGAAGGAAGATCAAGCTTTAGTTGCTTCTAATTTATATTGCTGCCATGTACTACTCCATGTGGGACTGCTTTTGAAAAAGATTTGGACATTACAACTACTACTAAACCTGATGCCCATGCCCATAAACACAATGCCATTCTGGGACAACTGTACCAGCTTCTGGTTTATTTACAAGACAGAATATTCTGTTCAGTTTTATGAGTGAAGAAAGAAAAAGCAGCATCCTAGTAATAAGGAAAGTTAAAGCCCCTGGTTCTGCTGGCATGCTCAATTCTTCTTCCTTCTTCTGGTCTGTTGATGGTTGCCACACTGGCTCTAGCTGTAATGCTTATATATTAAATTCTAACATTTTGTTCTGGCCCCTGGAGAATACTCTCTCAATGGGAACACTTTAGAGATAACTTTGCCAATTCTCTTTGGTTTGGCCTACTTGCTAAGTAATGGGATAATAGAGGAAACGCCTGCAGGTAATTTGTTCAATGAAAGTGTTTTTCCCAGCACATCTCTAGGTTTCATAGGATATCATGATTATAGTGGAAAAGTGACCATATCCAATGCCTTTTGATCTGAGTCTCATTTTGGTAAGAAGAATCAATCACTTTGATTGCACATGACTCAATTGCTTCCTTGCTCCAAGTGCTGTTGGAGATTTCTGATGAATGTGTATACTTTAAACTCCTGCACACAGTACACATTGGGAGGGCATATGCCTGTTGCGTTCTTTACAACTTTCAAGAAAGTCTAAATATTAGATCTATGACTAATAATTGTTCTGTGACCATGTAAGAAGAGAAAAGAAATGTCCATATTTCATTTGGCTTTAAATGGGAGCTCTTTAAGCCTTTGGACTGCTTTTGGAGAAGCTAAAATCAAGCCGATTAAAATGTAACATTGCAAACAATTTAAATCCGCCTCCATATAATGAAGGTCAATACAGAGTTTTCAATAAAAGGACAGATTAGACATTTTGAACATAAATCCAGTTGATAATGAAATCTATAAACAGAAACCTCTTTCAGGGTTGTATAATGCTAGAGCATGACATTTCCTGTCCAGAAGCCTTTAATTTTCTTGTAAATATTACTGCATTGCATTTATTTCTAAAAAGGTATTAACCATCAAACAAGAAGACATGCCTTAATAATGCAGCAATTAATCCTTTTTTATGATGCAAAGTTATAATAGACTTTTAATTTGTTGATTAAACTATCTACCCTGGTAAATCTCTTGATACAATTAGAATTGTACATTTGTTAGAGATACATTTGTTATAAACCGTATTTTAATAAACATATACTTTATTTAATGAAACTGTTGATAAAAAAGGATACTGAAATACCCCAGAGTTTCTTCCAGTATAGTAGTTTATAATTTGAAATTATTTTCAAAACAATAAATGGTTAAAGAAAAGCTATCTGTTATAATCTAAAGTTATTGGGAGTGATCAACTGAGATTTGCTTTTATAGTGTAAGGCGTGCATCTAAATTTGTTTAAATTAGAAGTATGGTATCAGTAATGGCACCTTGGAAAGGGATGATGATACTATATATATGTTATATATACCTATTGTGTGACTGTAGCTCAAGAATAATAGAACCACATTGCACGTTAGTCAATTTTACCCATAATATCAACATTTCTCTCCTTCCTATACCATTTTTGTAAGTCAACTAAAAACCTGAGTCAACACTGCTATTGGATAGTGATTTAATTATTGTGTTAGAATGTTGTTATAGCACACAGATGGGCAAACAGTTGATTGCAGGCCACATGTGGCTTCTTTTTACAGTCCTCAAAGCTCTGGCTTTATATTAACAATAGAATATTCTGCTGTTTTAAGAATTAATTCAATTTTTATGCCTTAATTTTTTTATTACTGAGTGTTTATTCTGTTTCAGTCTTATGATCCCTGAAAGGATAATGATGCCTGTGTCATATACACACATGAGAAGGCAATTTCACTGGAGCCCTAAATCAGTTTTTACCTAAGTCTACTTCTCAACAATGGGCTGTTTGACTAAAGCCACTTCAACACACATTTGGATTGCCATGCTACCACCTCATCCAGAGCTGGCAGGAAATTGTGCCACTCCAAATCTTGTTCCATAGCATGTCTTTACTGCTTATTGTCAATGAATCTACACTGAATTAATATGTAACATTCCATACAACTTTAACACACAACATTCTGAGGGCCATGATTGTTGTTTCCCTTGGCTGAAATTCTGGCCCCACCCAATCTCATCCAGTACATGAAAAGCATCTTAAGATAAGATAACCTTTATTGTCATTTTTTTTTACTGTGGGCACAATGGCACACATCAAAAATGAAATTTAGTTGCCCGCTCTCAAAGCGAAACACATACATGAAACACATTCCACTTGAAATGGATAATGCTATACTTAGCCCATGCACTGCAATTTTTTTTTGCTTTTTTGTTGTACCATCAATCTGTTAAGCTTGGTAAGTAGCAGGTAAAAAGTTGGGGACCTCATCAAAAGGGGGAAACTAGCCAAACAAATTGGAGCCAAAAGATTTTGGCATGGAGCATGCCATTTCAGACCATGTCCCTGATGCACATCAATGTCTCCTACATTGCTTCACATAGCAGATTGAAGCAAGTTATTAAAGAAAAGATTACTCTCAGAGTGTAATACTTTAAACCAGTGTTTTTCAATGTTGGCAGCTTTAAACTGTGTGGAATTCAACTCCCAGAATTCCCCAGCCAGTCATGTTTTCTCAGCTATGGGAGAACACTGAGATTCAGATGGGGATGTGTGAATTTATGTTTGGAACTCCGTGTATGATTATGAAGGGCCAAGCAGGCTTTATGGATTCAGATTTAAATAGGACTGTGTCATAATCAGTTTAATGAGGAACCGCTATGCTATTTTCTTTCTAGTGCTATCATTAGGAATTAATCTGAACTTTTTTTAAAAAAATGCCAAGATTAATTATTTTTAAAAAATAGACTTATGCTTGCTTTCAGAATCAGAATTCTATAGAAAAAATAGCAATAGCTCCAGCTGTTCAATTTAGTAAAGAAATTGTCATAACAACTTCAATGATGTGCAATTTGTACAACGCGGGGGGGGGAGTATTGAAAGTCAATTCATAAACATAGCAAAAAAATTGATAAGCCTTCTGATAAAAAATAAATAAATGAAGAACCATCATGTAGCTTCAGCTTTCTGCAAAGAACTACTTGATTAAGGCCCTGTAGCAATAGCAATATCATTTAGATACAGCTTCATAGTCCTTTACAGTCCTTTCTAAGCAGTTTACAGATCAAACTCTTGGCAGTGGGCAGAGTTAGCCTGCAATACTGCATTCCAATCACTGTGCCACTACTATTCCTATACTATTTTTATTCGTTAACTCATTGGAAAATTTGTATGCTGCCATTAAAGCTATGCTTTTCTGGAATGGCCTACAATCTAGTAAAATCAAAGGTGAAACATTTATTTTAATAAAACTAAAAACAGCATCCTGAATACTTAAAAATGTCTAGGCAGCAATTACATTTGGATACATTTAACATTTAGATATAGATTAAAAGGCTTGATGGAGCCCAGCTGATAAATCATTTTCCAAAGGTGGGGCCACTGCTGAGAAAGCTTTTTTCTCGTATTTACTGAAATAGCCCTTTTTGCTGATGCATACACAAGCTAAGCCTCATTTGTTGTCTCAGGCTGCTGACCTTGAATATTCTGCTTTTTTTTTTTTTGTAAACTAGAAATAAACCAAAGTGCTCCATTATGAAGCATCTTCTTTCCCAGTCATTTTGATTGCCTTTTTCACATTTTTTTCAGAAGCGTTAAGATACAACTTTTGATCTGTTATGACACTAAAGGATGTGAGCTTGTGTATTCTTTGATTTGCAAAGGGTAAGGTATTTGACAATATTTTCAATATGACTGGCACATCCCCACAAAAGGGGATTAATATTATCAAAATAGCCAGCCGCCTACCCTAAAATTGTGCTGAATCAAAAAGTTATTATTTTTAATGCAATGATGCCCTTTTGCGTTACTGTACTGCATTTGAAATAATAGGTTTCTTTGCTTCTGAATTTTTATTGCAAGGGAGTTATGATCACAATGGCCCTGCTGTTATGCTTGTTCTGATTCAAATGTGTGAAATTAATTTTCAGATGCAACTGGCAGCCAAGTTTTAAATTCACAGAAACAAACCTGATGACTGTCAAAGAGCTGACAGTAATTTTCTTGTGTTCTCTTGCATAGCAATATCTCTGCTAGGCCTGGAAAAGGCTGTTATCAATAAATTGTGTTTTTTTTAAAAAAAATAAAAAATAAATAAACAGCCTTTCTCTCACCTTCATAGAAACAGTGATGGAATTAGATTTGAAGTAGGAACAAGCACAGTGATGTGGAAACCAAATTAAACAGTATCTTTGACATAAACTGGACAATTATTCAAAATCATGTGGTTACAATTAGAAACATTACAGTGGTTTGGAAGCTAATTCAGACATGTCAGATCTTGTCATGTCTAGATAATCAGAGAGGAAATGGGGAGACTTTGGATCAAATCCCTACTTAGACACGAGGCTTGCTAAATGACCTTGACTCATTACTCAGTCTCAGTATAATTTCTTTTGTCAGATTATTGTGCAGTGGAAAATGGAGTTTTGGAAATAGGCAAATTTTAGATGAGTTCCTGAGAGAAAAGATGGGATTTCATTGAATTAAGCATAAAAGACAATATGTTGCTAAACATTTCACAACAAATCTGCTGCACTGGTTGTGATTTCTGGGTTTTCCAGTTTCTGATTTCTAATTAAACCTTACTGCTAATTACTTAATCTGCACTTGACAGGTGTGTATAGGTGAAAGAAGATCCTTTTACTGTTCTCTGGCCAAAGACATCCAAATTCCAAAGCTGATCAAGTGGCTGCTGCCGTGGGGTGGTGTGTGTGTGAGTGTGTGTGTGTGGGGGGGGGGCTTAATGGGTTTTATGTTGTGGATTTTTAAATGTTGTAAGCTACCCATCTTACAACATTTGTGACTTGGACAGTCATATAAATTTGTTTAATAAATAATAATAATACATAAGTAAAAGTGTTTTTCATGAACAGTCCAGCAAGCACATGGATGAAACAAGGCAAGCAGATTAAAAATGCACACTTTCACAGAATTATTTTCAATAAAGACACTTGTTTAGCACATGTCCATGCATTCAGCTTTTGAACCGCAAGACAAGCATGACTCAGAAGGAAAAGGAGATTGGTAGAAAAAAGAAACAATTAGTTGTTAGCTTCTAATGTCATAAGGTTCTTGTACTACACACACACACAAATGTACAAACTAACATAAACTAATATAAAGTAAGGACCAAAAAGAAAAAGAAAGAAATCAAAGAGAAAGGTAAAAGTGCAAGCAAGAAAGAAAAAGTAGAAGAGAAAAGACACAAAATAGAAATAGATTTCATTTTTTTACACATAATTACAAATATAAATGTACCTCTTTCTCTAAAATAACACCAGGACACTCTTTTTATATAATGTATCCTATTTAACCATCAAAAACTAAATAATAAATTCATTTTTTTTCTGTTTATGCAAAAAGTCCATAAAGGGTTTTCAGTCAGCAATAAACCTGAATATTATCTTTTTTCCTGGCCAAACAGGTCAACTTGGCCTTCTCAGCAAGTTCTATCATATCAGCAGCCATTCCTTCATTATCAGTATCACCAAATCATTCCATCTTTGTATGTACAATAACCACTGTGGGATTATTATATACACAAAGTTTCATGACTTTTTTTTAACCATTTGACCATCAGTGGCCAGAGGAATACTTCTGGTCTTAATTGCCTTAAATTTTAGAATTCTCTGGGTCAGTCTATGTATTTATATCCAATTTTTTTTAGCTTTTTTTATATGTTCATCCCTATGAATGAATTCTTACAAAATTATTTTCAGGCTATCAGCCTAAATCTTTGTAAACCACTTGCAGTCATTATTCAATAATGGTATCGGCCTATAGTTTCTGGTTAAAATAAAAACTTGTTCTTCTTTAGGTGTTAATGCTGTAGGGGCCTCATTCTGGCTGTCTGGCATCTTTTCTCCTATAAAATAGTTTTTATTTTGTAAAGATTGTAAAAGTTCATCCTCAAAACATTTATAATAAGAATCTGGTAATCTGCCTGGTCCAGGAATCTTTTTAAATCTTTTTTACAGCTTCACAAACTGTTATTGTTATAGATCCACTCATAATCTCTGTAATGTTCTGTAATGCTCAGTAAATATTGTTTAAGTTTTCATCTATTTTCTCCAGAGAAATGTCTTGTCCTTTATACAAATTGGAATAAGATTGATGAAGTGCTTTTCACATAGCCACATTATCCATTAATACAGCATCTCCCTCTGGTTCTTTCAATATCATTTTCTTTTCTTTTCCTTTTTGTAATTTACCTGCCAATCATTTCCCTGGTTTGATTGCAAACTCAGTATTAGCTTTAGATATTTCACTTTTATTTCAATTTCTCTTACTGTTTAACATAGACAGTTGTTATTATAAAAGCTTAATTTGTTAGGAAATACTCATCTTCTCTGGAAATTTCTTTGTACTAGATATTATATTCTAAATGTGATCCACATATAAGGAAATGAGGTATTACTAGTCTTTTTAAAATAAACAAACAAACAAACAAACAAACAAACAAATGACCAGCTACAATTACCACCATTCAAAAAGAGACTGACCCAAAACACTCCTGTTTTGTTAACTTGACTGATGATTCATCTGTGTTTTTTTTCCCCTGATCTCACCCTTTTTTAAAGCTACTGGAAGAGCAGCTAGATAACAGACAAGGAAAAGACAAGACAAGTTTCAAACAGCTGCAGGAGACCTTGCTTGTCTACTCACAGAGATGCATATTTATGTGAATAATCCTAATTGTAGAAGAAACTTAAAAGTGCTCCAATTGGAAACAATGCAAGGAGAGAGGAAAAAAACAGTAGCCATTTAGACCATCAAGACTGTTCCCCCATAATCTGATGGTCAAATGCTTTTTAAAGTCTATGAATCAATTTCCCAAAGGAGCAGGGAGTAATATGTGGTGCTATGCAGAGACCCTAGGATGCTATTTGTAGCTATGTCAAGTCTGCCTTGAGGTTACCAAAACAAATGATCTATCTAGGATCTAGTAATCATACTTTTAGACATTCATCTGAGGTGATTTTTCCCTGAGAAAGAAAAAAAATAGAGAACCTAAATTGTGACTCCAGTCTCAGGCCTCCCTATTACAATTTCAGTCCTTTCAACCTCCATGTTGTTATCGCATTCTACACACTAACAAATATCAAGCATTTGTAATAGTGTGTTTCTGTTTTGTTGCAATAACTGAATGGTAGAAGCATTGTTAAATTGTTTAGTTTCTATGGAAAGGAAGGAGCTGGAAGTTAAAGATTAAGGGTTCTTGTTTCAGAGGAAGAATGAGCTACAATCAAGCTCCATGCAATTAGATAATAAATTGCAGTTCCAAGTTACTGGAGACCAGTAAGTATGTAGTGACATGTGCAAAGGCTCGTTCTCCAGATTGAATTCCTTGTCCCTCCATGGACATAGCAACAAATTGGAAGTCGTCTTGCATTATTTTCTTCCAGGATATTTTGTCACTATTTCTCTAACACAACAAAGCTCCCAAAGACTCACTTCAGTAGAAGCTCAAATGTTGTTAAACTGAATTGTAACCTGAAGGACAATTTTTATAGGTTGATATATCATTGGTATTTAATACCTGATAAATTGTCAGAGATGTATAAGTGTATGTCGAACAGATGTTGGGAATGTAATCAATCTGAGTGTACTTTTTATCATCTTTGGTGGACATGCAAGAAAGCTAAAAAAATCTTGGGATCAAATATACATTTTGATTCAGAGAATTCTCAAATTAAATGTACAACTGGAACTAAAACTTTTAGGTTTGATGCACAAATAGATGAAAAAAACTTAGGGAACTTTGTTTTTAAAACAATAACAGTAAGGAGATTTCTTTATGTGCAGAGGTGAAAGGGCCGTCAGATTTCTATAATGGAAAAATGGATGGTAACGCTAATGGAGTTGTCAGAGGTAGCAAAACTAATTGGTTTGATTATAAAAAAGACTTGAATTTTGTTTCTTCTTGGAAACCATATTTGGACTATTTGCTAGAAACTGAAAAAACAAAATTTAAGCTTTGGATTTGATGACTAAAACCCTTTATGATTATAGAAGTATGATAAATTATGGTATAATCTACTGCAAATGCTTATTGTATTTTATGCTTGTTTCTGTACTGAAGAGAGTCAGAAGTTATTTTTTTCTAAAACTTTTTCCCCTTTTTTTGCACCCCCAATTTTGCTTATTTCCTGTTTCCATTCCTCTTTCCATCTTTTTTCTTTGTATTTTAACATTTTTTAAAAACTCAATAAAGTTTTGTGGGAAAATAAGCTAGATATTCATAATGGCTGAGTTTACACTAAGCACTCCTTTTAATCGTAACTTATTTTAGCCATATGTTGTTGAATAGGTTGCAAACTGCTGAGCATAAACAAAATGCTAAAACCAAACATTTTAATGAAGTAGCATCATGAGTGAACCAAATCAATATGTTAAATCAGGAAGGAGAGGAGAGGAGAGGAGAGGAGAGAGAAGGAGAGGAGAGGAGAGGAGAGGAGAGGAGAGGAGGAAGAAGGAAGGAAGGAAGGAAGGAAGGAAGGAAGGAAGGAAGGAAGGAAGGAAGGAAGGAAGGAAGGAAGGAAGGAGGGAGGGAGGGAGGGAGGGAGGGAGGGAGGATCCCACTCTAGTAAATTTGTTTATCAACAGAAGCCCACCTTTGGAGAATTATTTTATTTGGTTTAATTTGGGGCCTAGAACTTCAATAACTCCAGAAATGTTACAGAACGTCTTACAGCTGTCACTTGTTTTTGCAAAAAAATATTGTCTTAATATTAGGATTTTATAGCTATGTTTAAATAAATGTTTTGTGCTATTTTATAACTTTTTTTTAAGATGTGACTAGTCACTGACAGCAGTAAAGTTAGACAAGGAAAATCCTTTCTTCTCAGTCACACGGCCGTAAATTGCTAAATATAGATACATAGAAAGGATGCTGGTTTGGATAAAGACATGGGGAGGGGGTTTCTCTTTAAAGCTAGTCTTGTTCTGGAGGCCCAGTTGACTGTCTAGTGAGTCCTGAGTGGTGAGACTAATGAAAATAGAAGAGGAAATTATTTTGAAAAGTTCAGACTACATTACTTTTGGGGCAGTGGCAGGGGAGCTGTTAAGGTTTCAGCTTCTCTCTGAATTATGTTCTTAACTGGATAAAAATATTAAGCTTCAAGATTAAGCATCAAGAAAGTTCCACAAGACATTAGAAGATGTGCTGTTTTTTTTTAAAGGAATTGTTTGACTAACTCTAAATTCATATATAATTTTCACAAATGCATCTATTGCCATTTAATGAAGAATGAGAATGAAGTCTAAGAAGCAAAATGTCTTGATAAAGCAGCTTCAGTAAATAAGCTCCTAAGGATAATCTGGGCACTATGTGTGTGGGTGTGCACGCTTGTGAATGCTTACTTCTGATTAGATATGTATAGGATTGCATTTAAGTAGTCAACCTGTAATATGGGATTTACTTCCCTTTTCAAAATCTCTTCAGTGATATTAAATCGTAAATATAATGATGTTCCCAAAGTTAAGATCTATCAGCACTATATCCTGCTGATATGTACAGTGCAATTCTTGATTGGATGGACAGATAAACAGATCAAGCTAAATCTTAGAGTGATGAGAAATATCAGCTAAGAAGCTTGGCTTATCCTCTATAGATTTATTTTCTGACCTTTCATTTATTTTGCAATCATTTAACTGAGCTGAAACTAGGGCTCTTATTGACAAAACTCTCTACAGATTTTGCTTAGAGTTTTCATATAGGGAGGAGAAAACAAATTAGTGTGAAACAATTCCTCAGCTATAGAATTTATTATAATTCTGGGTGGGTAGCTGTGACAGATACAGCCTTCTATTTATTCCTCCAAATAAAGGATGTGTTTAGCATGTGCAGGCCAATATCTACTTGAATCCACATACCAGAATGATTCATCCTTGATTTTTTAAAAATGTATTCTTTTATTGCTTTTTAAAAACAAAACACAAAGATACAAATATAAACCTTATCAAAGAAAGAAAAGACACATAAAAATCCTTTTTTTTAAAGTGAAAAATACAGCAAAGGGAAAAAAATATTAGCATAAAATAGTTTAGGTAGGTAGGTAGGTAGGTAGGTAGGTAGATAGATAGATAGATAGATAGATAGATAGATAGATAGATAGATAGATAGATAGATAGATAGATAGATAATCTATCTACTGTATCATCTATCTACAGTAGGTAGATATACAGTAGATAAGCAGTAGATATATAGATATAGATATCTAATGCAATTATTTAAGTAAACATATATTTCAATTTCATTTATATAAATATATTTTTTAAAATCTAGTGTATTTTGTATAAATGACTCCTATATTTCATTGTATTTGTCTATGCAAAATCTATGTCTACAGGCAATCTGTTCATGCACAATAAATACAATCTGGTTCACTCAATCCATTGAGTGAAAGTCACCATATATGTATCTTTCCAATCCTGCAAAATCAGTCTTTTGGCCATAATAAGGGCACAGAGTATCCATTTACATTCTTCCATTGTTGTATTCCAAGTACTAAAACAATATTATCAACTTAAAATTGTAACTTTTGTCACACAATTATATTTTTGTAATCCAGTACTTTCTGCCAAAACTTAATAAGTGTAAGACGTTGTAAGAGCATGTGTTTTAAAGAAGCATTATCCAAATGCATCTCCAACAAACTCTTGTATTAATTTTTAATAAATGTACTGAATTTGAAATTTGAGTTCATTTAATATTTTTTCCTGAGCCTATGTGCTAGACTGCTGAATGTATGCCATTACATTGTTGTTTAGAATGGAAGAAGGACCTGTGAAGCCTAGATTCTACAGTGCTCAGACTGAGTTAGTAATTTAAAATCACCCAGTTTGCCATTTGGCGTCTGTGAGTTAGGAATGCAAAAGAATTGGTTCACCCAGAATGGATAGAAACAGAAAAGGTGTCCACTACAGATATAAAAGTTGAATGGAGCATGAGCTTCTCAGTTGATTCATTCATTTAAAGAGTCATTGTTGAATCAACAACATTTTTTTAAAAAAAGAAATAACTGCCAACCAACCAAGAACAGCCTGGCAACTCAAGATGAAAGAGCTGTGAAGGGAATGGGCAAGCCAGGTGCTGCAGGCAATGAGAACTGGGATTGTGACTAGAACAAAAGAAATTTCTGGAGACTATCCAGCCTGAAGGGCTTAAAATCTTAGATCAGAAAACAGCTAGTTTGAAGTTGAAAAATGAAGACTTGGGATGTATATCCAATTAAGTAGAAGCGGGGGAAGACAATGTCATCCATTCTTATACTTAGAAAGCAGTGAATGGTGCTTACTGGTGACAGGCCAAGTCAGAAAAATATAGATTTGCCAGAAATTTGCCTTTGGTCATACTGAAGTTTGTTTTATGATGCTTTGCTATTTTTATTTATTGTTTAGTCTTACATCTTATCCCTTCAGTGGATATATTATTGGTCTCTTATTTATAATACAACTTTCATTTTATTACAGAATTGTGAACTGCTTTGGGAACTTGGCCTTAAAAGTGAGATACCAACTCAGAAGTTCTTGTTGCATAGATTAATTCATTCAGTTAAAGAGGAAGATGAGACAGGAAGTTGGTAGTATTAGGTCCCTGCCTTGTTGTATAATTTAATATAATTTAATATTCTTTTCCTAGACTGGCCAACCAGGGATCTGCAGGAAGCTCATGCATGTGAGAAAAATGTGAGACCCCCTTGCTTACCTTCTTACAGCTTGTATTAGAAATGCAAGATATCCCACCAGACTGGGTAAGACTGTAATTCAGGGATCCCTATGCATTTTCATTTGGCTTCTGATATTCTAATTTCCTTTTTTGAAGATGGAAACTACATCAGCTCTTTTCCAGTCCTCTGGTAGTTCCCCAGTGCTCCAGGATCTTTGAAAAATATAGTTCAGTGGTTCTAAGATCACATCTGCCAGTTCCTTGAGAACCTTGGGGTGTAATCCATCTGGTCCTGGTGATTTGAACTCGTCTAGGCTGGACAGGTGCTCACTTACCATTTTCTTGTCTATCTTAACTTGTGTTTCTAATCTGTTTTTGATAGGTTGGGCTGTTTTTTTCCATTTGTGTAAAGACAGGTGCAAAAAATGAGTTAAATAGTTCTGCTTTCTCCCTGTTGCTTGTCACCTTCTTGCCACTTTCCCCCACTAATGGACCAATCATTTCCTTCACTTTTTTCTTGTTTTTTATATGTTGAAAGAAGCTTTTTTTTTGTTATTTTTGACTTTGGTTGCAAGCCTTAGTTCCTTTTGAGCCTTAGCTTTCCTCACTTCATCTTTGCAGGCTCGGGCTATTTGCTGATATTCTGCCTTAGTTATGTGCCCCTCTTTCCACTTTTTATACTTTATACACTTTTTATCTTTCAATTTATCAGAGTTCTTTATTGTTGATGGGCATTAAGAGTCCCATTCTCTCTCTGCTTGTACATTGCTGTAAGTTTGGTAAGGGCAGCATTTCATACTAGAGGATGTTTCTCATTAAAAACTATGAGGTATGACATATGGTCTTCCTAAAGAAACATTGTTTTTGGAGTGGTGAGTTTTATTGCTTGGTTCATTGGCTTCTTCTCAGCTCTTTGCTCCTATGAATTCTTAATGAAATGTCTCATAAACATAGATTTCTGTAGCATTCACTGCAAATGTGTTCTGTACTATGAGTCTCTTCTCCTTTTTGTATTAGAAACTGGCTTTATCTTCATATCTATAGCAGAAAAAAAATCCTATTACTATTAATTGTTTCTAGGAGGCCTCTTAACTGTATGAGCATTTGGAATTATTACAAAGCAACAATCTGTCACTATTTTACATGGAGGATTTTTCAAATACACTTGGTTTTTCATTCTCCAAACAATCTATTTCCTATGAAAATATCTATAGCTTTCTTTTTAAGGGAATAATGCAAAAGATTTGGACCATGTTTTTGGAATGTGGGAAACTTATCTTTGGACCATTTCTTTGCTGAAAGTACAAATATAGAGCATCCAATACTTTCATAAAACAGAGAACTGATCAGGAATAATCTCAAGCTATTGTCTTTGCAAAGCTTCTCCATTGTTCTCACTAAGGGATCCCTGTATATTTATGAATACAGTAGTTTGGTTGTTGTTGTTGTTGTTGTTGTTGTTATGTTTGTCATGCCCACACCTATAAAATAGGGGGCAATTTTTCTTATGTTTCCAGAGGAAGTGAGAAATCATAAGCATCAGACTGAGGACTGCAGTAGAAATTGGTTTCAAACCAAAGACAAGAATATTGTTCTGTCCCAGCCTACGTGAGTCCTTGTTAACTCACAAGGATAAACCCCTCTTTTAACAAGTAGGTTGGAAATGCAGGAAAAACAAACCCCTTTTATTAATTATGTACAGACCTGCAAAATGTCCCAAAAGCAAAGGCAAACAAAACACGATGCAATTGGAGAATTGTCCCAAGGCAAACAGAACACGATTCAAATGGAGAATTGTTCACAGGCAAGGCACACAGAACATGATTCCATGAAACTTGAGTCCTTTGCAAATGGTTGCCTTCAGCAACCAGCACCGCCCACACCTTCCCTTTTTATTATGCAGTCCCAAGGCGTGGCTTCTCAATGCTTTCTCCTCCTCCCTTGGAGTTGCCCCATTGCCTCCCTCTGTCCTGCTCTTGTTGCCTGTCTGCGTTTGCGAGTGTCTATGATGTCTTCCAGCTGTGAGTCCTCAGAGTCTGACTCAGCTTCCCAGCACAGCTGGGTCTCAGCCTGAGCACGAGTGGAGGGGCCAGGCTCTTCATCAGATTGTAAGTCCTGGAGCTCATCAGAGCCTTCCTCGGACTCTGATGGCTCTCCAGACCCCTCCTCCTCCTCCTCTGATTCCCCGGACTCAGCTGCCAGGTCCACTGGGTGGCACAGAATCACAACAAATATAAGTGTAAGTATCCATATGCAAATTCTCAAAATGCCCCAAATATTCTAATGCAGGAATGTTATCCTTTTTTTCAGGCGAAGGACTCAGCATGTCTGATATCTGAATGATATGTTGGGGAGGTGGGGTGCACTCAAAAACATTGGAGGGAGCTAGGACCAAGAAAGTGGCAGGTCAGAACTAAAGAAAATTAAATTAAATTGATATATTCATTTTAATTAATTGATTCATTACTGTTAACATTACTCTGTGTGCAGTTACTGGTTTCCATAATCTGATGTATTAAAATTTCATTTTCAGCTGCAACTTTTGGGGGGCTGTTCAGACTACACCCAAAGTTTTGAGCAGCAGCATGCAACCCTGAAAATGGAGGTTGGGCACCTCTTTCATAATTAAAAATTAAAGTCAGATGTTGGAGTGCTGGGACATGTTATTTTTTTCCCTATCAAGTGGCTTTTTGTACCAATAAACACAATTAGTTACTCATAGTGTCCTAAACTGGGAAGCTTCATTTGTTATTGTCAAATAAATCAAGATTATTCCAAAAGATTTCTGAGCTTTATAAATAAATAAATTATAAATAAATAAATATTGAAGCTTACTTACTAGGAAGAAAAAAGGGTATCCAGATGCCTGATCAATGCATCCAGCATCATGGTCTTATTATTGGCAATTTTAAAACATGCCACAAAACACAAAGTGATATGCCCTTATCACTTCCATTCACCTATTTTATTAGAAGATGACTTTATCCTGATTGGCATATTTATCTAAAATGACATTTCTGCTTTTCTCTTGCAATATAAATCATCCTGACTGACTCATACTTTGTCACCCTGTGAAGTCTAAGACTGATTTTATTAATTTGCTGGTGAAAATGTTTCAGGTGAGCAGTAGATAAAAGGGAATAATAAATTAACAAATGATTTTTAATACACACTATGATCTCCAGAAAAAAGGGGGGCTAAATCACTGAAATTTTAACATTCTAATCTAGAGAGCGAAGTACAGTAATTACTTTAAAAAAGGCCAGTCTAAAGATAGACAACTGCCCCATCACTGAATTGTCTAAATCATACAAAAACAACCATTTTTTTCTTTATGCATTGAGTCTACAGTTTTATACTGTCAATGAACCAATGATTTCAGGGGTCTTAACTATGTTTAGAGAATCACTTTATTGTACAGATTAGAACTGGGAGACTAGTGAATTCTAGTTCTATTTTAGGCATAAAGCCAGCTGAGTGACCTTAGGTTTGTCACTTTCTCTCAGCACTAGTAAGGAGAAAATGACAAAAATCTGAAATATCTTGCCAGCTGCAGGGACTTGTCCAGGTAGTCTCTGAGAATCAGACACAATTGGATGGAAAAGGGAAAAAAAGTATATATTTTACTTTGAACTGGATCATGACCAGTGGATTTATAAGAAGCTCAGTATAGGTACAGCAGTTCAATGATAAAATGCATATTTTATATGTCGAGGTTTCAAAATTAATTCTTGGCATCTGAAAGCAGGAAAGACTCATTTCTGAAAAAGTACTGTACTGCAGACAAATAGGATAAAATATAATTAATACAACTGACTGTGGGTCAAAGTCAATGTAAGGAAGCATCTTATGAATTAAATGTTTCATTTTCCAGTGTAATCAGGAACCTCAGGATGGTAAACATGCAATTTTTGCATTCTTCTAAATCTTTTCATAAAATGAGGGCCTCACTCTTGAAATTACGTTTCCATGTAAGAGATGCCATGGTAGCAGATTTCTAGGATGTAAGCTTCTTCAAACAGGTTCATGTTGAAAACAATCTCATGAATTTCTATGCAGATACATACTCCTGCCATTTTGAGATATACTACAGTTTCCTTGAAGGGGCATTATTGCTCAGTGGTTAAAAATGTTGAGATTGTCAGGTGGAAAGCTGACAGCCCTGGTTCGAGACCCAAGCACTATGCAACAGGGTGAGCTTCCATTCCTGCATCAGCTCCTGCCCACCTAGCAGTTTGAGAACATGTAAATGCTAGTTGATTAATAGGTACCACTTTGGTGGGAAGTATTCCATGCATTTTTGGCATATAACCATACTGGCCACATGACCACAGAAAATGTCTTTGGACAACACTAGCTTCCTTGGGCAAAAAATGGCATCGGACACAACTGGACAGGAAACCTTTACCTTTACAGTTTCCTTGACGCACATTTAACTGCAGCAAGATACAAAAAGTAAATCTTTCAAGCCCTCTTTGGAATACTCCAAGGTACAAGATTTTCAGGTAGCTTCTAGGTATGGAGTATGATCTTCAGGCTAGCTCCAAAATCCCCAATAGGGGTTCTTATATTCCGTGATCAAATGTTCTTGTGATGGAATGAAGACAGCAAGGGTAGGTAAGAGAACAGGTGTGGATTTTTTTATACTACATCTGCCTGTATTTCTGACATTTTGATTGGGTCTTATAGAAGCTATATTTTTAAAAAAACTTGGAGCTTTCCATACAGCCTATTCATGGGATAGAATGCTAGTTTTTAAGGAGAGAACCTTTGTTTAACATCTCTATGGGTGCTCCCATTACAGACCTAATTTAAACAATACTTTGATGATGTGAATAAATTGAAAAATGCAGTTTGGTTCATGTACATAGTGTGGCTTGGAAGTTCAGCCTAACTGTTCTGACTAGGTACCAGTGTGACTGAACTGAAACCTAAACACTTAGTTGTCCTGGAATTCATCTGAGATTAATCTTGTTGGTTCTTTTGGATAAATAGTGCTAGGCTAGTTGCTTGGTCCTCTCACCATTGTCCTCTGCATATCCTAAGCCCCAACTTGTCTGCTAATCTGTTCAACATCTTTTCTTGCTACTGCCATGAATCAAACATGATCTATTCTGTCCCTCTCCCTTGCCTTCTCAATATTTTCTTTCCCATAATCATTGCTATCCATAGCAGTAATCTTCACAGCATGTAATTTCCCTGTACAGACTGCTGCCAGGTTTGAGTGGAAGAACAGAATACCTTAGTACATCCCTCCCTCACCCCCAGGATGTGCCCAGTTAAATGTAAAAGTTTGTGCATGGGATGGTTTGCACAATATTTCTGTTCTTTTTCCACACTGCATTCTGTCACACCTTTGATTCCTGAAGACAGTTCTACCTCATCATGCTAGGTATCTGAATAGATTAGTAATTACTTAAATTTGTGTTATTAATTTAAGTCTCAAATTATTTGACTGATGCTTCTGTTATATATTTAGATTCATTTATAGCCTGCAATAGATAAGGTGATTTCATATATATATATATTATATATATATATAAAGAAATATGCTGAGGAATAGAAGCCAACATAAACCCCCTGGAAGCCTGGGGGCCACTGGATCTCTTCTAGTAAATAACCTTCAACGTGTCAGGGAGTTTTGTTTATGGATACTATCCACAGATAAATATGTAAACTTCTGGACAATCAATCAACTTTTTTTAAAAAAAAGTTATCCAAGTCAATTGCTATTAAATATTGTATCAGACTGATTTCCTGTAATTTCCATATGTTGGAAATATAATCAGAGGAAGACAAAATGAGGGAGTGACATGTCAATAATCTTCAATTTTTTGAAACATTGTCATGTAGAAGATGAAGCAAAATTGTCTTTTGTTGTTCTTGAGATTTGAGGTGGGGACATGAGAGAAAAATGGACAATATGTCTTAATTCAACACAGTTTAATCTTGTAAATTTGGTCCAGTGTTTATCAAGATTATTGAATGTTGAAATAGTTAAGGCCAATTCTCCCAGCAATCTATAATCTGCAATTTGAAAGACAATCTCTCTGTTTTCATTATTTATTTATTAAATTGATGTAGCCACTCATCTCATTGTGTGCCTCTGGGAGACTCGCAAAATTAAAAACCACAACATAAAAACAATATAATCAGTTTAAAAACCATAAAAACATAATCAGTGGCACATGAGCAGTATCTCTAGCAGCCTCCAAACAATGTTCAAACCCTCAGGCATAGTGGTAGAGCCATGTTTCCAAAACTTTCAGGAAGGCAAATAGGGCTGGGCCAATCTAATCTCTGAGAGGGGCAGGTTTGAGGTTCCAAAATGAGGACCCCATGGCTCTTTAAATGGTGACACCCATAACATGCCTCTCCTGTCAAACATGATGGGGTGAGCGGATGTAACCAAGGAGAGACACTCCTTCAAATTATGCAACCCAATGTCATCTAGTGTTTTATAGGTTTATATGATATTGAACAAAAGATAGCTTGGAAAACAGCCCACTGACAGCAAATAAGAAATGTGCCTCTTTTCAGGTTGACCCAGGGAAATTAATTGCTTATTCATTTTTATCATTCATTTTTATCATTGTATAACTATTTTCTAATCTACCCAAGAATAATATGGTTTGATCCATATTTTACCATCTTGTTAAGAAAGCTATTATGGGAACCAATGTAGTTATTGATAATAACATAGAAGATTGTTAAATGTATTACTGGAGTCAAGAATAATTTCACAATAAATACTCTGGATATTGACTACCCTCAAATTATCCCCTTGGTTCTGTTCAATCTTCTTGCATGCGTTTATCACATTTAATTCTCGTTGTGTTCCAAATTGTATTCTATAATGCCTCTCTACATCCTTCTTACATAAGAGCTGCCTGAATCTGGCTTCTGCAAAAACTTTATTATTGTGGTATTGAGATGCTGTTTTTCATTAAAGTAATGACTATATTGCAAAATAGATCACTATAATACGAAAAATGAGGGGGAATGTGACAGTGTATCATCCTTTACAGCAGTGAAATGTCATAAAAGAAGCTGCAGAAAATTTTGTGTTCCCAAATAAAATGACCCAAAATGTCTTTTGAAAATGATAACTCTCTAAGTATAGTTCTAAAATGGGGAGATAAGTCATTTCAGGTTAAATATTTAATGTATCAATTGCTGGAAGGAATGTTTTGTAGTTAGAGATGTGAGATTTCCTACATGTTCATGACTTGTGTATTTCTTTTTCATTCTTGTTTGAAAAGAAATAAACACAACATAAGTCATTTGGGGGGGGGAACGAGTAAAATATATCAGCAAGCTAAACTGAAAAAACAAATACTTTATGAAAAATTCAGCATTTCTAAAGCACAACTATTAACTCGAATAATTGTCAAAAGCTCTGTGTGTGGGTGTTCCTTAACTGAGTACTGAGCATGTGTTTGAGATCATTTTTATAACTTAAATCTACACACAATTACACATCAGGTGAAACCCAGATGTTGTGATATTTAGTTCATTTTATAATTCATTTAGTTATTAGCTTTATTGATGGAAATTGAATAGATTAAATACAATGTTCAGAAATTAAAAAAAACAATATATTTCAAAAATTCCAATAGACATAACAACATGTGTCCACATACATTACAACATTTAAAACCCTAAAGAAGATTGAATTTAATCCATTCCTGACTATGTAGAGTTACTGCTCTACATAATACAATACACAATATTGCAAGGTGGTTGTGAATTCACCCATTGATCTCTCCGACATTAGAGATGGCTCTGAGTTTATAGCTACCATAAAAACTATGGGCTTGCACTTAATCTGGCCTATATTAAAAATGCAATGGTATGGTATGGCTAAATTTAATATTTACCATGGCAATTTACAATTTACCACGGTAAATTTAGCATTTACCATGGCACTTTTACCATGGCATTTACTAAATATGCCTCTGATACCACCATTGTAAGAAATAGACAAAATACTCCCAGTTTCTGTTTAATATGCCTGGTTTTCCATTGAAGAAGGATTTTTACATATAATTTATATCCTATGCCTTTAGCATATCTCAAAAGGGAGATTTTTACAAACATGGGTTGAAACAGTGCCCTTATTCTTTTGGCTATAGCCAAATGGAGGGCAGCATTCTATGATTAGATCAGGAGAGTAATCCAAGCAATCAAGTGGCATACCACAGGGCCTGTCCTTTCTCTAATTCTGTTTAACGTTTACATAAGTCTGCTGGGAGAGGTCAGTTCCCATTTTGGAGTGAAATATCATTAATATTTAAATCATACATCTTGGTGCCTGAAAGCTGGATGGAGAAAAGACAGACACCATTCAAACAAGACAAAATGGATATCACTTTAAAGGCTACTGATTTCTTTTGACAATGCCATTTTTGACATCTGATGTGTTCCTCTGAAGAGAGCAGACATGCAATTTGGAAGTCATTTTAGACCAGGGGTCTTCAAACTTGTCCCTTTTATGACTTATGGACTTCAACTCCCAGAATTCCTCAGCCAGTTTGCCTGGCTGAGGAATTCTGGGAGTTGAAGTCCACAAGTCATAAAAGGGACAAGTTTGAAGACCCCTGTTTTAGACTCATGACTCCTATTAGAAGAGCAGGTAGAAGGAGTCACCAGGAAAGCTTTCCCCAGCTTTGACCCGTATGCAAGATGTAACCCTAACCAAAACAGGATGAATTGCATACAATCACTCCTGCCCCGGTCATCTTACAATCAGATTTGTGTAATATGCCTGCTATTTGTGTAATATGGCTGCTATTGAAAGATTGGAAATGTCAGGTGATCCAAAAAGCAGCAGTGTTTATTGGGCAGGATTAGTATTGCCATTCAATAACACAACAGCTAGAACAAAACTGATTATCAAGTGTAGTTCAAAATGTTCATTAACACTTATGAAGCTTCTTATGGTCCCAATTATGGGTATTTAAGAAGCCACCTTTCCTGGTTAGATTCTGCCAGCTAAATCCAGATGCCCAGAAGCATCTGTTAAAAGTTATCTCTTATTGCATGGCATGATAGGATGGAGTGCAATGGCAAATATTCTGGAAGGGGGGATTTTTTTTTTCCTTTGGAGGAGGAGGATAGAGTGACTAGTAATAACTTAGCTTTTGGGGGAGGTCTTTTGAGTGGACCTAAAACCACCAGAATAGTTACTTTTGTTCTGTATTTTTTAAATTATATTTTAGACTTGTATACTGCCCAAAATCCCATGGGATTGGGGCAATAAATTTTATGAAAAGAAATAAATGAACATTTGATAGCTTTCTCTGTTTTCAGTATTTCATTTCTTTTCCAAAATTTATTGTGACATTAAAAAAAAAGTCATCTCTAAGTATTATAAAGCAGAACTATACTACTACTGAGAGCCACCTTGGTGTAGCAATTAAAGCACTAAGAGAGAAACTGGGAGTGTGAGTTCTAGTCTTAGACACTAGGTCAGTTCGGTGTCTTTGGGACAATCCCTCTTTCTTAGCCACAGGTAAAAGGCAAGCATAAATCACTTCTGAAAATTTTGCCAAGAAAACTGCAGATACTTGAAGGTATACATACATATAAACAAACAAACAAACTCCTACTACAGGTTCCCGACAGCATATCTCATTCATATATCCTTGCATATTCTACAAATACTTTTTTTTTACAAATTGAATAAAGGTTGATGTGCACACATACTCACAAACACATGTTTTCCTTAATGCAGTTTTTATTCTTTAAGGAATAAAGAATATTTTTCAGTTACTATTTTGCAAATTAGCTGTGTATGCTTTCCTGAAGACAACAAGTCAATCAAATTCAGTAGACAGTGTCAACCTTGGCTGTGGTGATACAGTACATTGATAGAGGAGATGTATGAAAATGGCAGGGTCATGCTCTTGCCAACTATCTGTTGCCAACATGTTGGCATTCTGGGAAAGCATCTTTGTTATGATGGACGGAAACAAGCTTGAAAAGTTTTCTTTGTCCATAATGATGAAAAGCCTCACGGTGTGACAGCTGTGTACCAAAGATTCAGACTTGTACTGCAGTGTGTTTTTATATGCAGAGAGAAATGTCCAGCTTAAATCAGAGGATTGAGTTGTCTGGGGGGAAAATACTCAATATAGGACATATCTTCTATATGATGTCTAAGTTATTTAAAACTCACTGTGTCTCTTATCTCCTGTCATGACCCAGGCTCGGGACTCAGATTCTAAATCTGAATCTGAAAAAGCTGCTCCAGCTGAACCTTCAGAATATCAACCTCAGGAGACACCAAATCAAGAATCGCATGAGGCTGATCAAACACAGGCATCACCTGGACAGCTGGAACAGTAGGATGAAGCTAAGATAAGGTCTTCCAGCATCTGCACCCAATGAGTGGAGAAGAGAGCACAGCAAAGGCGTTCCATGAGGTTTATTGCCAAACAGGGGAATAAGTCTTTTAATTAGTGACAACTAGCTGCAGCCTCATTTAAGAAGCAACTCTCTTTGCTGGAAACATTTGTCCTCTGGCTCCTCCTCATGTTCCTATGAATGCTGTTGGTAAAATAACCCTTGAACATCTGACCTCTAGACTGGATTAGATTTGGACCATTCTTTTGTGCATTCCTATTTTAAAGCAAACTCTTCAAGCAACCTGCTGTTTTATTTATGTTCCTTTGTTTGCTGTTATCTCTTCAGCCTGGAAGAAAAATTGCTGCATGCACAAAGCAGCTGTGTTTGAGGGTCTACAGTTGAAATCTGAAGTAGAATATAGAATATCACCATTCTCTTCCTTATCTCACCAGGTTGCCAGCTGCCACTCTCCATATCTAGCAGCTCCAAATTTGTTAGCAATGTAGCTCCTGGAATGTTTTATTTTATGTAGATCAAGTAGGTTAGATGATCTTGGAATAAATTGTAAAGTAATTATTTATTCTACAGTCATTGCTGGAGATTTACTATCCATAAAAAACAATTATATTTCTAAGAGCCAAAAGCTGATTAGAGAAGAAGCAGTAGTGATTAAAATAAATTGGCAGAATAGGAAAATATCTGGAAGCCTTCCTTTATTTCCACTCTACTTCCTTTATTTCCACTTCTTTCATTTCCTTTCAGAGCAAGGAAGCATGAGAGCTGAACTTATTTGATAATGCAGATAGTTTCTATTTTTCCAAAATTAGCTGAAACACCTTCCAGATAGCAATGGACTATAACATCAGCTCTACTAATAAGAAAAACCTGTTGATTATTGGTTTCTTAACTGAAACAAAACAAAGTACTGTTATTTTCTGCTATTAATCATGTTCAGGGCAAAATATGAAGGATCAATTATGACATTTTATCTAGTTTTGTCACCACATTTCTGATACTAAGTCAAAAGTGGCTGAGGAAGAAATAAGCTATATTTAAATATAATATAATTTACTCAAAAGACAATAGGATCACAATGAGGAATAAAAGCTTTCATGCCACTGAAATGGGATCTCATCAACAACTTGATTTGGAGAATAGGCAGTTCTTACTTCCCATCATCATTCTTATTTCTTTTCATTGCCCATAGCTATCTTTCCACCTGATGCAAGGGATCACCTTCATTTTCACTGAAAAACATCCTTAGTTGCTTTTTTCTGCATTAACTTTCCTTATGGTTCGGCAGACATAACAAATTTCAAATTGTTCATATTGTAAATCCACATCCCATTTTACTTTGCAGTCATTTACCAATATTCAGATTTTGAATGCTTTTCCAGGCTCTAGCAAATCTGAAGATTACTTACTAGAAGTTATAGTTTTGGGATTTTGTAGGTACATTTTTATTATGTCTCTTTCTTCCATTACAGTCATTCTTTTAAAAAAAACAACTCTTTTTTCCAGCAATATCCTGTGGTTCTTGGACTAAATGACTGATAATGCAGGGTTTGGGCAAAATATGCATTTAACTTCTCCATCTTTTATGGATGAGCAGAAATTGATACGATTTAAGAAAATCTTCATATTCTGAGTTAATATTTTCATCACCCCATTTTGGTAAAGGTAGTTCTCAACTTACAACCACAACTGAGCCCAAAATTTATATTGCTAACTGAGACATTTTTTGAGTGAGTTTTGCTTCATTTCACAACCTTCCCACAGTTGCTAAGTGAATCACTGCAGTTATTAAGTTAGTAACATGTTTGTTAAGTGTTGTGCTTGCTTGTCAGAAGCAAACACACAAAATGTGATCACATGATCCCAGGACACTGCAACTGTCATAAATATGAATCAGTTGCCAAGCATCTGAATTTTGATCATGTGTTCATGGGGATGCTGCAACAGTTGTAGATGTAAAAATGGTCATAAGTCACTTTTTCAGTACTGTTGTAACTTTGAACAGTCACTAAATAAACTGTTATAAGTCAAGGACTACCTGTACTGTCTACTTCTAGCACCATACTCTTCCATGTGAAATGGGCATTTCTGATATTAATTTTTATCCGACTCTAATTTTTGCTTATTTTCAATCTTTCTCTCTAATTCTACTCCTTGGATAAAAAAGCTATGGATCATTAAATGTAGTATTTATAAGATATTTGTAAAGTTTTAGCAATACAGAATCTCAAAAAACAACACTCATAAAAGCCACAGAGATTACCACTAATGGCCCAAAATACAGGATTTGTTCATCAATGCATAAAATAAACTTTTCATTTAGGCTTTCGTGGCAGCAGATGCTTTATGTAAACTGCTTTGTATAGATTTGGAAGTAAACTCCAATTTCAGATTTTTGTTCATTACAATTGAGATCTAATGAATCAAGGAGTTATTGATTTATTGAATAAATAATAAATCAGATGGATCTGCTTCATTTTTCATAATCCAAGTGTCTTCCTATTAATATTAGTCAAAAAGCAATAATATAGTGTGGTGCTGGATTTCATCAAGTGGGGCATTTATACTGCATTAAATAGGATTCCCTTCAAACCTTAGATAGGAGGAAAAGTCAAATGGATAGTATTTTATTTGACAGACAAATATTTAAAGCACCTCTTGTGGGGAAGATGCTGAAAGTACTATAAAATCATTACATCATGGATGGTTTTAAGGTAAAAGTGGATTTTAATTTCTCGTCATTGTCATGGAAAAAATCATTGCCTGCTCCGAAAATTGCCTCTGTTTAAAAATGACAGAAAATATAGCACACGATAAAATAGAGGGTTAGTGTGACCATCTAGATTTGTCTGTTTTAATATCTGAAGAGTTGATGGATGAATAGAATGTTATTAGGTACTCAACTCTGATATTTGTACATTTAAGCAAAAAAAAAAAATTCAGGCACATGGCCCCCTTGGTTTTTGTATTTGTGCTCATAAGAAAATGACAGAAAACAAGAACTGACTTTGATATAGTTTACATATAAACTTAACTACATTTTTTCTCTCTCTGAATTAGATAAGTTTCTTCTGATACATTCAAAACAGTATTTTGGAGGCATCATTTGGAAAGTGTCAGGGAATTGCACAGCAGGTGTCCAAATAAAGTCAGAGACACTGACACGAACTTATAGTTTTATATAAATATATATATATATATATACACACACACACACACACACAACAAAACTAGATAGACAAACAAGAGCATCATGAGGTAAATCAACAGAGCAAGATCATCAGATCACACACAGAAAAAAAGGCGGGGGGAAAGGGAAACTCCTCCTCCACACCCACAGCAACCAATCACAGCACAGATTGCCTCAGGCAGGAACCAACAATCTACCACAACTGTGTGTTCTGGGTTAATGCACAATATCTTAACAGAAAAGCTCATGGGAGGAAAAGGAGCGGTGAAGGTTGCTGTACAACTAAGGCATTAGAGATTGGGTTGTGAGATTGTTGCCTCAAGCAGTATTTAAATGAAGAGTGTATTTACATTAACGGTAAAGGCTTACCAAATTGGTTATGCCTATCTGTAGTACCTACTTTGATAGTTTATAAAGAAGTTCTATTTGGCACATCACATTTTCTTATTATGGAGTTGTTGGTATCTGCTTTAGGATACTTAATTTAGACAATTTATTAACAGATTCAGCATCCTCATATTTAAGAATGTATTATTCTTCTAAATAGACTTTTGTTCCCCTTCTCATCTCTTTTTCTTCTTCCCAATCTATTTCTACATTGTTCCCCCTTCCCTCCCCCGCCATATTTTTAAGCTCTGAACAGAAAAAAATGTATGTCTTTCAGGCAAACTTTTCTGATATATCCATTTTGATTAGCACTTTTCTAACATAACACATTTTTGTGAAAAGGTTTCCGAGTTCTGAGCTACACAGCAAAATTTGGAAAATAGCAGACATTATCAAAAAGCCATGCTTTGGTTTGAATGCATAGCCAGGAAATGCAAACACAGCAAATGTTAATTATATTGTGGACTAAAGAAAATATCCCATCTCTACTTTTCTTCAGTCAGGATTTGTCAGTAAAGTACATAGCATAGCTTAACAGAAGCACCTCTTTTTCCAGTATAATGTGGATTTTCCTGGAAGCCCTAAGGAAACTTAAACAATGATATTTGAAATATTTCAGGTCTCGTGATCATTGAGTTTAATGTTATAGTTGTGTTGTAATTCTATGCAATACCACAAACTGTACTGGTCCTGAATTATATACAGTGATACCTCAGAACTCATCATTAATTGGTTCTGGGAGATGCAATGAGTATCAAAAATGATGAGTACCATACAAATTTTTCCCATAAATAATAATGTAGTGAATCACAATGCAGCCAACACAGCCAAGTATCATACAAATGATGAATACCAGGACAAATGTTTATGCCAAAA
Source organism: Azemiops feae (assembly GCA_023970755.1). Taxonomy (NCBI): domain Eukaryota; kingdom Metazoa; phylum Chordata; class Lepidosauria; order Squamata; family Viperidae; genus Azemiops; species Azemiops feae. The sequence goes on along the minus strand of JALGBA010003847.1, from coordinate 36,285 downwards.
TGCATTGTGTACCAAATTCAATGAGTTGCAAAACAATTGAGTACCAAGGTACCACTGTAGTTGGGAAATATGAAAATTATTTCTATTATGAAAAAAGTTGGATTCTTTTACAAAGAACATATTTTAGTTATTAAGGCTAGAGAGAGAGAGATTGGCAAGACTAGACTAGACTAGACTAGACTAGACTAGACTAGACTAGACTAGACTAGACTAGACTAGACTAGACTAGAATAGAATAGAATAGAATAGAATAGAATAGAATAGAATAGAATAGAATAGAATAGAATAGAATAGAATAGAATAGAATAGAATAGAAGTTGATTGTCCAATCTCTTCTTAAAAACTTCCAGTGTTGGAGCATTCACAACTTCTGGAGGCAAGTTGTTCAACTAATTAATTGTTTTTAACTGCCATGAAATATCTTCTTAGTTCTAGGTTGCTTCTCTCCTTGATTAGTTTCCATCCATTGCTTCTTGTCCTGCCCTCAGGTGCTTTGGAGAATAGCTTGACTCCCTCTTCTTTGTGGCAACCCCTGAGATTTTTGAACACTGCTATCATGTCACACCTAGTCCTTCTTTTCATTAAACTAAACATACCCAATTCCAGCAACCATTCTTTATATGTTTTAGCCTCCAGTCCCCGATCCTCTTTGTTGCTCTGCTCTGCACTCTTTCTAGAGTCTCAACATCTTTTTTACATTGTGGTGACCAAAACTGGATGTAATATTCCAAGTGTGGCCTTACCAAGGCATTATAAAATGGTATTAACACTTCATATGATCTTGGTTTTATTCTTCTGCAGCCTAGAACTGCAGCACACTGCTGTTGTCCCTCTCACAGTTACTACTACTGTGCAAGGTACCACCTATGCTGTACCTGTGCATATGGTTTTTATTGCCTAAATGTACAACCTTACTTTTTTCACTATTGAATTTCATTTTGTTAGATAGCGCCCAATGTTCAAGTCTGTCAAGATCCTTCTGTATCTTAAGCCTATCTTCTGGAATGTTGGCTATTTCTGCCAGCTGGGTGTCATCTGCAAATTTGATGAGTTCCCCATTTATCCCCTCATCCAAATCATTGATGAAGATGTTGAAGAGTACTGGGCCTAAACAGAGCCTTGGGGTATCCCACTGCATACTTCCCTGTAGATGCAGTTCCATTAAGGACTACATATTGAGTGCAGTTGGTCAGCCAGTTACAAATCCATCTGGTGGTGATGTTGTCTAACCCACATTTTTCTATCTTATCTAGTAGTTTGTGGTCTACTTTATCAAATGGCTTACTGAAGTCCAAGTAAATTATATCCACAGCATTCCTCTGGCCCACTAATTTTTTACCTTGTCAAAGATTGCAATAATATTTGTCTGCCATGATCTGTTTTTGACAAACCCATTTTAGCTTTTGGTTATGACTTTGTTTGCCTCTAGGTGTTCACTGATTCATTGTTTGATTATCTTTTCCAGAATCTTCCCAGGTATTGAGGTCAGGCTGATAGGTCTGTAGTTTCCTGGATCTATTTTTTTTCCTTTTTTGAAGATGGGAACTGCATCAGCTCATTTCCAGTCCTCTGGTAGTTCCCCAGTGCTCCAGGATCTTTGAAAGATATAGTTCAGTGGTTCTGAGATCACATCTGCCAGTTCCTTCAGAACTTTGGGTGTAATCCAAAGAAGACAGAGGGATTTTTTTTCCTGGTGGAAATTGATACAATTTTTGGTACAGATGTGACAATACAAATCATTCAATGTCTGGTTATAACAGTGCCAATAATTATGCCATAGTGGAGATAATTAAGAAAATCTAGGTAATGTGACACTAGATTGGGCAAAAAATGCAAAAGTACTGAGATTCTTTGCATTTTCTGATTAAACCTCTACATGACAACAGCCTCCAGTGCCGGACATAGATAAGGCTCTTTGTTGTTCCTGGAAACTTTCACTTTTGCAGACTGCAGCTGGAAAAAGGGGGGAAAAATATTTTTTATCCATATGAAGGAGACAATAAACCATTCTAAATTGGCCGGCCTGGATTACAAATATTGACTGACTTTTAGTTTCAAGAATTATCAAGAAATATTAAGAAACAGTGGGAAAATTGCTTCTGGACTATTTCTCTTTGGAAGAAACATAGATAATCAATAAGAAAATGTAAATGGACTTCAGAAAGAAATTCTTTCCATGTTGAAATCAATTCAAGAACAATTGTTTTAAATTATGAGGAGACTAAAAATAATTTAAATAACATAAATGAGCAGCTCTCCAACTTAAACTTACAAGCAATTTTACTTTTCAAGATTTCAGATCGTATTTGAGGACAAGGAAGAAGAATTGATAGAATGGATGACAGAGTGTTAAGAGAAATGCTGAAAACTGGGGAACAAGAAACTAAAAGAGAAACTGAAGGAGAAAGAAAATGGAGGCTGTTTAATGAACATAAATGGATTAAGCATTTTTACAAAAACACTTTAATTAAATTGTCTTTTTTATTCCAAATAATATATACAGAAACAGAGGAAGAAATACTTGTTGACCTAAATGCACTGATTTGCAAAGTTATTTGGCAAAGGAAATAAGCTAGAGTAAGACTGAAGAAAATAGAGGTCCTGACTAATTAGATGAGGTATTATATCATCTAATGGATATTTGAATATGATTAAAAGAATAGACAATTGTTAGAAATAAAAGGACCATTATAAATTAGAAGGATGTGATTTGTAATTAGGATAACATAATTTTCTATAAGATGGGAACTATGAAAATACTAAGAGGGTCAGTATAAGGTAGGGGTAGGCAGCCCAAAACACTTAAAGAGCCACTTGGACCCGTTTCCCACCGAAAACATATAAATAAAATTATTTTTAAAATGTGAGTGCCGGGTATATTCATAATAGAAAAAACTACTAAAAATGTTGATCTTCAAGACTAAAACTTTTATTAAGATAAGATCAGGATCCACGAGCACGAGTTGGTGATCAGAAGACAAGAGCAGCGCTCACAGGTATGGGCTCATATGCCAGCCATGGCCATGTGTTTGATCTTGCCAATGCTGAGGCCATATCCCGAGATGCCACCAAGGATGGCCGATTGCTCAAGGAGGCCTGGCTGTCTGACGAGAATTCGATCAATCGTCATATAGACCTCTGACCTGCTTATCAGACACTTAGGGGGTGGGAAGGACAGCTCCGTGACTCACGACAAATGCAACCAGCCCGCTCTTTGTAGGATTGGAACGGCGTGGTTGTAGGTGAAACAATCGCAACCCCCAGGGAGGACAATGAACCTGCAGCGCGCCCTGGATGTAATTCTGAGATAGATGCTCAGGCTCGGCTAGAAGAGAGGGGGGAGGGGGCAAAGAATGAAAGCGACCAGATAACCAGCCTCTGGGCGTTTATACGTGCGCCAGGAGAGTGACTGCGAGTGGGAAAACAGCTTTTGAACCCACTAATATGCTGACAGGTGTGGGACGACTAAGAGCACTACGGCCGATTGAAGCAAGTGGACCAGTGACCCACTCAAGGAGCAGGGCACAGAAGCAGCCGGCTATATAAGTAAACTCCCGGATCCTCTACTTTCACTCTGATGATGTCGGCAGTTTGATAAATTTAAATATTGGAATCCCAGGTGTGGGATCTCATTTGATGTAATATCCTTATTCACCTCTATTCCCCAGAATCTAGCCATCTTTGTTTTTAGAAATCTACTACAAAAAGGAGAACCACGATACCCCAATTCTCCTAACACAGAGGACTATATCCATTTACTGGGTTTTGGCCTTCAAACTTACTTTACTTTCAAAGATACAATATATGAACAGGTAAAAGGCACACCCATGGGATCACCCATCTCAAGTATCATTGCTGAAGCAGTTTTACAGGATCTTGAGCGTGTGGCAATGTCTGATTACCAACCCAGTTTCTGGGTTAGGTATGTTGATGACACCTTTGCAATCATCAAGCGATGTGACACCACCAAATTTTTACAAAAACCTAACTCAATCTATCCAGACATTCAATTTACAGCAGAAGAAGAGAGCAATAACACCCTACCCTTCCTAGATGTAATGGTTCACCACCATCCAGATGGTAACCTGTCAACCACTGTTTACTGCAAAACCACTCACACCGATAGAATCCTACACTATCAAAGCAACCATCCCATGTCACATAAAACCAGCTGCATAAGAACACTATTTAAAAGAGTTAAGACCCACTGCAGCACAGAAATAGCCAAGACCAAAGAGAAAGCATATCTCCACCACATATGTAAGCAGAATGGCTATCCATCCAGTTTCATCCGACGCTGCTGCAAAGATAAAGCACCACGATCAGACCATAATTCACCATCTACCACAACTTGGGCAACAATCCCATATATTAATGGAGTTTCTGAAGCAACCACTAGGATTCTCACACCATACAACATCAACGTTGCACACAGACCTAACCAAACATTATGTTCCAAGCTAATGCGCCTTAAAGAACTGACAGGCGACTTATCATCCATCATCTACAAAATTAACTGTAATATATGCCAGTGCAACTACGTTGGAGAGACATCTAAATGACTCAAAACCAGAATACATGAACACGTATTAGCAGTAAAAAGACAGGAACAACGCTCCCAAGTCTGGGCCCATATGGCTGAACATGGCCACACCTTTGACTTCAAAGGAGCAAAAGTCATCTCTCAGGACTCCACTAAAGGCGGCCGTCTATTAAAAGAAGCTTGGTTTTCTGACCATCACTCAATCAACAGACATATTGACTTGCTACCTCCTTACCAAACTCTAAAAAGACATTTACAACAACACAGAATACCCAAACATCTTAATTTCATCAACAAAGACACAAAAACACCTCCCCACCCACCTGCCAAACCCCATACCAACACAACAGATATATTTACTTCAACACAATCTATTCCATTGAATCTAAATGAGAAACAGAATTCTAACACAACCATGATAGTTTGCACAACCAACACACCACCTTCTGACATTCTCACATGTAAAAACAACACCACTTCTAACTACAACATCCGACACAAATCCAACATCACAAAATATCCACACACCACAAAACAAGCACACCCAACACCCAAACAGCAACAGAGTATTAAGACCACGACCAAAACTGACCCTTACAACGAAACCTAACTCACCACATTCAATGAAACAAGATATGATAGTCCAATTCACACGTCCCACAAAATCATTCACAGCTGACAAACATAACAACTGGCCACACACAAACACACCAAGCGACTATGCACAATAAGACGGACACACACAGCAACCTCACACCAAAAGAACTTTACGATCCAAAAGACCGATTCTTACAGCAGAGCTGATTTCACGGTGACCGGGTAAGGGGGAGCGAGGGCGGGTGAGCCACTTACATGTCCCATGAGGACATCTGCTTTCTCTCACCACAGAACCAGTCCCACGGCAGCTGCATGCGATGGAACGAGATGACCCTCCTAGCTGCACATCGCACGAAGAATCCAGCCGGCACACAATTGTGCGCGACATGATGAGGCTCACGCGCCGAACAGCTGATAGGCGCGATGAGGCTTACGCGCTAAACAGTATCATAGATGCTGATACCACCGTGACTTTTTGCGAGCGAGCGTGTTACAAGCATGCTATATGCACATTCCGTACTGTAAACGTTATAATTGTTATATAAGTGTATGTGCAGGCTCCCTTGTTATTCAGCCCTTGCTCTGATGATGTCAACAGCTCCGGGATATAAGAAAAAAGGCTTCTTTATTGCTAAGCTTTCATCATATATATATAAATATGTGTGTGTGTGTGAGATAGAGAGAGGGGGGTGGATGGATTTATCTTATTTTATTAAAAGTGAAGTTACATATTAAATCTATAGGGGAAAAAAACTAGAGCATAGTGGTATATCAAAAGTTATTTGGAAAATATTTTGAGAAACGATTAAATCCAGACAAAAATATGCTTAAATTAATATGCTTAATGAAAATAAATGGGTCTGTAGTTGGTGATAAAGAATTTGTGCAATTGACTTCACTCTATCCTTCAATTAATAGAGTTAATGCAAACTCATGAATTCTCTTTTTTGTTTTAGAAATCGCAAACCTATATTTTAAAGTTCATATTGCATTAATGAAGCTTATCTAACAAACAAGAAAATAAAAAAAGTGTTAGTGGCAGGCAATAAAGAATATATACTGCAGTGACTAAAACAAGCTAAAAAAACAGACAAAAGAAAAGGTGACCAAAAGGAGCTCCAACTTCTCATTTTTTCAATTATAAACATATTTTAAAAATCCATAAAGAGAATCAGTTCTTCAATATTGGTAGATTTCTTTCCATCTATGTTAAATAATTCTCTTTGTAAGCCAAAGGCTTCATAGACTCAAAGTTCATTAAACGTCAAATTCCATACTCTGAGAGTATACATCATCACATTTACATCTTTAATTAACATACCATCTTTTCCCAAAGCCTATATTAACTTATTACTTGAAACCCAAAGGGAACCTTGATTGGACACGACTAAGTTCATATGAGCCATAAATCTGTGAATTTCTTATATCAGCAGCACAAGAAATCTAACAGCCAACATTTAAAACATTCCTTGAGGAGTTTATTAAACAAATATCCAACACATATAATGGGAAAATAGAAAACTGTACATTAAATGTAATTATTTGTCTAATTGTCATATTAAAATTGAGTTTGCTTTATTTTAATGAAATATTACCTTGATTTGAATGAACATTTTCTGACCAATCATTAGTTTTAGCGCTACAAATATGTTCATTTTCATAAACCAGCTCCACTGTAAGGTTGTATGTGGATGAAAAAATATTTTTAAGTATTCAAATGGTAGAAATGCATGATTTTTTTTCTTGGCATTACTGTGGTTTCTTTGTAAATATTTTATTAATTTCAAGTTTTACAATCAGAAGTACTTAATAAACAACCGGGTGTCTGGGTTCCTTTATCATTCAGTGGTATATATTAACTTTCACTCAAAATATCCAATACTACACCATCCAGTATTTCCCTAGTCCTCTCTTCTTCCAATAATAATCATTTTCCCACACTATGCAAGTATAATACTTACTGCTATTAATACCTATACAATTAAATATAAACATCTTCATTACATGTTTCTAATGTTATACATAGTGTCAATAATATCAGTTTATATTAACCAAAACATATCTCAAATGTATTTGCAATCAGAGTTCCCTTATTCAATCCATATCCTGTTTTTTTCTTTTTTTCAATTTTAATTTCCCATCAATATTCAAAATAATTTTATCAATTATAATTTTTCTCATAATTAATTACATTTGGGTAACTAAAAGCTTCCCTTATACCACGGGTCGGCAACCCGCGGCTCTGGAGCCGCATGCGGCTCTTTCAGCCGTCTCCTGCAGCTCCCTGTCCTCCTCCGCCATGTGCAGTCCCCCCCCCAAAAAAAGTGGGACTAAAAAAGTTCAACCAATCAATTCAAACTTCTCACGAAAAAAGAAACTCGCAAAGTTTGAATTGATTGGTTGAACTTCTTTGGTTTGTGGGACTGCCCACAAACCTCTTTCCTTCTTCGGACTGCACATGGCGGCAGCGGAGGAAGAGCCGGGAGGACTGCTGGAAAGGTGTCCCTTCACCGTCCTCTGGAGGCAGAACCTGGGTAAGGAGCCGCGGGTGGGGGCGGCCAGTCTCGGGGTGCCCCGGGCCCACCTCTTCCCTGCCCGGCGGGTCTCCCCTCGCCCTGCATTATTCATTCTATTTTTTTTTGTATTTTTTCTTAGCTATCATACATGAAAAATTATATCAGGGCAATGTGTGATCACATTGGCAGAAAACTTGGCAGAAAAATGGCCAAAGCTGCCTAAACTGCACTTCTGGGATGTCACAAGAAACCAACTGTGAGATATTTATAGAGGCATCTGGCATGCCTTCCAACACTCTTAGCACTATTCCTGATAGTTATATTGTGTCTTCTCCCTAAAGCTATTGATGCTACTGGACGCCTGGGATCGAGATATATGGACTGAGCTGTCAAGGTAGCTCATCTTGAGTCTATTTCTGCTATATAGTAAGCCTAAGGCAGTGATGGGATTCAAATATGTGAACAACCGATTCTCGGTGTGGATGCTGCTTCCGGAAGTCTGTTCTGGGTCTGGGCAACAAAAAATTAGCTACTGGTTCTGCTGAACTAGTGCAAACTGACTGAATCCCACCACTGGCCTAAGGCCAAGATATTTATGACTATGCTTTGAAACTGCTCATCATTCCAGAATCAGAACAAAAAAACCTAGGCTGTCTCACCCTGAACTGTTGGGCCCTGAGAGAATACAATTCAAAAATGCTTCCTTTACCTACAGGGGTAAAGGTCAACTGATTATTAATCACTGTAGTGAAATAGGGTTAAATGACATGGATAGCTATTGGTATTATATATTACTAGGAAGTTTCTCTGAGCATCACAGAGAAATATTAATTAGCTTGTAGGATCCGACCAAGGTTTTAAATTCACAAAGCAGAAGTAGTTCTTTATTTTGAAAACCTTCAAAGAAAATTGTAATGGGAGGATAAAACAAATTGCTTCAACAGTCACCACTGTCTGTGATTATGATAGACCAAAGGAAATTTTATATATCACATATTAGAGCATGATATAAAATAATACTAAGAATAAAATATTGGGAAGTTTGCAGCAAAACCCAGCTCAATGGCTGGGTTAAATGTGAAAGCACTAATGCACCACAGGCTGAAAATTTCATCATACTGAAATGTTCATCACACATCAGACCTCTTTCTGCTAAACATGTTTTTTGGTGTTTCATTTCATATATTAATAGTTTATACAAGTGTGTGATATGATTTTATATTTCATACCTTTACAAATGTATTCAGCAATTTTTCCCCACTGGTGTCTAAGGCCTCTTTCTATTCTCTAAGGAAAAAAAGGAGGGAGGGAGGGAGGGAGGGAGGGAGGAAAGAAGGAAAGAAGGAAAGAAGATTTCCAATGCTTATTGCCAGCTTGGCACAAGGAAAATCAGTGGGGAAGCTGACAGGAAGTTGGAAGTTGTTCTCACTCCCACTGATTTGGGAGTCATTCTATTTCTCTGATTAGGTAAGGAAATATCTCTCAAACAATGATCTAGTGTGCCCAACGTGGTCTACTACTAACAAAGTGGAATAGAGGTAGCCTAAGCTTGCTATACACACTTAGTAGTTTTTCTGGGTATTGGCAGTACTTTAGCATTTAGCACTGAAATATATTTGTACATTTATAATTATTTGATTATACAGTGGCTGTTGCTCCCAAATGATGCAAGCTGCTATTCTGAGCTCCTATGCCACTTTCTGCTATTAGAAAGGAGGTCACACATAGAGCTCTAATTTATCTTTTGTAATTATTTGAGCAGGAGTTATTGTTATGCTGCATTTTAATTTACCCAATAATTGGAGTTCTCTGAGTAGATTACAAATCTATTTGAAACTTGGAAAGCCATTTAGCCCTAGGTGGCATGTGTACTGTTAAAGGGGAAGTCTCCCCTCCCCCTTTGAAAATGACCCACCTCATTTCTACTGATTTGGAAATACTGGAAAAAAAGAATAAAAATCACTGCCCAAGTTCAATTTGTAACAGGTTCTACAGCCACAAAATTCCTTCAGCTTACACCTTATGAAAGTAGAAAAGAAACACTCCCTGTTTATCACGGTCCATCTCTTTCTCTCACCCTGCATATGTAACTCAATCGTTCCTGAAGCGTAGAGAGAAACTGATAAGAGTCTTGTTCATTTACCCCTCCTTACTTCTTCTGGTCTACTAAAGAGGAGCTATGAGACCAAGCAAGAGGTTGACCTAATAGGCAGCTGAAGCCCAGGAACCAGAGGAAGAAATGAGTTTCTGATCTCAGCTTAGCTCAGAAAGAGAGACAAAAGCATGCAATCACATAGAATAGCATAAATTTGAGGGCTCTATCATGGTACATGATAGGTCATCTCTTACACAAGGGAGAAAGGAACAAAGGACATCCTACAGTAATTAGCTTGGAAAACCTCTTTAAAAAGCAGAAATTGTATTTGAAAATACAAGTTAGATGAATACATTAAAAAGTCACATGATTATCTGTTCAGTCATACTGGCTAGACTCACCTGTTAGTCCTTTGATGTAGTCCAGGCAAGATTCACAACTAGCTCTGCCTTTATTGAAAGGTAGCATTAACAGAGTCTTGCAGATCTGAAAGTACTCCTCCCTTTCTTCACTTTTAGTCTCCCAAAAACTAGGTAGAGTCCCTTATTGTCACCCCCTCCTACTTGAAACTGAAATATCACAGCCAGCAATGTGCTGCAGCTGCCAAAAAAGCCAACACAGTGCTAGGCTGCATTAATAGGGGGATAGAATCAAGATCACATGAAGTGTTAATACCACTTTACAATGCCTTGGAAAGGCCACACTTGGAATACTGCATCCAGTTTTGGTCACCATGATGTAAAAAAAATGTTGAGACTCTAGAAAGAGTTCAGAGAAGAACAACAAAGTTAATTAGGGGACTGGAGGCTAAAACATATAAAGAATGGTTGCTGGAATTGGTTATGTCTAGTTTAATGAAAAGAAGGACAGGGGGGGGACATGATAGCAGTATTCCAATATCTCAGGGGTTGCAACAAAGAAGAGGGAGTCAAGCTATTCTCTAAAGCACCTGAAAGCAAGACAAGAAGCAATGGATAGAAGCTAATCAAGGAAAGAAGCAACCTAGAACTAAGAAGAAATTTCCTGACAGTTAAAACAATTAACTAGTGCAGGGGTGTCAAACTCGCAATGTCACGTGACGTGTTGCAATGTATCTCAACATTTTTTCCATTGCTGGCAATGTGGTGGGTACGGTTTCAGCATGACGCATCCGGCCTGTGGGCCGGCAGTTTAACACCCCTGAACTAGTGGAACAACTTGCCTCCAGAAGTTGTGAATGCTCCAACACTGGAAGAGATTGGGCACCCATTTGTCTGAGCAGGGAGTTGGACTAGAAGACCTCCAAGGTCTCTTCCAACTCTGTTACTCTATTTTATTCTAAAACATTATCTAGGCTGTGGCTCTGTCTCCTGTTTTCAAGATAATTACCTCATATTATTACAATAACAAACTAACCTCTAAATTCAGATTATCATTATACTATTCCTGCATTTAAAGAACACATAATGCTAATATACCCAAACACACTATATTATAATCTAATTTGCAAAAATGCTGAGTCATAAACTATCCTATCTATTCAGCCCAAGTTTAACCTAATCTGATAAAATGTAAAAATTCAGCTATTGTGCTGCTATGTTTAAGTTCTTTGTAATTCCTCACAGGAAGTTTCATATTTTTATCAGTTTGCTTTCTACTACCCGCTTTGTCTGTTAAACAAATGAATTTCTTATACTGAAATTTGTGGAGCAGAACGAATTTTCTTTAAAAAAATATATGTCAGATATCAGGAAAATAATATGAAAGGGACAATCAGGATCCTTTAGATATTTTGTGTGTATGAATAGATAGATCACATCTAATACAAAAGTGCCATATTATACTCTGAGGATGTGGCTTGTATTGCTCTGTTGTAGCAATAAAACAATGAGATTTCAAAGTCATTGTAGAAAGGAAACAATTCAGAATGTATTTATCTGGGGTTTTTTTAACCTCAAAGAGAAGACTTGCTGTGCAGGGTACATACAAGCAAGGTTTGAGGGAACCTATTCCTGGAAGTGTAGTATTTTTCTTTGGTGAGACTATATCAAGCTGTTATTGTTTAGCTGCCAAGTTTTAATTTACAAAAGAGTAGATGAGATCCTATCATTTAATTCCACTCATGTTTGGTGGTAAATTTAGTCTATAGGATTGTTTGGTAAACCAGTGTTCTTGCACACTTAGATTAAGCCATTGTTAATATCAGGTTAATATCCCCTGTGAAATACAATAGCCTACCCCTAATTTAATATATTTTCTGTCACATGCTAGTTTGATTATGAGTATTGCATAATGTTTTTTTCACTGTATTTCACCAGTGATATGTGTATTAGAGACAACCATGTCACTCTTATCATATTTTTATAGCATTGCATAAGCTGAGCCTGATTAGGAATCTGCATGTATTTTAAAAAAATGAATGAGAAGCAAAACAAATTGTATTCTCTAATTAGTTTTAAATTATATTTATATTTCATCCATATATATATAGAAAGTAATTATTAAGTTCATATGAGAGTAAGTTGAAATAGATATGAGAGACCAACACAAGCCTTTTATTTCTTGCCTTTATTTGTGGTTTGTTTTTTTCTCACAGGAAGCATTCTTGAAAGTGGCAAAAATATTCTAGAACATTGTTAAATTAAAATAATTATTGATAGATTTCAGTATGGTCCTGAACAGAGAGTAGATTTTGGAGAGCTCTGAATTGAGATAATAATTGCCCAATTTAAAGCAAAGAATTATGAAAATTCTCATCTAACCTTAACTCTTTTTTAAATAAATAAATAAATGTTGAAGATTGTCTCTGATATTTTGCAGGATTCAATTTGTAGGAATAGAAGAACGTTAGCAAAATAACAGAATAACAGAACAAAATAACAAACTTGAAAGGGACCTTGGAGGTCTTCTAGTCCAACCCTCTACTGAAGCAAGAAACCCTGTAGCATTTCAGATAGGTGGTTGTCCAATCTCTTTTTAACAACCTCAATTGTTGTTGCACCCACAACTTTTGATAAATTGTTCTAACTGACAGGAAAATTCTCCTTAGTTCTAGCTTGGTTTTCTCCTTGATTAGTTTCCATCCATTGCTTCTTCTTCTGCCTTCAGGTGCTTTGGAGAATTGGTTGACCCTTCTTCCTTATGGCAACCCCTTAGATATTGGAGCACTACTATCATGTCACCCTTAGTCCTTTTTTTCATTAAACTTGACATACCCAATTCCTGCAACCATTCACCATTCTTTGTATGTTTTAGTCTCTAATTATCTTTGTTGCTCTTCTCTGCACTATTTCTAGAGTTTCAATATCTTTTTTATATCATGGTGACCAAAACAGAATACAATATTCCAAGTGTGGTCTTACCAGGGCATTATAAACTGGTATTAACACTTCATCAAATTTTAGTCAAATCGCACATAAAACACTAAATTTTTCATTTCAAAAGACAGAATCAGCCTCCATTCCAATGAATATAGAAAAGAAATGCATGGGGAAGCTAGTCTAAATGAAACAGAGGCAACATCAAATGGAAACAAAAAGTCAGATGATCTTTCAGAACTTTCAGACCTCCTGGAGCACCAGGGAACTACCAGAGAACTGGAAAAGAGCTGAGGTGATTCCAATCTACAAAAAGTGGATCCAGGAAAGTACAGACCAATCATCCTGGAAAGATCCTGGGAAAGATAATCAAACATTGCATTTGTCAGCATATGGAAACAATTACTAGAAGTCAGCATGGGTTTGTCAAAAATAGATCATACCACATAAATCTTATTGCCTTCTTTGACAAAGTGATTAAGTTAGTGGATAAAGGAAATGCTGTGGACATAGTTTACTTAGACTTCAGTAAGGCATTTGACAAAGTAGACCACAGCTTACTTCTTGGTAAGATAGAACAATGTGGGCTAGACTGTACCATCATGAGATGGATTCACAACTGGTTAACCAACTGCACTCAATGGGTAGTCCTTAATGGAACTACGTCTACTTGAAGGAAGTATGCTGTCAAGTACCTTAGGGGGCTGTCTTAGGTCCAGTACTCTTTAGCATCTTCATAAATGATTTAAATGAGGGGATAGAAGGGGAACTCTTCAAATTTGCAGACAACATTGAGCTGAGGGGAACAGCTAACACTTCAGATGATAGCCTCAAGATTCCAAAGGATCTTGACAGACTTGGACACTGAGCCCTATCCAACAAAGTGCAATTCAGTGATAAGAAAAGTAAGATCCTACACATAAGCAAGAAAGACCAAATGCACAGATATAAAATACTGGTACCTGGCTCGACAGCAGTAACTGTGAGAGGGATCTAGCTGTCCTAGTAACCCATCACTTAAGTATGAGCTACAGTGTGCTTAAGTGTGCTACTGTTGCCAAAAAAGCTAATGCAGTCCTAGGTTGCATCAGTAGAGGGATAGTATCAACATCATGTGAAGTGATAGTACCACTTTATATTGCACTGGTGAGACCACACTTGGAATACTGCATCCAGTTCTGGTCACCATGTTACAAAAAAGACATTGAGACCCTAGGAAGAGTGCAGAAAAGAGCAACACAGATTATAAGGGGTCTGGAACCTAAACTAAGTAAGTCTAGTCTAACAAAGAGAAAAACTGGGGTTAATGTAATAGCAATCTTCCAGTACATGAAGGTTGTCACAGAGAAGAGGGATCAACCTATTGTCCAAAGCATCTAAAAGCAGGACAAAAAGTAATGGGTGGAAGATCATTAAAGAAAGACCCAACCTAGAACTAAGAAAAAAATATCCTGTCAGTGAGAACAATTAATCAGTGGAACTGGTTGGCTCCAGAAACTGTGGATGCTCCATCATTGGAGGTTTTCAAGACAAGACTGGACAGCCATTTGTACCAAATGGTAAAGAATGGTCTCCTGCCACGGGCAGAAGATTCAACTGGAACACTTCCAAGGGCCCTTCCAACCCCATTATATGTTCTATGTTGTATAACATAAATAAAAACAGAAAAAAATAATGAAATTAAATAAAGCATAACAAAAAAGCACATCCCTAGTTCAGATATAGTGATCTTGGACTGGTAATCTATAGTTTATTGACATAGAATGAATTTGATGCTCATATTCCGTCCCCATGAACTAAAATATATTCAATAAAGTAAATATGGTTTCTTTGAATCACAGTTTTCTATTACATCCAACTTAGAAAACTGCATTAACTCTTACCTCCTAATCAGCATATGCCACTATGACAGAATATAATGTAGCCATAATTAACATTTTAGATTACAAACTGGCATTTTGAGTTCTTTCATCAGTTTGCACAACATGTTTAGGCTAAGTGACAGACTCAAGTTTTGTGATAGGAGTTATCAAAAAGTGGCAGCATCCAGGCAAAAAAAATGATTGAGGCCAAAGCAATTTAATTTAATTTAGCTTATATTTGAATCAGTTAGTCCTCAATATTTGTTTCCCAAGAAAACAGAAAATAATTTTTCTTGGGATATTATAAAGTTACAGCTTTGGGGGAAGTTCTGAATCAGCTTGTAGGCCATATACATAGTTCCTAGGGGCTACAAGAATTCTTGAGTTTTCAGGTTTTGCACTTCTGTCATAAACGATGGAAGACTTGCTTATTTTCACTGTACTATTTATCCACTTGATATGCTTCAGAACTGTGACTTCTGTTGGCCTTTTGAGAATATATTTATGCCTTAATTTAGAATCAGCTTCAATTTTTTTAAAAAACAAGAAGCTGATAATTAATTATAAAAATATCTCCAGCTTTCCACTTTTTTGTAAGCATTTATTTTTAGGAGTTAATTTTGTTTGGTTTTAATATTTTGCTTCTTGTTTTTAAGCCAGCTGGACATACTTTAATAGCATCAGCCCCATAGCTTTCTTAGAAATTAAATATGCTTCTTCCGGGTATAACCAAATGAGATCCCTTGGCAAAAATGGTACAGCTGAAATCATGAGACAATTGTTTAGCTAGTCTCTCAAAGAGTATAAAAGAGTGTATAAAATTTGCTTCAGCTCTCCAAGATTCATGAAACTCTGAACAGAAAATCATTAAGACCAAATCAAATATTGGAAGAAATATCAAAGCAATCCTTTTACTTCTCCAAAGGAGGCCAGCAGCGATTAAAGTATTCTCAGCTAAGACTTGATCCCAGCTCCTTTTTGGAGCTCAATTGGGCCCCTACAGGTTATTCCTTCCCTTGGAAAGAGTACAATTCAAATTTCAGAAAACCATCTTTCAAACACCTCCCTATGTTTCAAACACAGTCCTTCACCATGAAGCTGGCCTTCTCAAAATTGAAACATCTGCCTAGATTTACATCTTGCCCACTGGCTTAAAATTCTCTTCTTTCCAGTTGGTTTGACCCCTCTAATGACGACCAACAGTTTCCAGTGCTCTTAGAGCCAGGTAATACATGCCAAATTACATCTCTATGGCTATATTCATGGCCACCCATCGCCTCAATGGGCTATGAGTAGGCTCTAACTGATGTTAGACAGTGGGCCATTGATTTAGAGCTACAAGCTGATTTTTCAGCCCTACTCAGAAACACCTTCTTGAGCCACTCTGCACATCCTCTCCAACCATCCAGATATCTCAGTTGCATAACAGTCCCAAATTTCTTTAGCCACATTCAATGCCCTTCCAACTGCCATTACTAAAGGAAGATACAAAAAAATCCCCTTTGAATAAAGACTGAATCCATATGGTGGTGGAATAATTAAATCCCTGGAATGCACTATGCTCTATGGTCCCCTCTCTATGGGAGCACATTATTATTTCCACTTTTTATTAAATACCCTGGTCATTCTGATTTGTTTTATCTTAAAATGCTATTATGAGATGAGTCTGACTCCATGTCTCTGTCCACAGTCAGCCAAGTACTATTCAGTAATTTGCACTAAACACCATAAGATTGATTTTAATCCCTCTTAGATATTTTAGATATCTAAAATAATATTGTTATGTTACGTTATGTTATGTTACGTTATGTTACGTTACGTTACGTTACGTTACGTTACGTTACGTTATGTCATCTCAACTCAACTCAACTTAACTTAACTTAATTTAACTTTATGTTATGTTATCTTATGTTGTTATGTTATATTATTAATCTTCACTTGGTTATAGAATACATGTAGAATACTGAAATTGCAATTAATTAGAGAAAATAAATGTGTATATGTATACATACATCCACATTTCTTTTCTTTTGCATTGTACATGTGTGTGTGTGTGTGTGTGTGTGTGTGTGTGTGTGTGTAGCATTGTGTGCATATTGCAGTGTGTGAGTGTAGGTGTGGGTGTGTATCCTAATATGCCACATGAACTCTTTTGCATATGGTTGTTGTCATAAGATCAGTACAACTCTTTCTCCTTGATTGTAGCTAAATTTTCCTATACTGTCAGTAAAATTAGACAGACTTTAATTATCCACTGATGAACCCACCACCAATTGTAATATTTCACCTTGTTTTGTTTTTTTCTTTATTTTATAAAGGAAATTTACAAATTTTTGTTTGCAATTCTGATCACTGATCAGACATTTATTCAAGCAGATTCCAAGTCAGGGATCAGGGCCTAAGGCCTTAAAAACATGGTGCTGCAGAAGGAAAAGAAATTGAAAGAGAAGAAACACTTTTCTGTAAAGTTTTAATGAAGATAGCATCTGAGAACACAATCCCATAAAGGCTTGATTCACAATCCAATCTGCAAATACAATCTGTGGGTGGGAAGGCTTCTTTGCACAGCAACAAATGGTGGGACTGCATATGGTTTTTCTGTAAACACGTACATAGGTTTTTTCATAGGCACCTCACTTTTAAATGCATGGAAATTTATCCATTTATGCAGCACTTCATCATTCCAGTGCAGATTATAATTGCCTAACAAAGATTTGCTGTGAAATCTTTTTTTGTTCCTGAACAAATCTATATCATCACCCTTAGAGAATGAAACAAAAATACTTTATGGTTTTTACCTTATTCTCTAAATGCAAATGCAGAGATTTAGATCTGTATTAATTTCTAAACTAATTGTTGAATCTACATGTGTTGTTATTTGCTACCAGCAAATACCAATGAGAATGGTAATCAGTGGGATGGTGAAAGAAAAAGTGAAGAGAGAAGAGTCTGACGTTCCCTTGAAACTATCACTGTCATGGTGGCATGTGGAAATGGGAATAACATTGATTCAATGAATTGGGAATCAGATTGGAAAGGAGAGAGTAGATTTGAACATGGTCTTGCTCATAGGGTGAGGATTAGAAAGGAAAAGTAACAGCATCTTCTAGAATGTGAAAATGGGTGGTAAGAGAAGCTCCTTACCTCTGCAGTAAGTGCATTAATGACAGGAGTATATAGGGAGCAGGGAAGGCATTATGGAAGGCATATGCATGGAAGGAACATTTGGCAAGTGAATCAGGAATGCAGTAAGACAAATGGGGAAAATTTCAGGCTGATTTCTTCTGTTGATATGCAGTGGTGAGCTCTGTTCTTGGCAAGTTGATGTTTTGCACGTTGTTGCCTTAGAACAGATAAAAGGCTAAAAAAGATTGAGTGAAATGCCAGAATGGGATCTGGGGTAAAGAGATTGATTCCATATTGCAAAAGTGGTTAAAAAGAGAAAAATAGAGCAGGGCGCCCTAGATGGAATATCATGGGGTAATGGAAACTTCATAGCTGACCCACCCAACTTCACAGTTGCTCCAAACAAGAATCTGGGTGGCCAAATTGTCAGGTACCTTATACTCAAACTAGTGCCAGTTAGCAGAAAATCAGTACAGAATAAGATTCCTTCTTCAGCAAGCATGAACATTGGGAATGGAGATGGTGGGAGAGAAGAGGATTACTGAAGCTAGCAAAGTTTGAATATTTTGTTCAAGCAGAACATATGAACATGACTTTAATTGGTGCAACTATCAGCAAAAAAATAAACAAAAATAAACAACAAAATTTCTGATATGTTGAAGATCAAAAACTTCAAAACATATAGTAAAGGGAGACCCAACGTAGTGGTTTTGTTCACAGAGGAAACTCGGTTTAGATTTAAAAGTTACACTTATGGAAGTTTCTTCCATGATTGGTGCAACTACAGGAAGCTAGATCCCATCCCTTATTTGTTAAAGGGAGGCCTAATTTTGCTCAAACTCAGAGGTACATTTTATTATAAGAGTCCACTTCTCTTTTGTACAGTAGTTCTATATGGGTACTGTACTGTGCAGAGATTTGTATCTATGTACAATAACTCCATGAATGTTCTTTTCTAGAACCAAATGTTATGACAACTGTTACTATATGAACATTATCTAAAAATGATTTTAGCATTGGGATTTCTTTGTTAGACTCTCAAAGCAACTTTGGAAACCATGGTAATTTATAGAAATTTTAGGTTTATATATAAATTTCTTGGGGAGAGAGATCAGGATGTTGTTGCATATATTTTTTGAGTTACTGTTGAATTTTGCCTAAAGTAAGGCTGACAGAAGCTTCAACACATGCAGAAAATTAGAATAATTTAACTAAAATTAGTACTATTTCTCAAGGGACTATGCCATACATTTCAGTAGTACAACTTCAATGTTATCTATCCACACTTATTTGCTGAATTCTTGCCTTTACTTCTGCAAAAGCATTTAACTTTCCATTTTTAATCAATTCCAGTCTGCTCATACTTCTGTTTCCATTTTAAAATCTTCCCTATGGAGGATATATTGGGAACCGAGGTGCATGACAGAAGAAAAAAGCACAACCTTCTAGGGGAGAAAAATGAAAATTTGCTTGTTCAATGTGCCAGAAGAAAAATGCTAAGTTTCTTCAGGCATCTTATTAGTAGCCAACAACACTTCTATCTCAATTTCTCTTTATCTTACCTTTTTACTACAGAACATGAATCTTCCTATGAACCATAAAGGGCTGGCTTTGCTAACCCCACTTTTTTCTTAACAGCTGCAAACCCATCAGATTTTTAGGAGGCAGTAGACTGAAAACCTTTCCCTCCCATTCACAGCACCAATGAAGCCATAATTGCCCAGAGTTATCTGTGAAATCCATTCCAATTCACAAAGACATTTGTCCTTGCCCTATGCATCCTTTGGTGATTATATGGCAGAAACAAAAAGTGCTAAAACAGCATTGTGGACCTTGAATGGTTTTCAATCATGCCTTAAAGGATTATTAGATGTTAATTCCTGCTACTCTGTTGTGCTGAAGAGTTTGCTAACTGAATTTGACCTTACACGGTCCTGAGCTAGGACTATTCCTATGCCAGAAGGAAATGGGGGGATAGGAAGCTTCTGAAGCAATAGCCCAAATTAATCAGCAGCGTGCTTTAATGAATACCTTGTCACCGGAACAGCATATATTGAATCACTTAATTTCACAGTGACTGAGCAAAATATATAGATTTCGGATAGGTGGTAGACTTGGAGCATAATATGATACAAGTTCTGCCTTGGAAATAACAAACTGAGATGTGATGATTAAAAAAACAGGCATAGGCTTGACCTAAAATCTGGGTTGTAATCATAATGGCAATCTTATCATTCCTTTTAATGGAACAGCAATGCACCACCACAATGCAAAATACAAAGGATGGCAATTCCAAGAGCAGGGATGTTAACGTTTGCCATCAGAGACAACTCTTGGGGTCTGCAAGGCAGTTTAAATGGCTTTCTAATAAAATATTGATAAATTTCTTCTTGGACCATTGGGAATTACAGGCCATGACAAGTAAAAATGTATGATCATTCATAGTGGTAAAAAGGTGGAATTATATGAATTTATGCTTATTCCTCTAGCCACCATAAAAGAATTGGGGAAAAAAACATACATTCTTACATATATAGTCAATTGTCTACACGTTATGAATAAATACATAGTACAAAATTACAAAGAACAGGGGCACCAACCCTTTCTAGGACAAGGGTTCATTCTGCAATTTATTTCCTGCTGGGGGAAAAAAAGATTACATTAGGTTTCATTTATATAAATTAAAATTATATTCACTCATTTTTTGTCCAGTTATATATTTAATACATCCCTTACCATCATTTTCAAAATGTTGAGTTGGTAACATCTTCTGGAAGTGTCTAGAGCACGGGTGTCAAACTCGCCACATCACATGACGTGTTGCGACGTATCGCGACTCTTTTTGCATTGCCGGCAATGGGGTGGGCGCGGCTTCAGTATGATGAAACCGGCCCACGGGCTGGCAGTTTGACACCCCTGGTCGAAAGGGTACACCCAAGCCTTTGGAGATGAAAGTGGACCTGGAGACTCAGATCAAGTGATTATGATATAGATGATTGGTGAAGAAAATAGGAGCAAGGGAGCATTTCTTCCATACAGATATGCATGCACAATTGTTGACATTCTGAATATAGGTTTTGAATGCAGTTATTCAAAACGAAACCCCCCCCTAATATTTATTACCTCTTTACTTCCCTTTTAAGTGGCTTTTGAAAATCCATAAAATTGTGGGTCCTTCTTATATTTAGCCATTCTTTACAGTATTGCTTTTTTTCATGTTCATGGCCACTAGCTGGAGCAAGGCTACCTGGTTAATGTTGTAGAAATTATTGGAAGATGGAGCTGTTTTGAAGGCTTTTGCCTTGAGTTTGCCACTTTCTCTTTTCTTTGACATTCTTAGCATTTTCTTTTTGTTGTTTCAGGCTGATTGTCGTTTGCATCATTATTTGTTAATTAATGTTTGTTTTATATCTGATTGCAGGATATTTTGTATTTGCCTATTTATACTCTGTGTGATCCATCCTGTGTAATTTTGATTGCGATGGTGTAGAAATGTGTTTAATAAATCAATTTGTCTCTGTGTGTGTCTGTCCATAAAAGCTACACTTTTTCCAATGCTGACATGATTTATAGACTAATTATTCTTTATTTAATTCTTGCTGTTGTTTGCTAAAATAGCCTAAGACTATTAGGCCTTACAATTAGTGATCTGGAGTCTGTTGATCTGGATTGCTATCTGGTATGAACTCAGTATTATGCTATGCAAACAATGCTTTCTTAGCATATCATATAACTGAAAACCAAAAGGGTTCTAGCTGTTGATCTTGTGTTTCCAGTCAACAAAAGGCAAAACAATCATGGTAATGTTTCTTCCAGTTGACCTACCATGGATCTGAGATCAACAGGAGTCCTTGGAAAGCAATTATCTAACTCAATGGGACAATATGATGTTGTTCAACCCAGCAATTTCCTAAACTAATGATTTTTTCACATGGTCAAAGTCCTGCCCCCTTTTGAATGTGTCAGTACACACATATAAGGTGGGACCTTGATCATTGTGCCATTCCCATCACCCTGAAAATGTGTATGCCTGTGATTAAAGTACAAAACATTAAACATTAAAACTGAACTAAAAGAAGTATATCAGGTAATAAATACAGGAATGCACTCACCCAAAATTAAATAAGTAAGCTGGGAAAGAGAAAAGCCCATCTATGGTCTTTTTTTCCCTCTCCTTCACAGATGTAATATGTAGAAGAAGAAACATGGCCACGCTACTAAGATCTGTCATTGTTGCAACCTGTTTGGAGATTGCGTAGCTTGTTTACTAGAATCTGCAAAGGAGCCTGAAGAAGCAGTTATGTAAACACAAGCTTAGCCCTCAAAGAGGACTGGATGAGAAAGAAAGTCAATATTACCCTGTCTTGGTTATCTTACATATAAAGTGGTGGGGGAGAAAGAACGTCTTCCAGGAATTCTTGATTTGATTACTTTGTTCTGCAGCAATAAAGTAAAGTATTGTAGTGCTTGTTGAAGCCTGTCCTTTGAAGTGGCTTGACATTGCCTGCTTCCTAGGGCTCAGAGGTGGACTAGCCCAAAATTCTCCAGTTCGCTTTGTACCTAAAGTGGGACTAAAACTCACCACCTCCTGGTTTGTAGCTTGATGTCCACTGCACCAAAGTGGCTCAAGGAGCTAATAAAATCAAATAAAACTTCAAATAATTGTGCTAAGAGCAAATTAAGGCTTAATGGGGACAATTAGCTTCTTAACCTTTGGCCCAGAGACAAAAAAGTAAATAATGCAGTTGATGTAGGACTAATGTCATATATAGCAATTAAACTGGTACGTGCATTTTACCTTACCTATTTCTAGATGACTTTGCTCTACTTCATATTGTTTTTCATGTAGTGCCACCAAGAATCATCACCCTTTTAAAAATAGCCTAAACAAAATAAAAACAATCCTTGCCCTGAAGAACCTACAAATCATTTTTCTGTTCTGTTCCAGGCTGGATTTCCAGATTTAAAGAACTCTCTAGGTATGACCATGCCACTGATTTTATATTAATAACATTATATATATATCAATATCATTAATATAAAATTAACCAAAAGCAGCATGCATTTTCTCTACTATGTACAGTACATATACATTAGAGAAAACACATGCTGCTTTTGTTATAAATAGCTTTATTTATTCATTATATGTTAGACTGATTTCCGAACATCTTCAGGTGTTGGAGACAGCACATCTGGGTATGTTTTCCCATTATTTCCCCCCACAAAATCAGTCTACAATGTAGGTGTGGCTTAGAGATAGCCACCAGCACAATCATTTGGCCCCTAGAATGCTGCTAAGAGACCACTTTGACTCATATATCACATTGAATAACGATTGATTTGGACAATTGTTAGTGAAACAAATTTCCTTGTTCCTAATGCAATCTGATTTACAAAATGGAATGGCTGGCTTCATACATCTGCAGAAGTAACCAAACTAAACTCATGATGTTTCAGTGTGATGCAAAAATGCCATCATTTTTAGGGAGATGGAATAATGTATTTCCATTGGCACCTCAGTGGAACTTGGAAGGATTTCTTTCTTTTTCTTTTTTTGCCTTCCACAACTCCCCATGTGCCCTCAAACTCTGATCTGGGTGGTCTTGGATGCTGCAAAATTATCTGGAAACTGGAATGTGGGTTGTCTGAAGTGGTAAGTATGAAACTGCACAAGTAAATGCTCTGTTCTAGCCTAAGACCACTTCCTGTATCTATTCATATATATGAATTAGCTTACTACATAAATTATTAATCTAAATGTCCTATTTATTACAGAACGTGGTCTTTCCCCGTGATTAGTGACTTTTCCCAGAACAAAATTCCAAAACAATGGTTTGATTTAGTTAATTTTGAAGAAAAGCAATATTCAAATTTTCGGTTCTAATCAAATTCTTGTGATTCTACCTACCGAGGTATTACAATGAGTTGTGATGGCAAGTTGCTGTTGTGATTCAGATTTAGATGTATTATGGGACCTTATCTGAATTTCTTTTAATACTAACTTTGGTACCTTATTCTCTTCCTGCTGTGCCGTTCACATTAGTCAAGAAGAGAGAGTGTGAACAATCAGGAGGTTATAAAATTAGACAAGACTTTCACTGCCAACTGACAGGAATGAAAATGAAGGCCCCCATGGCAGCTGTAAAATCTGATATCTATCACACTGCATGCTCAAATGGTCTTGAATGCTTTTTCATTCCTAATTATTTTGCCCTAGTTTAATACCTGACAAATTATTCCATATGGCCGGTATTATGAGAAGATCTAGAAAGCTTCTATGTGATGAAGTAGTAGAAAATAAGTAGGTGAAAAAAAGCTATTGTGTTTCATTGTGCAAAATACTTTCTCAAAGACTCTTCGCCCATATTTTTAAACACTTAACTTTAGTTCTTAGAACATTTTATCTTGTGCACCTTTACTTCAAGGAGGAATAATCACTATTTGTTACATGGGAAGGTCCAAAGGGGCAAAGTAACATTATGTTTGTCTTGTTATGCTTCATATTTAAATGGGGAATCCCACCTCCTAAAATCTTTGGAGAAGCCTGCAAGGAATTTGGAGGTGAATTGTCCTCATGCATTGCCAAATACAGTTAGGCAGAAAACTATCAGCCTGTTATTTCCAAATAGTTTTAAATATGGACATGATTTGTGAACTATTGGCCTGTGGTATATTAAAGTATCCTATTCTTAAAATATTTTTCAAGAAAATATCAAAAAAAGCAGTTTGTTTTTTTCAGATACCCTTTTCTATAACAACTGAGCATGTGTGTAAACTAAATATGACTTGTTTAGATGTGAAATTTTCCAGCAACTTCAGACTTTCTCACTGGGCATTCTGCCTAATAGAGGGAGGCTGCCTACATACCAACAGTGAGCAGGATAAATGAACCATTGGACAGAAGTATCCAATAAACATTTGTTGAATTGACAATCTACTTTGATGTGATAGCAATAGCAATAGAAATAGTGATAATAGAGATGAGAGCATATTCTTCACTGTTGGGATACCAAAACCAGCATTGTCCAAATTCATGGTTACTGAGTGATGGAAGATTATTCAGACAGTTCACACAATAATGTCCCTAAAGATGGACAACCTAGTGCTATTTGCACTTCTTCTCCCATGTTTTTTCCTTCCATATTTTTCCATCAAATCAACCTCCTTCTTTCCTCCCTCCCTCCTATAAACTGGGGTGGTCTACACAGCAAAGTAAGAGGGTGCCAGCCCTAAAGTTAGACAGGACCAAGAAATAGATTCTATGTGTATGTAAATTTACTTTTATTAAGATTGGCTACAATATTGCAAGTCTAAACATCCTCTTTCCTCTTTTACTGGGGTCTTCAAACTTGGCCCTTTTATGACTTGTGGACTTCAACTCCCAGAATTCCTCAGCCACCGTGCCTGGCTGAGGAATTCTGGGAGTTGAAGTCCACAAGTCATAAAAGGGCCAAGTTTGAAGACCCCTGCTCTTACCTTCTTCTGGAATTAGGGAGTGCGGGCCTTTGTACACCTCCCTCCTCACCTGGGCTTCTGTTTATCTCCTTGTTGCCTTGGTAACACATATTCCCTCTCCATGTCAAGGTCATCCTCATTACTCTCTACAGAGAGGGCAGAAGAATCTAGCATGGAATATGTATACAGCTTCCTGAGGCCATTTTCCAAGACCCTTTTCAACACTGGCAGCACCACTGCAGATATCAATAATGCAATGGCTCATCTATCAATTATGTACATGCATAGTGTCTGTTATAATATTTCTGCCTTCCCCAGACAAAAAAATCATCCCCAGAACCATAGAAAGATTGCCCATAAGAACCATAACAAGATGGTTATTATGATCAATTAATTATTGGAAGAGAGGCAATCTCTTGCATGCAAGATTAGCTTTTTAGCAGAACGTTAAGTTACAACTTTAAGGCCTGCTTTGGAGTACAATTCCCAATATTCCTTGCCATTCTTCATGCTGGTTGGCATTATTGGACTTGAAGCTTGAAGCAGCTGATAGATGATGGGTTTTTACCCCTTGCTGTCTAAAGTTAATATACTAGCCTGTTAACTTTAACACTAATTTCACTTTTTAATATACTTCCCACCACTTCAGTTAGATTTGATTTATACCGCTTCCTTTTTTTCATTATGCTTTTTTGTTAAAGAGGAGGAAGGAAATATATAACAATAGTAATTCAATTGTACTGTTCAAGAAATATACAATTAGGTTTTACTATTATAAGTATTTGGATTGCACTAATTTCACTGGTGGACTTTTTCATCCCTTTTGATGAAGTTGAGATAGCTTGCATTAGCAAGAAGGGGAATAGCTAAGAATCTGATCATAGGATGTTTAAAACATCTTGGAAGTCAAATTACTATAATGTTGTTACTAACCTACATGACATTTAAGATTAGAATCTACTGCAGACATAGTTAAGTAGTGCTTAACAAAAGAGAAACCACTGCGTAACTGTGGCTGATGACTGAGTTTGTGGTGGTGGTGAAGTCATGCTGATATCTAAAACTGATGAAGAAAGAAATCAATTAGGAATGTGATTTGGGATTGCAAAATATATGGCAAGTGCTTGTATCTTGCGACTCCAGGTAAAGAGAAGACAGTATAGGACATGGGTCGGCCACCCGAAACGTCGAATGAGCTGCACGGTCTCATGGCCTAAAAAAAAATCCCCTGGGAGCCGCGCCCATTCGCGCATGCGCGCGCGCCCGCGCACCCGCGCATGCACGCGGCCCCCGTTCGCCCATGCATGCGCACCCGTTCACGCATGCGCACCCGCCCATGCATGCGCACCCGTTCGCGCATGCGCGCGCACGCCGTTTGCGCATGCGCACCCCCACACGCACACCCGCCCGCGCACCCGCCCGCGCATGCGTGCATGCACTCCCAAAAATGGCGGAGGAGGCTCCGGAGCCGCAGGTAATGCCTCAAAGAGCCGCATGCGGCTCCGGAGCCGCGGGTTGCTGACCCGTGGTATAGGAAAATGCATGGGTTTCTCCCATTTCCTGACTGAAAGTCACACATATTAATCCAGAAAAATGGCATTAATCTCATGAGTGTAGACTTACACTGATTCATCTGAAAGCAGAAACTTCATCTAACTTCTTTTGCTGTTCTAATATGAGCTTTATATTTGGGAAGCACAAAAGATGCCACTGTTTTCCCATTTCTTTGCTCTTATCATCACAGCTCAATCCCTTGCTATCACCAGTGAAACAAAATCTCCATTATCCAGAAAAGACAAGAGATTTTCACCTTCTTGATTTTGTCACAAGGATAGGAAATGAATAGGCAACACTTTTTAGGAAGAGGAAGACTACGGACAAAGAGCTTTGGCAATCTGCAATGACCTCTCTGGGATCTATTAGTTCTACTTTCCTGTAGTTTTACCTTTTTTCCTGAAAAGAAATGATGGGCAAAATTCCTTCATCTCAGTTAAAAACAGCCTAACATTTGCAACATCATTCAACAGGTGTTTAGATAATGCTCACCCCTTTGCCAAGAGTTCTCTCCCAGGTCATAATGTAAGCATCCACATATTGATTGTACAGTGTGAATACGCATTGCTTGTTGGCTCCAAGGAACAGCAGTACAGTTTTGAAATATGATCATTGCTTGGGCAGTTTCCCAGGCTTGTCTATTTGTGCAGAACGTTATTTTTATTTTAGTGACACACACACAAATATACCTGTTACTTTTGAAGACATTCTTCTTCATATTCCTTAAAAAATGTGTACCATTGAAAGGCTTAAGCTGAGAAAGCCGTTGATCTGGGTGTTGGGTGTACTGAAGCATGCAAACCTTTGCTTCTCATCTAAATCAAAGAAGAATTTGTTGGGGTAATGGTGGGTGGTTGATTGGTAATAAAGCCACGCATTGTGAGGTAATCAAATGCGAATGCCATCTTTCAAATGGATCATCAGAGAACTTTTATTTATTATAGCAAGGACACAGGTGGGAGAGTGAGCAAGGGCGAGTTTTTCTACCTGGCTAATTTGCATTTTTACAGAATGCATTCCATCACCCATTCAAAAGACTTCCAAGAATATTACAGGTAGGCAACTTTTAGCTTAGTCATGCAGGATGTAGTAGTTGCTTCAGGGAGCCATGTGGCAATACCTTAGTTATAAAGCACACAGCTGACATTTCTATTGCCTGTCATCCTCTGTTTAAAACATTTGGGGTGGGGGGGGAGAGACATCTATGCAGGCGTGAACTGTTGAGAGAATGCCGAAGCAGCAGCACTCATGGGAGGAAGATCAAGGAGAGGGAATGCCACACTAAGACAAGAACCTGCATGGGATAAACCATCAAGAGATAGCTGAAGTGGGAAGAGTTGGACTAAAAGATAGCAGCATAAGAGGAGGCACTAAGCACCAGATGCACAGAAGTAAGTGTCTACCACAGTGGATAGAAGCCATGGTGCAGAGTATGTGGAGAGGCCTCAGAGACAGCCCAACACAAAGTGGCAGGATTTAAGATGAAGGCAGGAACAGCATACAATGAACAGCACAACCAAGCAGTTGGCATTTTATACAGGAACATCTGCACAATGTATGAACTAGACCCTCCCAAGTTCAGATGGAAGATTCCACAGAGGTCATAGGATAACAAGGTTAAAATAAGAGGAAAGGAAAATTGCCATGACGGGATCTCTGGCTATCTTTTAGTAGTTCTCTAAGCTCTAAATGAGAAGCTGATCCTTAGCTGCACCACTCATGGTTAGTAGTGTTTCACATTGATCGTAGTCCAAGTGCTGACCAAGTGCTAATTCTTTGTTCTTCTGAGTACTGATTATCTTATTTAGCATGAGACTGGCACTAGACTGGTGCTTCTTATTTCCAATTAACATAGTAACCAACTTAGCTTTTTCAATGATGTCAAGGCCATTTTGAACTATGGGCCTATTTTTTTCAACAGTTTGCATACCAACTTAACTTTTTATTTTCTTTCTCTCTCTCTCTCTCTGCTGCCTTTTGTCTGTGTGTGAAAGAGAAAGAAAAATATTACTCATCATCTGCTTTAGGGGGAAAAAACCCCACATCAAATCTACTTAAAGTATTCCTAAACAATCAACTAAGTCAAGCTGGAGTAGATGAAAGTGAGAGGAGTGTTGACAAGGTTTGATAAAAATGCTGTCATGGGGATAAATAGATGTGGATTAATTTCTCATCCAGTAATCATAGCAATCAATGAATGATCACCTAATGGTGAGAACAATTAACCAGTGGAATGGCTTGCCTTCAGAAGTTAATGGGTGCCCCATCACTAGAGGCTTTTAAGAAGAGAATGGACAGCCATTTGTCCAGAATGGTATAGGGTATCTTGGTTGATCAGGGGGTTAGACTAGAAGACCTCCGAGGTCCCTTCCAACTATGTTCTATGACTACAAAAATAGTAGCTGGATTCAGATATCTTTAATGCAGTTGGCTTAATGGAAAGATTTGATTCATCATGTATTATACTTTGACATTTTGCAGTCATTTAAAACCAAAAGCTTTTGCTCATGCTTTGCATTTCTGTCATGGCCATCCTTGACTTTGATCCCAAAGGACTTTGATCATTTTCTTCTACTCCACAAGAAGAAAGTTAAAGACTTTCTTAACCTTCTTGCAGGTTGTGTCTTATTTGTGCCTCATTTTCTTCAATTGTTCTCTAGTCAGGAGGGAATCTTGATAACTATAAAACAATTGCTGCAGTCAAATTGGTAAGGTGCCTTTAACTGAAATCCCTGCTCAGAAAAATAGGGGAATTTTCATTTTGATTGAATGCTTTCATCAGCAACAGAAGAAAAGTATAGATAGTGAATTTTCAACATTTGTTTTCAAGGGCTGGGCAATCAAAAGCACTGCTGAAAGCAAACCAATGCTCTGAGACAAGTGCAAAACTCATAGTTGCCCTTGCTTTACTTTAGAAATGGTTATAGGAACTTTAGGTACATCAGGATTGATGATGATCTCTTTAGCTTTGTTAGATGGACAGTCTCTTTGACACTTTTACCAGCAGTGTGGAAAACTGCCAGTGATGCCTCTAATATTTTATCTTCCTTAATCTTTACAGGTAGGTCAGACTTTGCAGGAATTGTTGCCTGCTAGATCCTTTAAGCAGCTCAGATTTCTTAACGTGAAGCTGTGAGCCTTTATTTTATTTTTTTTGCTAGAGAGGATACTAAAACAATGTGATGGCATCTTGTGAAAGTGCTATGTGTATTTCATATACAGTCCTGTACAGAAATAGTTTAAAATGAAGAAAAGTTTGCTCTAAATATGACAGTACTTCTCTGTCATTCCCACTAATAACATTTATGACATACGGGCAGTCCTTGTTTAGTGACTGCATCATTTAATGACTGTTCACAGTTACAATGGTGAGGAAAAAGGACGTTTATGACCAATCCTCAGATTTACAACCAAGGAAAGATTGTAAGCACAGTGGTGGTGTCAACCAAGATTGATTTAAAGACTAAGTTGTTGGTCACAAATGTGGTCACTGAAGGAGGGATACTTGTGCTTCTGTATCCTTCCCACTACTGCTACCTATATGCCTATTTAACAAAGAGGTGATAGTGGAGAACTTGTGTACCAAATTTTTAGCAGTAGCGGCATGTTGGACGGAAAAGGTGAAAGGATAATTTGAATGTTTTGAAATGGAAAGTATCCTTCCAAACAATGTTCAACAATCCACCAAGGAACAGTTAACCAGAATTGGGGAACTCTGACTCAACCTGTGGCTTTTGCTGGCTACACTGCTGAAGTGTACAATTGCTTTGATTACAACAACAGAATAAGGATAGGAACTGTCCTGGTAGCACAGTGGTTAGAACGCAGAATTGCAGCTCACTGCCAGGAGTTCAAGCCTCACTGTCTCAAGATTGACTCAACCTTCCATCCTTCCGAGGTTGATAGACTGGATCCAGATTGTTGGAGGCAGTATACTGACTCTGTAAACCGCTTAGAGAGGGCTGCAAAGCACTATAAAGTGATATATAAAGCGTCGTCAGCAAACAACCCGTTAACTTACCACCAGTAAATTCAGAAGGAACACCACTAGAAAAAGTTGAAAGGATCACGCACCTCGGTTCTAATTTACATGAAAGCTGGGACATGACCGCTGAAGTAAAGACAAGGATAGAGAAAGCTCAACAGCATTCTTCAAAATGAAAAAAGGTCTTCTGCAGTCACGACATAAGCCTAAGACTGAAAATCAGGCTTGTCGGATGCTATATTTTTTCTATCCTGCTCTATGGAGTAGAGAGTTGGTCTCTGACAGAAGGCCACCTGAAGAGACTAGAAGCATTTGAAATGTGGATTTACAGGCGGCTGTTACGTATAAGCTGGGTTGACAAAATCAGAAATGAGGAGGTGATAAGCCGCCTGGGAAAGCCAAGGGAAATCATCAAAACAATTAAAAAACAAAAATTAGAATATTTCAGACATGTGATGCGACACCCATAAAAATACGGCATATTCCATTTAATCCTCCAAGGAAAGATTGAAGGCAAACGAGGTCCAGGCAGAAGAAGAACATCATGGCTTCAAAATCTAAGGGACTGGTTTGGACAAAACTCAGCAGCACTTTTTCGTGCGGCTGCTGATAAAAACAGGATCGCCAACATGATCGCCAACGTCCGATAACGGATATGGCAGAAGAAGAAGAAGAAGTGCTATTGCTATAATCCATATATTTCTCTCTCATTGTTTTTTAAATTTTTATCCTGACTTTTTTTCATATATGACTCAATGTGGCAAACATACCAATACCAATACTCATTCCTCCTATTTTCCCCACAACAACCATCCTGTAAGGTGGATTGGGCTGAGAGAGGGTGGCTGGTCCAAAGTCATCCACCAGTTTTCATACCTAAGGCAGGACTTGAATTCACAGTCTCTTGGTCTTTAGGCCAACACCTGTAGCATGACACCAAACTGGTTCTTGGGGAGAGTTTTCATGGGAAAGTCTGCCTGTCTCCTTTCATGGGAAACTGTCACTGCACAGTTTCCTATGCTAACTTTTGAGACACGCTTTCATATTTTACTGGGGGGGAGGGGGAGTCAATAATATTCACTTCTCACTGACTTACCTAAAGATAGCGATTTTTTTTTCCTGAGGTTTATCATGTGAAAAAAGAGCGGGGAAAATGAGGAAAGGATTAATTTAATCTACATTAAATATATAAATAAGTGGAAGAAGCAGGAGAACAATATAGTCTAGCCAACAATAAATCAATAGCTAATTAATAGCAAAATGAAAAAGGTCTAGGACTTCTGTCAGTGTTGGCAAAATAAAGGTCATCTCTCCTTTCCTAAATCTGCTTAGTGTTGTGAATGCTGGCAGGTTTATTGCCAGTGAGGCAAGGGCAGATGATTCAGCAGGCAAAATTAGCTGATAGATTTAATGTCCACGCTTCAACATAGATCTAAAAACCTTCTTTAGGAATGTAGTGTGAATAAAAGAGGGTTGATATAGGAAAAAAAGCTTGTGGGTACACATTTGGACATATAGCAATTTCAGTTCTCGTATCACCAAGGAAGAAATGCTCAGGATCCTTACTGGCCAACAACAATAGCTGGAAGCAAGTAAATCATCTGCAGCATTCTTTGGAAAAATTAGAATTGCTTTCATGGTTGCTAAGTGTTCATATTCTCATTTATCTGACATAGGACATAGAAAGATGCTTTACACCGAGTTAAAACATAGCTCTTTATTATACAGTACAGACAGTGTAGACCGAGAAGCACCAATCACCAGTTGGGCTTCTTTCCAACCCTAACTGGATATACCAGGGACTGAATCTGAGCTTTAAGCAAAATGCTAATTTACTATTGAACAACCTACCGTGTCTCAGAGCAAATCCATATTTCCTGTCTGTTTCAATTTCTGGGATCATCATTGTCATTGATGTCATTGTCAATACACTCAAGCCTGCAGTAAATGCAATCTCTATTTCCCTGCAGCACCCCAAATTAGTGTCTTCTATGGAAGAAGGGATGAACAATTCATCAGCTATGCTTTACTGCCTTGTAAACCAATGTCTCCATTCCAATTGCAGTTGTTTTCACTGGTGGACTTTCATCCTTTCTATCTCACTTGTGATAGAAGAGGTAACTAGCAAATTCTTGGCAATTTTACTTTAGTTTCCAAATCAACTAAATGGCTAAGAGGAAGGAAGGAAGGAAGGAAGGAAGGAAGGAAGGAAGGAAGGAAGGAAGGAAGGAAGGAAGGAAGGAAGGAAGGAAGATTTTCTAGAGCAAAATTAAGGAACCAAGCATGGGAAAATGAAAGAAAGGAGCTTCATAAGATAAGAGCTTCATTCTTTGATAATCAAGATCAAACGAAGTATTAGTACTGAAATATTAGTACTGAAGTATTAGTACACCTGAAATACTGCTACCAATTTTGGTCACCATACTACAAAAAAAGATGTTGAGACCTTGGAAAAAGTTCAGAGAAGAGCAACTAAAATGATCACAGGCCTGGAGACTAAAACATATGAAGAATGGCTGCAGGACTTGGGTTTGGCTAGTCTAAAGAAAAGAAGAAATAGAGATGACATGATAGCAATATTCCAGTATCTGAGGGGCTGCCACAAAGAAGAGGGTGTCAAACTATTCTCCAAAGCACCAGAGGGCAGGACAAGAAACAATGGTTGGAAACTGACCAAAGAGAGAAACAACCTGGAATTAAGGAGAAACTTCCTAACAGTGAGGACATTTAACCAGTGGAACAGCTTGCCTCCAGAAATCGTGGACGCTCCATCACTGGAGATTTTTAAGAAAAGATTAGACAGTCACTTGTAGTATAGGTTCTCCTGCTTGAGCAGGGGGCTGGACTAGAAGACCTCCAAGGTCCCTTCCAGCTCTATTCTATTCAATTAACCAGATAGGAACTGAAGAAGCTTCATGGATGAAAAGCAAAATGTCTTCAAGGAAAAAGAAAGTCCAGTTACCTTTTGAAAAAACACCGTTGGGACATTCATAAAATAAGATTTTAAAACCGAATGCACAGAAGTTAAAGAAGATTAATAGCAGCATCAACTAAGAGTCTGCACAAGATATACCAGGGGAAGCAATATTTAATTTTCATAGTAACTTTGGGTACAATCCTGAAGGCAACCCAAGCTTGGTCATTTAGTAGTTAGCACATAATTTTTTTATTATGAAAATAGTTTAAATAGTTTGTAATTGGAGGGGAGATTAATTATGTCCTGCAAAAGTGATAGGACATTTCAGAAACATCTGCACTACTGTATTCATGCTAAGTGGATACACACTTCCACAATCTGAGCAAGTACACAAACACAACTGTAAGCAGCACAATTCTATTTGTCCAATAGTACAACTAAGGAGAGCATTCACATATGCCAATGTAAAAGCCCTCCTGTGAGGTGGGACTAATAAATGATAATATTTATTGGAGAACTGTTACAGAAAAGTCTGTGAGCTGATTGTAGCAAGGATAAGAAGTGTTGGTTCTATCTCTTTGTTAAATCAAGATCTAAAAATTCTCTGGGTGAGCTTTCCCCAGGCTTTACTCAAGTTTAGCATGGACATAGCTAGAGAGACCAGCCAATAATTTGCCACAACATTCATTATACTGTATATTTCTTCTAAGAAGCCTGATTTCTGTCCACCAGAACTGTTGAGCTACAGATTTGTCATCTCCAACCTTACTCCCACCCCCCAATTTATTTCAGTCAATACTTCAACTGGCATAGATCTAATCTATGGGGGGTTAGAGGGGAACAAGCTGGCACTGCAGCCTTCTTCATCACTCCATGTCTCTGTTTTGTTATTAACTTCTCATCCTCTTTTGTCCACCTGCCTATCTATCATTTATCTTTTGTACTTTCCTGAATTGACTAGATGGGAATTGGGAAAAAGAGAAGTGTACTCAGTTGAATTCAGAAAAAAACAACACCTTTTATTGCAAAGTTGTGCCTGGATGTAAATGAATAGCCAAGGGCTACTTTGACACAAATGCAACTGCATCAAAGGGTGCAAGATCAATTTTGGTGATTCTGAGGTGGATCCACTGAGTATTCTCTTCCTAGTCCTGCTGGAAGCAAATGTCCTAGAAGACCTGCCCAGAGAAAGAAAGTAATCACTAATATTTCTTTTTTGGCATTAATACAAGGGATTAAAAAAAAGATGGCAGATTACCGGTTGGACCACTCTAACCAGTATCTGAATAAAAGACCCAGTCATCACCATAGTCAAAGTGGGAGAAGAATTGATACAAATTTTTGCTTTAAAAAAAAATCTTCTTAAAAACTTCCAGTGTTGGAGCATTCACCGCTTCTGGAGGCAGGTTGTTCCACTGGTTAATTGTTCTAACTGTCAGGAAGTTTCTCCTCAGTTCCAGGAGCCCAGGAAGATAAAATCTGTCACTACCTCCATTTCTTCCCCATCTATTTGCCAGGAATTGAGAGGGCCAGATGCCATGATCTTGGTTTTCTTAATGTTGAGTTTCAAGCCAACTTTTGCACTTTTCTTAGTATCTGTTGATAAAAGACCCAGTCATCACCATAGTCAAAGTGGGAGAAGAATTGATACAAATTTTTCCTTTAAAAAAAAATCTTCTTAAAAACTTCCAGTGTTGGAGCATTCACCGCTTCTGGAGACAGGTTGTTCCACTGGTTAATTGTTCTAACTGTCAGGAAGTTTCTCCTCAGTTCCAGGAGCCCAGGAAGATAAAATCTGTCACTACCTCCATTTCTTCCCCATCTATTTGCCAGGAATTGAGAGGGCCAGATGCCATGATCTTGGTTTTCTTAATGTTGAGTTTCAAGCCAACTTTTGCACTCTCCTTCTTCACCCGCATCAAGAGGCTCTTTAGTTCCTCTTCACTTTCTGCCATTAGAGTGGTATCATCGGCATATCTTAGGTTATTGATATTTCTCCCGGCAACCTTAATTCCAACTTTTGATTCATCTAGCCCTGCCTTTCTCATGATGTGCTCTGCATATAAGTTAAATAGGCAGGGCGACAGAATACAGCCTTGCCGGACTCCTTTCCCAATTTTGAAGCAATCAGTGGTTCCGTGTCCAGTTCTCACTGTTGCTTCTTGAACCGCATATAGGTTTCTCAAGAGACAAATAAGATGGCCTGGTACTCCCATCTCTTTAAGAACTTGCCACAATTTGTTGTGATCCACACAATCAAAGGCTTTAGCATAGTCAATGAAGCAGAAGTAGATGTTTTTATGGAACTCCCTAGCTTTTTCCATGATCCAGCGTATGTT